>JAVKLA010000090.1:41253332-41281518 GCA_034782735.1 Sagittarius serpentarius
CGCGGGGCCGGGTGACATTGCCGCGGCCTCCCGCGGGGTCACCGCCGCTTCGCCCCCCGTCTCCCCCCGCCCCGTGCTGTCCCGGCGGGCCGGCCAGTGGCGGCGGGGCTCCGGCTCCTCCGGCCGGGCTTCGCCGCCTCCCCGGTCTACCCGGGAGTCCGGGGGAGCGGCCGGAGCCGCGCCGCGGGAGAGCGGTGTCGGCCTTAGCCGTGGTCACCGCCGAGCTGCGGCACCGCGCCGGAGGCCCAGCCCGCCCCCGGCCCCTGCCCGCCTTCCCGGCCCGGCTGGCCACCTTGCCTGCCCACCTGCCCGCCCTGCCTCCTTGCCAGCCTGTCCCGCTGCTCCTCTTGCCTGCAGCTGCCCCCGCTGCAAGTCTCCTGCCTGCTGCCTCGCCAGCCAGTCCCGCTTCTCAGGTGCGGGGCGGGTGCCTGTGCCAAGTGCGTCAGGCTCCTCTTCCCTTCAAGGTCTGTTGCCACAGCTGGGCTCAGATGAGCGTGCATCCCCAGATGCGCACTTAGATGCGAGGTGTGATTTTTGGTTTGGTTTTTTTTAAGTTGCTGGGAACGCGAGAATAAGGCAAGCTTGTGTTTCTCTGCTGAGCGGTAGATGCCAGAGGGTGTGGAAGACATTAAGTGCAGGTCTCTCGATGCCTGCTCTTTCTGTCCTAGTTCAGCATAAGCAAAAAGTTGCAGAGCAGGGGTGACTTTCCTGCTTTGCCTTCAAATGTGGAAAGGGAAGAAGCGTCTCGGATTGGGTTTAAATTGTAACATAATGAGACACATGGAAAATGCTGGAAATGATTGCACAGGGTTAATAAATGCTGTTCCACCTTCTCTGCTGCACGCAAACATGTAACTCCCTGTACCGCAGGCGTAGCAGTGGGTGCTGCAGTTGCTTTGTTGGCCTTAAACTTGCACGCCCCTGAAGTTTGGAGGAGCTGAAGATGTGTTTGCATTTGTTGACTGTGTTTTTCCTGTTGGCTGTTAATTTAGCAAACTGCGTAGAGTGGGTTTGGAGTCTGCTGTCACTTGGCTCTTTTTTATGTTGGGTTATTACGCATCATGGTCACATTAACTGCAAAGCTTTTCCTGGTGGTTGTGTGCTTCTCCGATGTTTTTCTGTGGTTTGATGAATTTAGAGAGTTTTGAAAACATTCTGGTTTTTAAACGACTCTAGTTTGGGAGAAGGGTGTGTGTGTAAAGGAACAGAAGAGATGTCTGTGGGTGTTGGAAAACGGCTGAGGGAAGAGAGACTGTGTAGTAAGGGTACCAGAGGTTTCGTATAATCATAGGAACAACCTGTGGGTGAATGTATTTAAAAATAATCACGTGATTGGGTGTCTGAAACACCAGGGCTGGATTCTAGGTGACTCTGAGCATCTTTACATTCCACTAGAGTGGTGGATACTCAACGCGTACTTTTCTTTCCCCCAGCAAGTCATAATCATTGTTTAGGACCTCTGAATGTTGGTCTTGAGGAGAGCTGCTGCTGAGCAGGGGACTGGGATTGTCCTTGGTGTTGGATTTCAGCAGGAACTCGCTGGCCCCAGTGATTGCTTCAGGCAGGGGAATTGTAGCTCTTGATAGCACAGCAGTATGAGTCAGAAGCTGCAGTAACTTCTTTTTGCTTGACCTGCAGCTGTAGCTAGTACACTGACTTAGGCAGTCCCCACTGCAAATGCATGTTTCCGGCGTATCTAGTGTGTTAAACTTTGCTTCAAGAGGTTGCATAAAACATAAGGTGAGCACCAACACAGCCCTGAGTGTGTGGTTACCTGGTGAAGCAGATGGGCTCGGTGCAGGTCAGACAGGTTTGCTGTTAGAAAAAGCTCAGGAACCAGGAATAACTTTCTTCTAGTAACTTTGCTGCTAATTGTAGGAAGATGCATGCAGGTTTGCCTTCCTTGTGTGAAACTGGTACCAATACTTCACACTGCAGCATTGTTCTCTTTCCCAGGTGATATATAAGCCTTACAAAGGGACATGATGTTTTGTGATGTATAGAAAGGTGAACTGAAATGCAAACAGCTGACTCCAGGACACAAAATATAAATGAGTGTCGGAGGAGTTCTTTGCTCTCTAGTTGTGCTTTAAATCCGCTACTCCTTGCTGTTGTGCAGTTAATGATGAAGGTGTGTCTGTGTCGTGTTAGTGCTGCTAGGCCCGAGTTACCGTAAGGTAATAAAATTTAATTGAAATCTGTAATGCTTTGGCTAAGCAGACTTGATGCTTAACTTTGCGTTAATTTTTGTACAATTTAGAGTGAGTACAACAGGCAGTGGGGTGGGTAACTGGCGGTATAGCATGACTCCAAACAGTCAACGTGGAAAGCATTGCCATTAGGAAATGACACCTGCTTGGAGCTTGTGGGTCATTCTGCTTAATGATGGAAGATTTTAGTTCTTTATTTTCCTTTTTTTCATAGCAATTTAAACTGCTGGGCTTTTAGAGCAGAGCTTGTAATTAATTATCTGTTACTGTGTTGAAATAGTTCCTGGCAAAGATAGCTAATGTATTGACTGGGGGTGGTTTGTATTCCAAATAATCTCAGTTTGAATTAAAAAATTTCATCTCTGCAAGGATCTGTGACTTCGGGACCTCGTGGGTGCCTGTGGTGACATTCAGGTGAAAATATCTGGGATCCACTGACGGGAAAGCTTGTATTCGCATGGGCCTGCAGGAGGCCTGACCAGGATGTCATATATAATATTTTATTGTCATTTCTTTATGACATTACCTTTGAGAAATAATTTTTGAGAGGTGTATTCAAGCTGGGAGGATGCTTGGGGTTTTGTGTGTGTGGTTGGTTGGTTGGTTGTTTTTCTGCCTTCTGTTCCTGAAGGAAGGTGATTGCTGGCTGATAAATGGAGTGCGTTCAGCACAAAGGGGCCCCTTTGAGTCAGTCCCCTTGTTCAAGTGCTCTGTTCTCCCTCAGATAAAGCTGATGTCTGTCTTGGAGATAAGAACTGGTCTTCAGTTTTTGGCTGTGGAAAGCATAGTTGAGGTGTTCCCAGCAACAGTCTTCTTTTAGCAACTGAAGAATGAAGCGCTGTTTTTTCTCTTGCCAAGATTTTCTCTGTTCTGTGGCTCATGCCTTCCTTCCAAGCTTCGTTCAAAATGCAAGTCTCCTGGACTCCTCTGAATAATACAGCTGGCTTTGCTAGCAGAGGTTTAGATTTAACCATTTCTCAGTGTTCAGCAACTGACTTAATTCGTCAGCTAATCTAAACCCGTGCAAAGAATATGTATCTTATCCTCAGTTCTCTTGGCAGGCTCGAGTTATATCTGGCTGAAGGAGGCAGGAGGAGCATTTATTTTGTACTTTGGAGCTAAGAAAGTATGTAAAAAAAATTAAACTCTTCCAGATATTGTAATTTAGTGAGTCTTTAGTCAATGATTCTTTAAAATCGTGCTAACAGTTCCTGTACAGACCTTTAAAGGAAGAAGTGCAATGGACTATTTCTCGCTAATATATTGGGATCAGATCTGTATGCAACTGAAAGATGAATGTGACTGAAGAGAGTTGAGTCTGCAGGGTGTGTCTGGTTTTGATTTTTAATGGCTTAATCAAACTGGAAGGCAAAGATGGACCTTAAGGGGGCCATCTAGTTATAGTTCATCCCCCTGTTCTGAGTGTTTCAGCCCTTTTTTCTGTGATGCTTTTGCTCCAAGGGTGAATTTAAGGCTGCAGTAATCTCTGCTCTTACCACATCTCTCTCCCTGTCAGGCTCAATTGCTCAGTTTAACAGTAACAATTGAAGGAAATCTAATTGAGCAACTTCCCTGGGTACTGTTTAACTTCAGCCTGCCTGGGAAAATGTGTGAAAATTTCTGTAGGAACTCTCTTGGTTTTCTTTTTTCCTAATTTAATTATATGCTTTCATTAGTGATGTTAACGACGTAATAATAAAAAAAAAAGAATTAGGAATTGGATAGCTCTTGAGTAGTGAGGGAAGCTGGCATATCTGAATGGAGTTATACAAGTGACTTTACCTGAATGAAATTAAAATTCTGCCCCAGGGGTGAACTGTATCTTCACCCAAGTTCGTGCAACAGTAAGGTCTGTGAGCTGTAAGTGTGGTAGGTGCTGCACACAACTCCCAATTATTGAATAAAAAAAGTCTTCTAAGTTTCTGTATGCACCTTGTTTTGTCTCCTCGTTTTTGGTAATGATCAGACAGAAGTGGATAGCAGGACTAAGTTTCTTCTGCCTGTCTTACATTAATACAGTGCATTTTGTGAGCATCAAGTCACAGCAGCTCTGGCCTGCTGAAACTATGTGGTTTTGCCATTACCTGTCTGTCAGGGCACTCCCATGTCCAGGGCTCTAAACTACTTTTATAATTACTACTGGGGTTGTCCGAGGAAAAAGCAAACATTTCCTAGCAAATAGCTGCCATCGGATTCAGATAGCTGATGGTGCCGACTGCTTGCTTTGCAGTGTATCTGCGGCTCTTGCTGGATAGATGATGTTCTTTCAGAAATCTTTGTGTTTTGTGACAGGTCTACATTCCACTGGAGAATATCAAACAAACATGTCTTTCGGTAATGACACGTTGCAAGCCAGTCTCTGGGCTGAATGCCCGGGCTTCTCCTGCTTTCTGGCTGTGTAGTAATGTGAAAACTGTAATGACTAGGTCTGCTTTGCTAGTTAAGGGATTTTTCTATGAACAGGTAGTCTCAGTCTGCCCAGGTTTTGGCAGAACGGGAGTGGTTAGGATGTTAGTGAAGCGTGGAGAGGATGGGCAGTGCGATTTCTGCCGTCAGCTGTGAGTTTTGTGCAAAACCCAGATCTCCTCCGTCCTGCTGCTCCTGGAAGTTGGTTGTGTTAATCTGCCATGGGAAAGTGTGTGCGTAGCTGGTAAAATACATAAAGGAGGGATTTCAGGCAGGTTGTGCTGTAATGATGTGAAGTCAAACTTTTAAATAAGGTTTAATTTTGAAACATGGAAACGTATAATAGTCTGCAAGCCTTTACTTCAGCAATGTGATTTTAATTGTACACACCCTAACTGGAGCATTTGTGCTTATTTCTTAGTTGTTACGCTGGTCTCTGAAACTCATTGGCTCTTCTACTGAGGAACTAATTATCTTAAGACAGTGTAATTTAAAATATGTGCAAATGAAATAGCTGAAATGTAGTATCATGACTGGATTCACAAGTGGCTTGGACAGCTAAAGCTGTTTTTTCTCTGAACCCCCACCCCCCTTTGGGCAATGAACTGGCACCTGCCTGTAAGACATTCTTCCTAGTAGGTTGCTTTTATCATCTGAATAACTTGATTCTGTCTCGCCTGCCCTTTTAATCAAAATCACCACCAAGAAAGCAGAATGTCTAACTTGTCAGAGAGTCAATTTGACAGCTTGATTGAAGTTGCTCAGGTATTCATTACGTGCCACTAGAGAGAGCTGGGAGAATGGGAGGGAAAGACTAACAATGCTCTAGTTTTTAATGTGCGGAGCATATTCTGTGCATCTCGTGGTATGAAGGGAAGGAAACTTGTTTTAGCGCACAGATGTTTCTGCAATTGCTAGAACACGGGCAGGATACCTAGAAAGAGTCCCAGGGCTCAAAGGACCATCACAAAACAGACCGTTGCAGCTAAGTTCATCGGTTTGTCTAAGATGCCGCTGCCAGAAACAAAGGTCCTGAGCTTCCCTGTTTCACAGCTTGGTAAATAATCTGTGACTGTGAATTAGCACGGCTAAGTTTCAGGCAGTGTTTTCTGATGGAGTTCAAACTGGACACCGGAGTAAGTGCTTTGTACTTTCCATAAACTATCGTGAATTTTGTTGTAAAAGCACAGTGTCTGTTACTCATTAAACCTCTTTAACTTTTGAACTTGCCTTCGCCAGCAATTTTGCTTTCTGATTATATATTCTCTGAGGGGAATGGTTAGCTCTACAGCATGTAGTAGTGAGGAGTCTGGATCCGGATGTGTGACGAGGACTCGCGTACCTACAACATAAATAACACAGAAGTGTGTTATAAAAAAAATAGCTGCAGATTAGATTTATTTTCTTCTTTGTTTCCTGTGGCTTTGTGAACATAAGTAATGACTGTGTACAGAGCTATACAAAATACAAGGATTTAAAAAATACCCAGCTGCTCCATGTTGGGTTTCAGTAGATTACTTAATGAGCGAGGCAGATTGCTATATATGCAAAATAATATCTGGCTTCTAATGGCCAGGCACTACAAATTTGCACTGAAACTTTAAAGCAAAGCTTTGTTCTCTGTGGCTCCGATGTGCATTATTGGTCATAACAGAATTCAGTGTGTAACTCACCGACATCAGAATCCAGCCCAACTCCAAAATAAAATACAGCTGCATTGCTTTGCAGCGAGCAAATGTGAATAAAAATAATAAATGCTATTTTTACATTTAAGCCTTCGTAAGTTTAGAGCCTATATTTATGTAGAGCATGTGGGCAGTTTTAATGTGTAAAACTGAGCATATAGACAGGTGTTTGTAAGATCAGGGCATTGGGCACTGAAAATAAAAAAAGAACATGTCTGAAGAGGATCAAAGAGAATATTGTTGAATAAAGGGATATCATCTTTATGCATGTGCATGTTCTAAAATAAGTCCAGGCTTAATAACATCAGTTTAGTTTTTAAATTTTCCTTTTAGTCTTCTCTTTCTCAATCATCTTTCAAAATCATGTTTTAAAATAAAGTTGCATATTGCATTCCTAAGCTCTTTAGCATGGTTTCTATTTTTGTGGGTTTATTTTTGGTAGAGATAAATCTGATATTGTGACCTACATTTCTTTATTTGAAACAGCTAGGGATAATATCTCTACCTGTGATTTCTTTCTTGCTTTTACTGATAGGCATTGTTTTACAATACATTTTCCAGGTATGTGAGATAAGAAGGAAAGGAAGTAACTGCAGATAGTAATTAGAAATAATCAACAGTCTGTGTTCTTCAAAATAATTTAATGAAGTGCTCTGCTCCGTAGTGTTATGAATCATCTTTGGTCTTGATCCTTACGGGAGTTTTTGTTCACATGGTCTGATGTGACCAAGCTTCTGTGATAAAACTTCAAGTGCAAACACTGATGCTGTTTAGGTCATGCTTTGGTCTATCAGATGTTATTTTTGATTAAAATTTTGAGTTATTACTCTCTGAGCAACATCCTGCGATCTCCTCGTTTCAAAAACACCCTCAGGAGTTGTAAATGCATTGATATGTGTCTTCCCAAAGCTCTAGCAAGTGAAGTCTGGCATTAAAGATACCCAGGTGTGTTTGTCCTCCTTTGGACTGAGTGCATGGGTCGTGCATAGCTTCATCATCACAAATTGGTCATGCACGAATACAGACAAGGCTGATCTGTCTCTGGCTTTGCGTTAATATCTCTGCTGCAACCAAGGGGTTTTGAAAGTGAAGTCTGGCACTAATTTATGAGAGCGATATGGGGAAAAAAAATAGGTCAGCAAGTATGAAAGGTGCTGACAAGCATATAATATCTAGAGATTGTTAAAAAGGGAAAAAAAAATAGTCTTAAAATGGTCTCTCCAAGTAAGCACGCTGTTGTGCCTGAGGTTTCCTAGGCATCAGAGATGGGCAGAGGTGAAGTAACTTGCTGAGGACACGTGAGAAGGCTGTGGCAGAACTGGGGAGCAGTTTGGGAATTCAGGTTTCCTAATACCACGTTCCTTGCAAGGGAGCTAACAGAATGGAAACGTGGCTCTTTGAGCAGGCTTGTTGCTTAGAAAATGGATCTTTGTAGTTACACACCCCATTTGCGAATAGATTCAGAACTCCGAGAGGCCACCTTTCCGTGCTGACTCAAGTTTTTCAAACTTCAGCTCTTTCATTTCTGCATATTTAAGGATGAAAAAATTGCATCATCAAAAGCAGAAATATTAGAAAGTTAGATGCTAAAGTGATAGCTTCTATTTAGAGCATTATCTCTGCTTTTATACTCTGCAGCTAAGGGTAGACTGACCTTGCCTTTCATGAGGCAAGTGAGAGCGTGTATCACAGCAAGAAACATCTGTGCAAACTGCACTGATTCACTAGCTACAAGCACATGTGCATTGCAACTGTGAAGAAAGGGAGTTCTGAAATCACTGATACGCTGCTTTCAGGCAAATCGCTACATCATCAAAATAGCCTTTATGGCATGTGTGAGGCATTGGATCTGTCTCTTTCCTAAAATAACCTCCCATTGCTCACGGCAGGCTTTCGGGACTTACTGCTGTGACTATTTTTTCCGTTTTCCAGGGCTGGGTTTTAAATTTCTATGTGCCTTCTCCAATATCTAGATGCTCAGCGATCAGACTGAGTAGCAACCAAAATCCTCACTGTAAGCAATGGAATCAGACAGAGCAGCATCTTATTCTTCTCTCTAGAAACTATGGATATTTTGATGTTGTAACTTGCAGCTGAGTTCCTTGTGGGCTGAAAAGAGTGAATATGATTGACACAGTTTTTGCATAGCACCAAAGTACCCCTCCTGCCCCCCTACACTTGCACCTTAAAGGAAGGAAATGGCACTAGGATCCTGGAAATGCTCTTCATCTCGGAGCTTGGGAGAGGGGTTTTCCTACTGAAAATGGCCCTGGGAGTAGGTCGCTCCTCCTTCCTGTACAAGCTTTTTATTACCTGCATATTTCCTACTTTTGACACTAACTCTTGCTTTGTTCGTGTTTTCAATTTAGGAGCCATAGCTCTTCTGCCCACTTGTAAGTGCAACTGGTATGGGTAATGGTGTGAGAGAAGGTCAAGTGGATTTCAAACAGCAGGATGTGGAGCCAGTTACATCAACCCGTCTACTGTCAGAGGTAAGAGCAGGAGCTTGTTGGGTATATGCAGTGGGTTTGAGAGAAGAGCTGCGTGGCTACACTCCGAAGGAAGCATCTCAATGGGATTTGAGCTGCGGAGTCCTGAAAGAGCTGTAGTGTATGTACAAGCCACGTAATGTGTAACTTCTGCTTTCTCTGAGGATGGCCAAGCAGTTCCAGCCCTCTGGGAAGAGGCTGGGCATCGCTCACAGCTGACAGGCAGGCAGGGCTGCATTCCTAGTTCAAGGTTATGTCTTGTTATGTCTTTAGTGGCAGAGCTGGGAAGAGAGCCATAAGTCTTGGTTTCCCTGCTCTTGCTGCTGTTACTAGACTCTTGTTAGAAACACTGGAAGAGAAGGTGACGCTGAACCTTGGCCTGATTTAGACCAAAACTCGGGCTGAAGTTCACGCAGTGCTGCCTTGCATGGCTACCCTTGCATTTAGCACCAGACAGGCGGAGATTGGAAGGGAAAATTGAACTGAACCATGTATTTTGGTAATAAGCATTAACTTTTGAGTTGTGAAGCATTCTGAAAAAATAAAAATCTTAACTCTTCTTCTCCATGAAAACACAAAGCGTATCAAAAGTTAATGTTCTTAAGCCCTGCCTTGACTTGTCTTTCAGTCTGTAACCTTTACGGTGTTAGATTTCAAGTCATTTACTTGCTTTCTGTCCATGTGTTACGAGAAGATAGCTGCTTTATAAATATGAGCTGTGGCAGGAAGGTCAATAACAAAACCACCTCCATTCCATTTATCATAGTAGGAAACCTGTCTTGTTTTGTTCTTAGGATCTTGGGAACAATGTGGAAATAGGGCTTGTGTGTTACTGGAAGGGCAAGAAAGAAGCTTAGCTTCTCTACTTGCCTAAATCATGAGGAGGTAGTGGCTTAACTTTTAGAAATCTTAACAGGGAGAAAACAGTACATCTAAGAGGTAGCAGACCTTGGAACTTTGGATCTTGGCAGACAAGGCTAATCTTTGTGCTTCATGATCTGACCAGGAATTTACTGTGCTTGAAATTTTGAAGAGAATTTTGACCTGGGTCCTTGAGAGGGTGTATATGCTGCAGCAAAGGTAAAATATTACAACTTTTTGCTTAGGATTGACTGTGTCATGCTGAACGATGCTTTGTTCCAGGATAACCAGGAAAAAAAGAAAGTACTCAACTCCCTGATGTCTGGTGCATTGGCTGGTGCTGTTGCTAAAACTGCAGTAGCTCCACTGGACAGGACAAAAATCATGTTTCAAGGTGAGTCCCGTTGGCTTTTGCAAAATGCTCTTACTTTATTGTTAGCAGAATCCAAAACAGCTTTTCTGATCTGTTCAGCCAGCCTGTTCTCCAGAGCTTTGTCCTCCTTCAGTCTGCAGAGACCTGGCAGGATGCAGACAGAATAGTGACGCTACCACAATGAATTGAGTCTAAAAA
Source organism: Sagittarius serpentarius (assembly GCA_034782735.1). NCBI lineage: Eukaryota > Metazoa > Chordata > Aves > Accipitriformes > Sagittariidae > Sagittarius > Sagittarius serpentarius. The sequence goes on from JAVKLA010000090.1 coordinate 41,263,555, forward strand.
CCTATTGTTTGATTCTTGGTAGGATTATTGCAGGTGTCAATCAGCTGTGCATCTGGGACGTACTATTGGTTCCAAGTCTTATGGTAGTCAGCGAGAGTTTTGCTTTTTTGGTGTAATGCAGATGCACATATTGCTGGTTAGAGATAGATGCCTGTGGCTCATGAACGCTGGCTGGCCATGTGCGTTCTGTGACATAAGGGAGAGTTTTGGAGTGCAGAATAAATAGGCACCATAAAGGCAGCATTTGAGGGGATGATGGTAACGCTCCACATTTCTGTGTGATCAGTTTGGAGAAGTAAGGTAGGGAGGGGAAAGGAGCAATATAAGGAGATGCAGTGACACTGGAGGGAGGTAATTGAGCTGTTTGAGTTTCTTGCTAAAGGCTGGATGCCAGGCTTTGCCTGCTCAAATGCATGCAGGCTTTGCCTGCTCGAATGCATGCAGGCTTTTCCAGAAAGAGTTGCACTGTATTGCAGCTGAATTGTTTTGCTTAGAGTTGAAGTTAATGATGAAAAGTACTGCAAGAGGCATTGAAGCTGGCATACCTAGCTTTGTATTACAGAGCCCTTTTTGGAACCCGTAAAGTGTGTAACTGAAAGTGAAATTAATCTAATTGGAATAGAAAATGCTCACGTGTTTAGTGGGATTTGGGACTCAGTGCCATCATGGGCTCTGTTCAGTTCCCCTGTTTCAGTGCAGGAACTGTCAGCAGCACTAATTGTCCCAAAGGGAATAGTGCAGACTTTCAATACAGTAGACATTTGGTGAGGCCAAGAATTTTAAATCTGGTTGACATCATCCCAGATTAAATGAATTGGGTAGGTTTAATCTAATCCCTGGATGAGATTTAAGTTTGAATTGACTTTCATTTGACATGATTTTCATTTTCAGCATAGCAGGGGCTGAGGTCTGGGATAGCGGGGATGTAGATCCGGAAGCTCAAGCTGTAGGGAGCTAAAGCCTGGGCTGGCTGCAGGCTGGGATTGCATCTGTGACCAGATGCTTGTGCAGCAATGAGTACGTGCTGTGCTTTCTCACCAGAACGAACACTGTAGTTCATCTAAGGTTGGAAATGTCAGGATCAGAGGTGAGATGGAAACTGCAGAACTGGGGTGAGTCAACAGCTGTCCATATAAATCACCTTTTATTTGTACAGGCCTACATTTATAAAAAGACCTGTTTGGTTTGGCCCATTAAACTCGCTGCAAAGGATATGATTAAAACGTGCCCATTCTGACCAGTTCCTTAGACTCTAATGGATTTCCTAGTCTCTTGCTCTCCTAAAGGTTTTTACTCTGGGGCCTCTTCCTTGTCTGTTAATAGGGAAAGCATCTTTAGGTCATGTGAGTGTAGGAAGGTTGTCCCTTGAACTAGAGACTGAAGAATTTTCCTGTGGGAGAGGGAAAAGAGCTCTTTTCCATTGTAGAGCCAGCTGCAGTTGGTTATTGAGGTGTTTTTATTTCTTAAAAAAAGAAGTGTTGAATTGCATAAAGGAGCAACGTGGTGAAAATGTATTTGCATGTGATTGTTTGATACACTTGAGAGGTTACAAGTCTCAAAGGAGTTTGAAAGAAACTGCAATAGACACTTAATTGGAACCATGTTTCATTAGCGTTGCTGTTCGGGTTTTAGCCTGTGTTTCCTTCCTGCTGTAGGAATGTTACAAAACAGAGCTGCTATATGCCAAATAAATCTTGCTTCCAAATGCCTTGTGTATTACATAGTTAAAGAGATGCTGTCAGTTTGAATGGATGCAAGAAAAGAAACTGAGTGTTCATTTGAGTTTTGCTAGGATGAAACCATTCTTGCGTGAAGCCTCACTAAACAGACCTGTTCTTTGCTGGATTCTGGCATTAGTTTGGAACCTGTGCATGGAAATGCTCCACTAAAATAAGTGGTTGGTGCAGTTTTGGTAGTTTTTAATTTTTATTTTTTTTTATTCATTTGTTTTTAGTGCTTTAAGAAGTGTGACACAAACTAAGGTTTTTCATAACAGTATGTGCACTTACCAGTGGAAAGTCTCTGTTTATTAGCAAGAATATTTATTTTCTCTTGAATTAATTCTTTTCCTTCTGTTTTTATCCCTTAGATAAAATGCCTGTATGGTTTATTTGATCCATCTAAATGTATTGCAAGACCTAATGCTCATTTTTTCTTTTTAGTGTCTTCAAAAAGATTTTCTGCCAAGGTGAGGTGATGTGTCTGTCTCCTGTTGACCTGAAGTGTTTGATGAATGGTAGTAATAGCCCTAACAGCATCTTTTGTTTGTCCTTATCTAACTTTCTTGCTTGGGTTTTATTAGCAGCACTCACAGTGAAAGAGCATAGAGGCAAAGACTGGAAACAGTATTGTTTATAACACTCCTTAGGACAGTGCTTTCATGTTCGTGTTTTTGTCCAGTGCCTAGCACAGAGGGGCCTCAGTCCTTGTTCATGCTCCAGGTTCTGCCTGTGACGTGACAGTAAATGTTGTGGCATTGCTCAGGGCTTTGTTTTGTTAGGCCTTCTCCTCTAGTGGTTGCTTTCTTTCCCCCAGTCACCATTGGAGTTGTTTCAGAGTATATTGGAAATTTGAATGTGGGAGCTGATCACTGTCGTGGCTTGCTGAATGTTTTGTTGCATGTGCATTATGGCTGTGCCATGTGTGTGTGCTGTGCTACTATGTGTAATCCAAATGTTTCTGTCTTATACTAAGAAGATTAATTTGGGTTGAGAAATGGTTTGCGGAAACAGCAATCCAGCTCTGTGCCTTGCCCTCGGAGGGAAAATGAAGATGTCTTGAAAGTAAAACTCTGGCTTCCTGACTCCGGTTCTTTTTCGCTCTAATGTATCTGATTCGCTCTCCCCAGAGAAGATGCTTTAGTTGTCTTATTCTGGAGTCAGGATTGCGAGCGTAAACAGCTGATAGCAGCTTACTGTGGTAGGGGTGGGAAGGAGGATTTGGAGAGGTTAAGCTATAGGGTCACCTTTTCCCCCTCTGTTGTTTGGACTCCCTCTTATTGTGATCTCCCTGTCTGACCTTTGATCCGTTGCCTGCAGGAAGCCTACAGGCTGATTTATCGCACCTACCTCAATGAAGGCTTCTGGAGTCTCTGGCGGGGGAACTCAGCCACCATGGTCCGTGTGATCCCTTACGCTGCCATTCAGTTCTGTGCGCACGAAGAGTACAAGCAGCTCCTGGGGAGTTACTACGGCTTCCAGGGAAAGTAAGATGCAGCGTGGCTTTGATCCTTGCAGAGGAGGATGGAGCAGTTTGTGGGACTGTAGATTGTAGGGTGGGAGCATGTTTCTCTGCTTCGTGCAGGCCTGCTGAGTTGAAAGCTCTGTTGGTACAGAGTTGTGCCAGCCCCTCTCATGATGGCTTTGCAGAACAGGGTGTGTGAGGGGGCTAAGCAAAGGGCTGGGCTTCTAGTCTTGCACAGGGGAGATCTTTGTGAGAAGAAGACCCTGTCTTCTAGAGGCGTGAGCAAGAAGTGGCCTAGACATTGAGTTAGCAGTTCCCTGTGCTGAGAGTGGGCAGGCAAAACAAAGAGCTTTTCTTTGCAGGAGAAGCAACAAGATCCAGCCTTGCGCAGTTATCTGAGCCGTGCATGTAGCCTGAGCCTCTTGCTCTTGCGCATGTAGTGTCTGAGACACCCCAAGTCAGGCTTGCTGTCCTCAACAGAGATTTTTCTCTAAGCCTCCATCTTGAATGGCTGTGGCAAACCACAGCTGCTTCAACCCCCGCCCACCCACCTCTCCTCAGTGCACAGGCAGGGAAGGGATTCAGTAGCAGATAGAGTAGAGCCACGCTCAAAAGCCACGTAGTATTTCCATCTCCAGGTGATCTGTTTGGTCTCTTCTCTCACCTTACTTTAGAGCGCTGACACCCTTTCCTCGATTCATTGCTGGCTCTCTGGCAGGCACAACGGCTGCCATGTTAACCTACCCCTTGGATATGGTCCGTGCTCGAATGGCTGTCACGCCGAAGGAGATGTAAGTGCCTAACGAAATCAAGTACAAGCACCACGAACAAATGCAGAACTTTCTTTTAAGGTCAGATGACTTTATTCCCATTTTCTGGGTCACTTCTTGCTCAGAGCCTTTGGTGTAATAAACCTCTTACTGCTGGGGTCTGAGCACTGATTAAATGACCAGAGCCCTGGTTAGTCCAGAGGCTGGAAGGAGATCGATACCGAAAGACCTCACGAGTAAAACCTGTGTGTTGGTTCTTTAGGAGGCCAGCTGGCACAACGCCTCCAGAAGAGATCTAACAGACGGGATAGCTTGTTGTGATAGGGCTATAGGAGAGCTGGTGACTGGCTTCTCCATTTCCAGACAGGCTTCTGAAATCCCTTCTGAGCTGTTTGATGAGCTCAGAGCTGAATTAATTAATTGTTGATTCTTCAGAAAGTCCTGCTAGAAATATTACTGGTGTGTGCAGTCACTAACCAGCACAGATTTGGTTTTCTTGTGTCCACATGCTAGGTACAGCAATATTGTTCACGTCTTCATCCGAATATCCCGAGAGGAAGGATTAAAGACATTGTATAGGGGATTTACACCAACAATCCTTGGAGTGATTCCGTATGCTGGGCTTAGCTTCTTCACCTATGAGACGCTGAAGAAACTACATGCAGGTAAAGGCAACTTGGTTTGCTTTCAAATGAAACGATATAGGCTTTTGGCCAACTTGAGTTGTTTGAATTCAGTGGTACAAGTCCTTTTCCTGGCCCTGAAGCCAGTTGCAAAGTTCTGTGCTTGTGGAGGATGCCTCCTGCCTCCATCTCTCCAATTCCAGACAATGAAGAAGGCAAGCTGGAGAAAAGCAGAGGAACAAGAAGGTGCAAGTCCTGGGTGCTGACTTGACGTACCAAGTCAGCTAACAACCAAGTTGGGAACAAAATCTCAGGAGCTCTAGCACTCAGTACTCTCTTTGGCTCTCAGCCCACTTGACTTTAATCATGTGTTTATTACAAGAAGCTTTCTACACTCTGCTACTTTCTCTTTCCCAGATCACAGTGGGAAATTGCAGCCATCCCCTCCGGAGCGGCTTTTGTTTGGTGCCTGTGCAGGCTTGATTGGCCAGTCAGCTTCTTACCCCCTGGATGTGGTTCGCCGACGAATGCAGACGGCGGGGGTTATGGGACACACGTACAGTTCCATCCTTCTCACCATGCAGGAGATTATAAGAGAAGAGGGACTAATCCGTGGCTTGTACAAAGGACTCAGCATGAACTGGGTCAAAGGTCCAATTGCAGTGGGAATAAGCTTTACAACCTTTGACCTGACGCAGATCCTTCTCCGTAAATTACAGCACAGCACTAATGTTGAAAGGTAGTAGCTTAATCCCCACAGCCTTTGCTGGGGAAAAGTACAACACGTGTAGAAAGAGCAATGCTAGCATTCCCTCACTTTGTACATGCTCTCCTGCAGCTGAGAACTTACCTTTCTTGTTTGTTTTTTCTGTTGTTGATTTTTTTTTTTTTTTTTCTTCTTAGTGAGCCTCTGAGTTATCTGGAAACCTTGACCTGAAACTAACTCTTTCCTAAACAAAATTCTTCTTACAGTTCTGCAGGACTGAGTCCTCTAAAGTAGCTGCCTCACCCTTCTGTTTTACTTTCTGATACCAGGAGTGGAGCCTCTCAAACGAACATGTGCTGCTGCTGGCTTCTCACCTGGTCTCTGTGGGCAGATGAAGTAGTGCGTGATGAAAGAGAGGACTTGGTGCTGTTGGAATGAACCCCTGAATCTGGGAAGTGACTGCTGCTCCTGGTAGACAGTTTTGAGTTACTGAACATGTGTTAGCTGGAGGCAGTCTGCCACGTGCAATATTCCAGTTAGTCTGTAGGGAATTTCACATTCCTCTGACCTGTAAGCATCAGTCTCCATAAAACAGGAAACAGCAGGATTTAACAGGTCCAGGTCGCTTCTTTTGTTCTGGAAGTTGAATGTAAGCTCTGGCTGGAAATGCTGCCCTTTCTCAAACGTTCTTCTCATTTCTGGGTTGAGTTGCATAAAATATCCCTTGCTTGCAATGTCCCTCTGAGATTACCAAAGACTGTAGACTGCGGGGAGGAAAGTTCTGAGCGGTTTTGTAAATCAAATTCTCATGTTTGTTGTCAGTGTTGTTGAGTAGGGGCTGTGCCTGGATTCACAAACTGGATTGAATCGAACTGCAGTAGTGTTTTTGGGCTACCCAAACCCTTCCATAGTTGTCGTGGTCTTACAGGCAGCGTTTTCTGAGGGATTTGGCAGACTGTAGTGTTGATGCACTAGAAAAGGAAGTGTTACATACTTAAATTTTTAAGCAGTTTTATCCTTCAGTATTATCGTTGCTGCTTTATGCATGATGCGAGAACAAACATCTCAAAGACGCACATGTGACGCAGACTTAGCTATCCTGAAAGGCTGTTCACGTCTGGTGAATACAGCCCAGTAGTTGATTCAAGCTGCTGGCCCTGCTTCTGAACAATTTTGTTGTCTTTTGGTGCCTGTTGTGTAGGTTGTGTCACCTCCATTCATTAGTCCACACCTAAGCCCACTTGCTTTTATTCCTAGAGTTCTTCTGGACCAACTTGGGAGGATGGGCACCACAGCCAGTATTGACCCTTCAGAAATTATATATAGTGCCAATAATTTCCAGTTGCAATTTGAAAATGAATGGTGAAGTTTCTATTTCAGATCAGTTTTCAGGGAAATGGAGATTTGGGGGTGGTTTTGTTTTATGTTCCATTCCTATATTAAATTTGGAGTGCAAGAGAGGTCAGAGCAAACTTTAGACTTCTCTGAGAATCAGATTACATAAACCAAGATTAAAAATCCCTTTCCAGACGACATAGTCCGTAATGTATAAAAGAAAAATAAGGCAAAATTAAAAAGCTGTCGTTTTATGGTGTATGTATTTTAGCTCTTGTAGTTTGAGCCTTGTGTCATGGCTTTATTAATGGGAGTGGAGGTAATTGCACAATTGGTAGAAATAGCTTTCTCCTTTCTTTTGTCTTTGCACTTGTTCTTTGGAGCATAACTTGCTTCTAATGCCAAATATTTCCCTAGGAATTGAGCACCTACGCTTCCATTTTGCGGATGTGGCAGAGAGCCAGCATACTGAAGTATTAGCATGCATGGTTTTCCCAGAACTCGTGGGATTGATCATGCTTTAATGGTTGTGGATGGGCGGGGTATTAACCTCAGTAATTTCTGCCTCCAAGCCCACAAATTATGATTTCCGTTGCGAAACTTGACTGTAGTCACTGATTTACCTTGTAATTAATGAAATGTTAGGTGGTGGTGTTTTAGGAGTCTTTAGAGATTATAGCCATGAATTCTGTATATTTTTTGCTCCCATTGCTAATGGAAGATGATCAGCTGTTCTCTTCGTTTGGGTGAAATTTTGTTTAGTCCTTTGCAAGAGCTCTGATTTCTTTTCTCCAATGGAGAAGCCAATTACTTCTGCTCCTGTCTTTATCTCGTCTGGCCCAGTGAGGAAATACTAAGGCAGTTGCATCCTACCACAAAAGTGAGGTACAGACCAGCAAGTAGGTGTGTCAGCGGTTGACTGGGCGTACGTGCGTCTATGTGTGTCTGTGTGTACAATCCATGCCAAGTTCTCTCTCAGCTTGGAGGCTGCCAGTTTAAAGCGCAGTCCTTTCTGCACAGCCCGTGGGTACTGTATGAAGACGAGAGGAAGCTGAACTGTGGCATCCAAGTTAGAGTGGGCTCCTTTGCTCCACAGTACGATAGATCATCTCAGAGGCAAGCGCAGCAGACCTTGTCTTATGAGATGTTGAGCATCACTGAACCCCTATGGCAACAGAGGTGGCTTAATTCCTCCTGGGTCCTGACTGAGAAAGGATTTACACTGGATGACTAGCCTCTTGTTCGGGTCTGAACGGGAGGGCAGATCTGCACAGGGTATCTGCCACGTCAGGAGTGCAGCTAGTATATTAAAAGAACGGGAAGCCTGTGGAGGAGGCAGCCGCTGGCTGGCTGACCCTGGCGTTGCCCACCCTGCAGCCAAAGCGTGGTGTGGGGCAGCTCATCTAGAGCCTGGGGACTCGGAGAAACAAGACCTGAAGCACAGCCAGACTTGGAAGCATTGGGCTCAGATAAGTTGTTCCTTAATTAGCAGCTGCACCTGATTTTAATTCGATGGAATTGTAGCCAAACATGTTTTTCCAAGTTTTGCAGGCTGGGTGTTTGTTCAGAGACAGATCTTTGAATTCAGTCTATAATGGTTTTGGTGCTTTCGTTTCTTGGGCAAAAGCGTTCAGAGTAACTCTGTGTTATTGCTTTGGGTTGTTTTAAATAGCTTTTTTTTTTTTTTCCTGATTTGAATGTAGAAAAGGAGAAACAGAGTGTTCTCTTCCCTTTTCTTAATCCTTGCATGAATTGAGACATGTTCCAGATCTCTCTGCTGCCTGGAATGAGTGCCCAAGGAGTTTTGGGCATGCTGATTTGGAAAGGGAGGGTGCCTGTGTGCTGGCCAAGAAGGTCCATTGCCTTTAGCTGTGAGAAAGGAGACAAGTCTAACGGGAATATTCTCTTGTCCTTCTTTTCTTTAGGACTTCTTTACTACCACAAATTCCCCAATTTCTCATTTTATTCTTCTTAAATTCCTTGCTTTTATTTTCAAGTCATGTTTCTCATTGTTCCTTAATGCATTACCACCAAACATTGATTGGTGCTTTTTTTCTGTCCGTTCTCCCTCCCTTCCTGCTTCTGCACCTTTAGTCCCGCACTAGCACTTCGAGAAAATCAGGTCCAATGAAATGCATCCAAAATGACAAAATTGCAGCTGTGATAGCAATGCCCCGACAGCCCAACTAGGCTTCCCGCTCACAGGCAGGGATGGCCTGTGTGTGGGGGCAAGAAGTTAAAGGCACTAGGTGATGGGGCGGAGGGTTTTCTGAAAGGTTCTTGAACTACTTGTCTCACCTAGCGCCTTCACTTCTCCTAGCACCTTTCCTTTACAAGCTGTGAAATGCTGCTGCGTCTTGTCGTTTCCTCTTTTGGTACCTCCACGCGATGCTCGTTTGCTCTGTGAAACTGCCTGCTTGCTGGGTAGGTAGCTCGGGGAGAGCTTGTCCTTCTGGGAGGCTCAGAGGGTCAGTTAGGGAACTTGAATATGTGAGAGGTGGGATCTGAGCTGGCTTCTTGCAAACCTGTTTGCCCTGCACGCCCTGTGCAGACCTCTGCCAGCTCCCTGGGAAGGCAGAGCTGCCGCAGAGCCGGCTGGTGGTTGGCAGGACTGTGGTGGAAGGATCAGGAGAGGAGTCACAGCCTCCTGAGGCATGAAGTTGCCGAAAGCCGTGGGGTGGGTAGTGTGGTGTAGAATTGGTGCTCCGTGGGAGCTCTCCAAAAGCAGTTTCATAGCTTCTGTGGAAAAATAGTGGTACTTCTGTTAACTTATCACCTTCCGCCTAGAAGGACTCGAGCACTGTCATCTTCCCCCTCTGGTGTCCTTAACACAAAGGCAGATGAGGCATGAAAGGAAACTTTGAGCAGAAGCACTGTGGCAACCCCGAGCGAGTCCGGTGCCAGTCCTGGGTGGGCAGGAGGGGGAGGAAATGTGGTGGGACACTTCCCATGCCATTTCCCCAGTGCCTGACTGGGCACTTGGCCTCTGCAGAGAGCCAGGGTGTATGTTATGGACCTTCCCTACCTGGACTGGGCCAGAGGAGGAGGTGGCCTTCCTACAAAACAGCCTTCTTTTTTATTGTAGGGGCCGATTCCTCCTGCTACCCCCATCTCCCCCTTAAATGCCATGGGATGCAGGGTTTCCCAGCACTGTTCACTGCCTGTGTGGTCTATGCATATATTAGCACAAACACTGTTAAATGCCTTTTGTCAAGACATGTCCTCACCATCAATGTGTGTGTGTATGCGTGTGTGTCAATTTTGACTGCTTTTCCTGGATCTGGAGTTCTATTTTATTGCAGTGAAGACACTTTGTTATATAATGTTTATATATTTTAAGATTTGTGCCAAGAGAGGATGTATATTTAATAAAAAATTATAATTGACTTTGCAGGCTCTCTGAGGCTGTCTCCTACTATACGTCGCTTGTGAGAGAGTGGGGCCTGGCGCATCTGGGTGGATTTATTGAGGGACTAAAGATGGGGGTGTTGGGGGGGGGGGAGAGCTGTGGGTGGGGGCGCCTTTTGTGGGGCTGACTGTGCGCCCAACCACAAGTCTCCTGTGGACAGAACTCCCTGCAAAGTGCACAGGTCGGCACTTTGGGCTTTGCGTGGGAGTCGGGAGAAGCTTGAAGGACGGAAGGCAACTCTGGAGATGGTTCAAAACCGGTGGCTCTCCCAGAGGAGGCCTGCGCGGTCCCCATCCCCAGCACCGCAGCGTGGGACGGGGACGGGTGTGCAATGGCAGCAGGTGGCACTGTCGGCTTAGGCATGGCCTGGTCGCTTCCCCGAAGTTGGGGATCCCTGGCTGCTGCTCGGCCCTGCTCAGCTCTTGGGGCTTTCGGTGCTTTCAGTTGCATTTCAGGTCTAGTGCGGACGTGGCACCGCAGTGCCCGGCAAGCTGGGAAGGTCTCAGCAGCGAGGACGGGTCCAGCCCTCCCAGAGTAACCTCCCTGTAGCCCACTGCTGCTCTCCGCAAGGCAGGGCAGAGCTGACCGTCCCGGTTGTACCCCAAGAGAAACTGAGACCCAGAGGCCAGGACTTGCACCAAACCTTGCAGGAAGCCTGTGGCAGAGCTGGAGAACGGTCCCTGTCCACCTTCCCTGGACCAGCTGCCCCGCGACCCTGCTGGCTGAGGGTAGGTACCGTCCCGGCCTTTGGCTTTCCGGCTCCCTGTGTGCAGGGGCGCATCCCCCCGGCTTGGTTTGGGCTACCGGCCACAGAGCGAGCTGCGGTAGCAATTTCACGCTGCTCCAAGCAGGAACAGCTCTGCAGGATGCAGGCAGCAAGGATGGCAAGGGGATCTCCTTTTGGGTGGACGTGGGGGCCGGGGGGGAAGGCAGGGCTCGCTGCTTCCCTCCCTGCCAGAGCACGCAGGGAAGACCTCCCGGAGCTGCCTCCAGCCCTCCGCTTCTTGCCAAGCGCGGCTCAGCAGGAGCCGAAGGGAGGTGTGCGCCGGGGGAGCCGGGGCGATGCCAGGCCCCGCCTGGGTCACAGCAGGGACTCATCCTGGTGCCAGCGGAGCCGCTGCAGCCAGAGCTGCAGCCGCACCACCTCGCGGTCCCGGCTGCTCCCCTCCCTGCTGAGGGCCTGAGCGTGGCCCTCTGCAGAGCCCAGCCCGTACCCTATTCTAAATACAGCAAAGGTACGAAGAGTACAAATAATTCTGGGGAGAGGAAGATGGGGGGCTCTTTCATTTGATTTGATGTGGCCCAGTGCCGGTGCCTGTGGAGCTGTCTCCTGCTCTTGGCTGGTCTATCAGTCACTGTCCCCGCCGGAGAGGGTCACGTCTGGGCAGGTCTCGGGGGGACCGTCTGCGTGTCTGGGCGCAGCGCAGCCCCGGGCCCTAGCAACCCTCCTCCTGCCGCGGGGCCGTCCCTGCCGCTCGGCCCCCGGCTGCTCCTCCACATGCTGAAGGAAAATTAGATAAATGAGCCATCAGGGCAGTCGCGCTGGCTTTTAATGGGACGGCGCAAGCTGGAACAAGTCCCTCCTGCATCCTGGCCCTAGGGGAATCGCTTCTTCCTTGCACCTTTCCACCCGTGACTTGGCGATAGTGCTACTGAGCCAAGTTCCTCCTGGCCCTGTGCCGGTTAATGGTGCTGCTCTGGGCTCTGGCTTCCCCAGCTGTCTGCAAAAGGGAAATTTCCCCATAATTTTTTGCAGAAGGGCTTTTACTGTGACCGGGGCTTGGGTACTGGGGAACCAGGCGGAGGAGGGCTGTCTGGATTAGCCCTGTTGACACCAGGCAAGGGGCCGCCTTCTCATCTCGGCCCTTAGCAAGAGGGAATTAAGACCATTACAAGGCTATCAAATAGGATCAGAGTCCCTCTCCCTTTCTCTGAGCAGCCCAGACCTGCTAATCCTTTTTCAGGCAGCTGGACCAGCACCCACTGTGCAGCGGGGAAGAGCTCAGCTGAGACGGACAAGGGGCCGTGTACCCCGTCCCCGTCCCCCCCCCCCGCCACCACTGCTGGGCTGAGCAGCATGTTATCAGCCCGGGTGCGATCCCAGTGCCGAGGGAGGGAAGGGCCGGGAACAGGCACCGCGGTGGGCTGTGGTGAGGTGAATGTGAGGTCTTGTCGAGGGCGATGGGGCCGGGCTGCAGGGTTTGTTCAAGTCCTCAGCCTCTTCCCCTGGCTGCACCAACGTGTACGCGGCTTTGCTGCTCGCCCACCTGCCCAAAGGTGCCCTCGCACCATGGGACCCCTGCCCTGCTCCAGGGGCTTCAGGGCCGCGAAGCGCAAACAAAGCAGCGATTTCTGGAGTGGCAAACAGACTCTGGGTTACTTATTTATTTCTAAAACGGCCAACAGTCGAGGCTGCCGGGCCTGAGGATTTCACACAAAGCAGAGGGATGACCCCAAGGAGCTCGGACCCAGCTGGCCAGAGCAGCAACCCTCTAAAAATACACTCACCCTCAGCCGGCGGAGGCAAACGCTAGGCAGAGCAAACCCCGAAGTCTGTGCTGGCAAGCCAAGCTGCCGCTCCAGCCCGGAGCTGATCCCCACCGAGTCCTCTGCCCAGCACGTACCACCCAGGGCTGGCAGGAGCCACCGCCCTCGAGGAAAACACAGCGGCAGTGTCCCCGTGTCAGGGCAGAGCAGGCAGCAGCAAACCCGGCTGCGGGGCTTTGGCTCCTCCATCACCATGCAGGACCAAGAAGGGGAAGCGGGGCTGGAGGGACGCAGCCCGGAGCGGCAGCGGGGCGAGAGCAGGCACGGTGGTGATCGGCAGCGGGAGCAGGCGATGCCCACGCTGGCCCAGATGCATAAAACCTGTCACGCCCAGAGCTGGCGGCAGAAATATCCCCGTGTGCGTGTCCACGTGTGCTACCAGCACGTGCAAAGGGGAAAACCAGGCAAGGCAGGGGCAAGGGGACCAGCAGCTGAGCACTGACTGCGCCCTCAGGCGTGTCCCAGTTCCCCCCAGTCAGGAGGCTGCCAGGTAGTGGTGGAAGTAGAGGCCGAAGAGGCTGGTGACAACCTGGCAGGCAGCCACCCACCAGGTGAGGAAGGCAAAGAGTCCGCGGAAGAAGAGGGGGGTGAAGATGCCACCCAAGATGCCTGTGATCTGCTCCACTGCAGCGTGCACGTCCTCCCTGTCCTCGCTGCTGGGACGTGGCGGTGCTGCCGTCGCTGCCGGAGGGAGGGGAGGGGGCTCTGGGTACAGCCCCCACGAGTGGTGCCCTGCATGACAGAGGGGACAGGTCTGCAGGGGTCGGTCCCCACGCTGCAGCCCCATCCCCATGCTACAGACATGCTGGCGGCTGAGTCCCAGCACACTCGCTGCATGCATTACTCTTATGCCAACGGCAAACCATGTCTTGAGAGCCTGGGGATGTTCCGCATGCTGATGGCTTGACAATGACTTGCAGGTCTCATCCTGCCCCTCCCGAGTCCCCGTGTTCTCCGCACTCCCCGGCCGCCTCCTTACCCAGCGTCTTGAGGAGCAGCGTGCAGTGGAGGGTGAGGATGATGGGTCCCAGGTACTGCAGGCTGACCACGGAGATGTAGCAGTAAATCCTTGTGATCTGTGGGCAACAGGGATCAGCAGGAGGCCGGCAGCTGTGCCCGGACCCCGGCTCCCATCCCAGCTCCCACAGCCGGACCTTGCGCTGGATCTCCAGGACGGCGATGCGCCCGGCTTCCTTCCTCATCTGCTCCACCCAGCGCTCGGCCAGGCCCAGGTACGCCTGGAGGTGATGGCGGGTGACGGCCAGGCGCAACAGGCAGAGGCCGATGATGGTCCAGAGGCGCGTGGTGTTGTAGGCAGCGTCCGACATGCTGGGGCAAGAGGAGGGGGCTGTCGGGGAGATCTCGGGGTCCAGAAACCTGCTCTGTCCCAGAGAGGCTGACTGACGGGCAGGATGGGGGGGGCTACTGGTGTTGGAGGAGGTGGACCGGTGTGCCCGTGCCTCAGTTTCCCCTTGGAGCAAGGATGCCGGGGCACAGAGTCGGTCACTTACATCTGCACCGTCTGCTTGCCCATGGGCGCGTGGAGCAAGAAGTCCCGTGAGATGGGCTTGATCCACATCACCACCACGAGGACAGGCGCCAGGAAACTCACGTGGAGCAGGACCCTGCAGCGGAGCCGTCAGAGACCCCCAGGCAGCCGGGTGCCCCCTGCACCCTCCTCCACCCTTCAGCAGGCAGGGACCGGTCCTCACCCACACCCCCAACGCCCTCTCCCACCACCGACCCTCCTCGCTGCCCTGCAGCCACAGAGCTGGCGGGGGGGGGGTGGGGGTGTCCCGGCCCCCGAGCTGCCAGCACCGACCCCCTCGCCTCCTTCCCCACCCACAGGTTTCACCCAACTGGGTCAGGGGCTTGTCGGCCGCCATCCGGAGAGCATCGAGGTGCGTCTGGGCCAGGCGCAGCCCTGGGAAGGTCAGGCAGGCACCCAGGAAGGAGCACAGGGCCACCAGCCCCAGCCTGAAGGCCAGTTTGGCGAGGGGCAGCCTGCGGAGAGAGAAGGTAGCACGGAGGGGACGGGTCGGCCCCGTCCCCAGTGAGCCCCCGAGGGGCTCCCACCCCAAACCTCCAAAAAGCCTCCCGAAAACCCCATTTTCCTCCCTGCCCAGTCATCGACTCACATCCACTCCCAGCCCCGCTGCTTCAGGATGCTCTCCAGGTTGCTGCTGACGCTGGCCAGCCCTGTGGGGAGTGACCCCCCCATAAGTGGGGTGCCCGCAGCCCCCAGGGACCACCTGCCCACCTGCCTCTCCCCGTCCTCCCTCACCCACCGGGCTCGAGGCCGAACTCCAGGTAGTCCTCACGGATGACCAGGGTCACCATGGCGAGGAGGAGGAAGAAGAAGGCGAAGGTGAGGCAGACGGAGCGCTCGCCCCCCTCCTCCGAGCGGAAGTAATGGCGCATCACCATGAAGAAGACCTTGCTGTGGGTGAGGGGCAGCCGTCAAGGAAACCGGGGGCTTCGGAACCACCCCCAACACCAGTGGGACCCCCCTGCTCATTAGCAGGTCGCAAAGTACCCGCTTCGTTAGGCCACTGCCACCTTCTCTGCAGGGAAGGCTGTCATTAGGCTATAAAGATGGCTCATCAGCGAGTGGTTTATAAATCCATAAATTTAAGTTTTCCACCCCAACTGGCTTTTATTGGGGAAAAAACAAGAACAGCGGGTTCCCTCTCCTGCCCACCGGCAGCCTGGACCCGGCGGGTGGCAACAATCGCACCCCAAAAGTCGGCAGAAGGATACACGGAGAAGACAACCGTCAGCAGGCACCAGAGCACCCCGATGTTCGTCTCCTTCCGAGGGTCCGCCAGGCAGTAGTAGCCCTCGGTGAAGAGGTACACGGCGGCGGAGTAGACGGCAAAATCCACGAACCACTGGTACTCCAGGAAATAGCGCAGCACTGGTGCGACAGAGGGACATGTCACTGTGCTGTGGGGACACACGGAGGGTCCCGGGCACAGCCAAGGGTCCCGGGCACGGCCAAGGGTCCCGGGTCCAGGGCAGTGTTGGGTCCTGCGTGCAGGGGGAGCTGTGGGTGCACGGGGGGTTACCGAGAGCATCCACAGCGGTGATGGGGCTGGTGTCCAGGCGGAGGTCGATGTCCCGGGGCACCGAGAGGGGCTTCTCATCTGTCATGCCATTGATCCTCCTGCAAGGGAAACCTGGGCTCGGGACGGCAGGCAAAGAGCTGGCTCGTCCCTTGTGCGGCGGCACGTCCTCGGCTTGGGGCTCCTCGTCCCCGGCACCCGCCCCGAGCCCACCTGCGGCCGAGGCTGTCGCCGCCGCAGCTCCCCAGGGGAGTCCCGCAGCGCGTCGGGATGACTTCCATCACCACCAAACCAAAATATTTATCATTTGAAGTCCCTCCCGCCCGCTGGAGCCGCAGGCGTGAGCTGAGCTGACCTGTCCCGCTTGGCCTTGGGACGCTGCTTGCCTGCCAGGGCGCAGAGCTCCTCGTCCGAGGGGTGCCTGTAGCGGTGGAGGCTGGAAGGGAGCAGTCGGGTGTCAGCGGTGCCGGGTGTCCCCGAGGCCCCGCGGGGACAGCGGGAAGGGACGGGCCGCATACCTGCCGTTGCAGAGCAGCCAGCGAGCGAAGGAGCAGTGCGGGGCCATCTTCTGCATGAGGCTGGCTGCCAGCAGGCTCACCACCACCTGCACCCCCACCACCGCCTGCGCCGGGGACACCCTCAGGGCTTCACCCCGGCACTGGGGCTCCCAGAGCCGGGGGGTGGGGGGAGCTGGGGAGCCCCCCACCGGCCTGCAGCACCGGGGCTGTCTGCCTCCCCCAGCCCCCGTCTCTGCCAGGGGACAGCCCGGGCATGCACGCCCCGGGCGTTGCGACCCTCCGGGACACGCCGGGCAGCACCCCCCCTCCGCGCAGGGACCGCCCCCCCACCCCCCCGGGACACCCCGGGCATGCACACTTGGGCACGCACCCCCCCCCCCCGGGACAGCCCGGGCGTGCACCCCCAGGCATGTACCCCCCTCCCCGGGACCAGCCCCCCGCAGGCCCCCCCGCTCCTCCCCGAGCAGGCGCCCCCGGCCCGCACCCACCATGCCGGGGGCAGTGCAAAGGCGGCCGCAGGAAGCCTGCCCGCCGCCGCCACCGCCCCCGCTCCCCGCCGGCCAATCCGCTGCCTCTCTCCCTCTGATTGGCAGCTTCTGGACCAATGGCAAGGCGGCACTGGGCGGGGGGCGGGTCGTCGTCGGCACCCCGTTCCGCGGGCGCTGCCTCCTGGGAGCTGTGGTCCCCGCGCCGCCCCGGAGTCGCGGGTTCGAGCCCCGGCTGGGCCGCGCGGAGGTATATATCCCAAACCATATACATGCACGTGGCTGCACCCCCTATGTATATATGTGCAAACATGTGGGTGTGCGTTCGCACCTGAAGGGCCCCTTCAGGCTGAGGCTCTGCAATACCTATCCCTGCATGCGGCCCCCTGGGCATTGTATTTTGGGGGCAAAAGAGGGCACAGGGGTTTGGGTGGCTCGATCCCCGCGGCCTCCCTGTCCTCCTCTGCCCTAGGCCCGGGGCTGGCTCAGCTGGGACCTGCCCCTCCCCGGTGCCCTCCCTGGAGGGCAGGCTGTAACCATCTCGCCTGCTGTGTCCCTTTGCCCACGTCTTCCTTGCGAGGGAAGTGGGCTCCAGTCCCGCATTTATCCCCTCGGGGCTGCCCGGCTGCATCTCCCTGCGAGCCCTGGAGGAGCCGCAGGCGGACGAGGGCAGGGCAGAGCCTGCTGGGTGCAGCTCGTCCCGGCTGACGGTGGGTAAGGGGCTTCAGGGCCCACCGCAGTGCCAGCACCTGCGTCCCGGCGGGGGTCTGCAGGCATTTCAGTTGAGCTCGGGGTTATTTAGGGCTGTGACAGCCCTGCCCTGCAAGGAGCACCCACTCACCCTGCCAAGGGGCTCTGCAGGTGCTGGTGGGTGCCCCTGGTCCAGGCAGGGTGCTGGTGGCCCCGAGGGGTTGCCATGGATATCGATCTCCCAGGCAACGGGATGCGCTTCCCGCTAGATGTCGCTTCCGACCGTGCCCCGAGCATCCCCCGTGGGCTGGGGTACCCAGGCTTGGGGGGTGCCACGTTCCCCCCCTCCCCCAGCACCCCCAGGGCAGCCTGGGCATGCAGCCCCCAGTGTGCCCCCCGTGCCAGTGTTGGCCAGGATCCGAGCAGCCCCTCCGCTGACGAGGGGGAGAACTCAGGGGCTGTGGTTCCAAAAAATCCCCCACCCAAAAAATCCCCCACCCAGCCCCAAGCGGCCTGATCCCGGCTGCCAGGCGCCCCCGGCTGCGAGCTGAGCCAGGGCCGGGGGAAGCAGCCTGCTCCATCACCTTCGCTGGCTGGGCACAGCCCGTGTCCTGGCCCCCCCCCCAGAACCCC
>JAVKLA010000090.1:41284603-41301475 GCA_034782735.1 Sagittarius serpentarius
GGCCCAGCCTTTCCCTTATGCAGCTTTGCAGGGCCTGAGCCCGAATTTGCTCGTTAATTGGCCAGCCGGGGCATCTTTGTGTTCTCCCTTCACGTTCAGCCTTCGGCGTTGCTTTATGGGGTGCTAAAGCTGCGCTGACAAGTGCTGCATGGCATAAATCCCCGAGAAGTGCCTGTTCTTGCTGGCTCACCCAGCCCTGATCCCCCCCGAGGGCTCTGCCGGCTTTGGGGTTCAGGTCCGTCTCCCTCCGCGGTCTGCGTGGCGGGGGGCAGGCGCCCTCATTTCCCTGAGCCCCTCCGACCCCGAGCACGCTGATGCCCTCAGGGACGGATGCAGACGGGGCCGCGCGTCCCCCCCCCCCGTGCGCGCGGATGCCCACGCAGGGCTGGGGAAGGCGTGGGCGCGTCTGCACGTGCTGAGATCGCCTGATGCTTCAGCGTGAAGATTGCTCTTCGAAAAGCTCCTCCTCGATGCTTTTGTGCTTGGGTTTTGCCAGAGCCCGGCCAGGCTCTCCCTCCGGGGTGCCGCAAAGCCGCCGGGGCGCAGGGAGGATGCTCGCTGCCGGGGGGGTCCCCTGCAAGGCCAGGCTCCCTGCAAACCCAGCCTTTCCCAGCCCAATCCCGCTTCAAAACCTCTTCCCGGATCTGCCGCCCCCCCTTGCCTGCGCTGACAAGACGGCCTCTGTGCCCCATCTCAGGGGAGCCTTGTCCGGGGGCTGCAGATACCCCGGATCCCCCTTTCCGGGGCCGGCTGCGTTGCTGCCTGACGGGATCGGGGCCACACCCGGGGGCTGCCCACGCTTCCCGGGAGCCTGGGGTTCACTGTGGCGCTTGCTCTGCCTCCAGGTAGCCAAGGGGGTCCCCGCCTGCCCCCCAAGCCCCCTGTCTCGTGGGATGAGACCACTCGAGCGCAGCGCCCGGCGCAGGGACGGCCGGGGCGGGGACGAGGATCCCAGCAGCTCAAGCAGCGCGATGGGAGCAGGAAGGGCTCGATCCCGCTGCTGCACACAGTGTGCGCTTGATTAACAAACCAAGGTGTGTTTTGGGGCAGGAAACGCTGTGTTTCTTCTTTAGTGGAATGCTCAGCTGATTTCTCTTCTCCCTAATGAACTGACCAAGGCCTGCGGCTCATGGGGCAAAAAGCAACCTGTTCGGCCGTCCGCCCCGGCCGTCGCCGAGGCGCAGAGGGCCACCGGCACCTTCTCCCTGCTCCAACGGGGGGGCAAGACACGAGCGACCCCCGGGGAGCCCTGGGGCAATTTGTGGGCCCAAACTTGGGTTCGTGGCGTGGCTCAGCACCACGGGGGCAGCTGCCTGGGAGGGAATAACTCCCCTGAGATGTGGCTGTAATGGGGGAATTGGGGTGCCTGGGGGGTTCCGTGCTCACTCCTCCCCCGGCTGCCCTGCCCTCCCCGGGCTGGGAACAGCTTGAGTGTCCAGGCAGGGAATTCATTTAAATAAATTTCCATATGGATTAATTTCGCCCCTTCTCCAGCAGCGTGGCGGAGGCGAGCATCTGTGTGTGTGTGTGAGCATGAGAAAAGCTGAGACTGTTTTGGGGGAGCTGGGGAGACGAGGATGATGGGGGGCACCATCCTCTTCCCGCAGCCCCATCCACCCTCGCTGCCCTTCAGCCCGTCATTTCCAGCTTCGGGAAGGTTTTCAGCCCGTCCTTGCCCGTGCGCAAGCCCGGCCCAGCGGGTGCTCGGTGCCAGAGGTGCTGGTCCCGAGCAGGGAGGATCATCGACCGCAAATCGTCCAGTGCCCCAAAATTTCAAAACTTTCCAAACAGAGCTACAGCGAGCTCAGAGCGGGCATCGGGTGGCTCGAAATACCATCAGGGAGAGAGATGTGGGCTGTGCAAGCCGGTGGGAAGAAAATCCAGAGGATTTGCCGTGACCAGAAAGCCCACAGATGCCCCCCCGCCTAGCAGGAGCCTTCTCCTGGCCGTGTCCCAGCGCGGGGTTTGCCCCGCGGGCGCCTGACCTGGGTCCTTCTGCACCAAAAATCGGCATTTTGCCCTTTGGCGCTCCCCAGGCAGGGCACTGCCGGGACCCCAGGCGCAAAACCACGGCGGGGCCGGGACGAGGAGGGCTGCGGCGGGGGCTTCTTCACCCGCACCGATGGGCTCCGGCATGGGGGAGCACCGGCACGGGGCAGAGCGGGTGCCCGGGGATGCCACCAGCAATTTTGCTGCCGCCGAACGCTCCCACGCCGCTGAGTAATTCAGCCCCCGAGTGCCCCCGAGCTCTGCTCACCCGCAGTCCTGGCAGCCTCCCCCACGGCAAACAGGGATATCGAAGGCTGGGAAAAATACTCCTGGAGCTGCCGCACAGTCCGGATGCTTGGAAATCCCAGGAGCTGGTAATGCCATGATTTTTTTCAGCTTTTCCAGCCCTCCCCAGGACCCCAGCACAGGGGACGCCCTTTCAGCGAGAAGAAATGATACCCGCCCCCCCCCCAGTTAAACTAGTGCAAGAGCATCTAAATGACAGATGCAGGGTTTTTCCATTCTGCTTAGGATTTGGGATTCAAAGCGTGAGATGGATTCAAATAACCGGCGTAAATAAATCAGGGCTAGCGAACTCTTGGAAACAAGCAGAGCGACAGCTATTTTTGGCTGTCAAATTTGGGAGGTTTTAAGGCTCCTTCAGGGCATGAACCGCTGCAAGAATTCGTTACCACTGCAGCAAAATAAAAGCGCGGTGAGGAAGGAGAGTTTCCTTTCTCCTCCCGGGGAGATGGAGATGAGCAAACCCCGCAATGCCAGGTCTGCCGGGGGTCTACACACCCACAGAAGTGTTGATTTTGGTCTCTGGGGTGGAAAATGGGGACCCCGGGTGATTCCTGGAGAGAATGTCCCCGTGGAGGGTCTCTCCCAGGAACCTGCCATTGCTCCCAAGTGGAGTTTTTTCCATGGAGGCTGGAGATATCAGAATTAAACCCATTTCTTTGAAAATGCCAAGTGGAGCACAGAAAGTCGCAGGGATTTTTGAAAACTAAAGAAATACCCTCTCCATTCGGATATTTTGCAGGAATCCCAATTTTTAAGTGACTCCCATGCCCCTTCGGGAAAGCGAGGCTGCCAGAAGGGCAGCTCTCACCGTGCGGTGCCAGCCCCCACCAACTCGGGCTCTAAAGCACCCGCCCCCCATTCGGTTCGGTGCTGCAGCACCCGCTGGCACCCAGCGCTGCCCTGGTGTCCTGCGCCTCGTTTGCTTGAGTTCGTTAAGGCTTGGGGATGCAGGGAAGCAAGGAAAGCTGCAGCCCCGCTGGCGGCTGGGCTCGTGAGTGTGATTTTGGAAGCCTGGGCTGCTCTGCAGCTGGGCGCGGCTCTGCCTTTAAGGCCCGGGAGGTCCAGAGCCGGGCTCGTGGGGGACGGAGATCGGCTTTTTTGGGGGTGCAATGGTGTGCCCCAAGCCTTTTTTTCTTTTTTTTTTTTTTTTTTGCAAGAAGAGGCTCTGTGTGTTGCACCCCTCCTGTTCCCAGGTAAATGCCCCTCGCTTTGCGTCCCCAGCCTGGCTCAGAGCCCAGAAGAGGCACCCGTGGTCTGTCCCAGGTTGGGCAGTCCCCATGGGTGCTGCGACCCTGGCCCATGGGGCAGCACCCAAATAAAACGAGCTGAATTGTAGTTGAAGGCAAAGCTCAGCATCAGCATGGAGGTTCTCTGCTCTTTGCCATGGAAACAAGCGTTGCTAAGGGATTGCTTAATAGGGAGTAAAATATTTTAAAAACCTAAGTTTATGTGGCAGCAGGATTGAACCCCCAGTGCTGGGGAGTGGATGGGGCTGTCGGGGGCTGCCCTTGCAGCAGCTCCCACGCACAGCCGAAAGCTGCAGCTCTCCATCCATACGGAGAAACCCTTGGCACAGGGAGAACTGGGCACAGGGCAGGGGTGCTGGGTGATCTGGGGTGGGCATGGGCTCCCCGGCCGCTTTGGCATGGTCCTGGGCTTGCTCCAGCACAGGGCTGGGGATCTCTAGTCTGCAACTCCTTAAGCATGTACGTTATCAAACAGACTCACAAAAGGGTCCCCAGGGGATAAAGACACCAGTGCGGCCCCTTCGGAGTGGGTGCAATGCTGGGCTCTTGCACGGTGCCTCAGTTTCCCCTCCTGCATGACCGAGGTGGCTGCCGCCATCAGCACCCGCTTCTCCCGGCATCCTCCATGGGCACGCTGAGCCGGCGATACCCATTTAACTTTATTAATTTTATGGGCATGAGGAAAGGGGCTGGGGGTATAATACAGGCAGGGGCCACCTCTGACCTTGACCCCCGTCCTGGCTCCCCGCGGCAGCTGGGCCGTCGCGCCTCTGCCGACAGCTCAATGGGCGCTTTGTCTGCGCCCGCCGGCCCCGAGCAGCCCCGTCGCCCCCGATAATATTTATGGAGTCGGCGGTCACCTTCTCCCCTGCTCCCTGCATCTCAATAACAGCCTGGCTGGTGAGATCCAAGGAATCTGGGAATTTATAGTCCGGAGAGTTGCTGCTCTTTAGCCCCGTGGGGTGTGGAGTGGCGGCGGATCCTGCCCCTCGGATAGCGCGTGTGCATGAATAGCACGCCCCGGCTTGGTTTCGGGGGCTGTTCACAGCCCTTGAGCTTCTTTTTTTTTTTTTTCCCCTTAAAAAAAAAAAAGCCTGTTTAAAAGCAAACAGGTGGGGGGATTTTCTCGCTTTTCCCAGGACTTGCAAAGCTGCTCTGCTCCCAAACCAGCTGGGGGGGGGGCGGAAAAGGTGGTGAAAATGCAGCGCTGATTTATTTTACTGTGTTTCTGCTCGCTGTCCAATTCCCCCAGCAATTAAAACAATCAAAAGCTCCTTTCCAAAGCTCCAGCAGGGAATCTTTTAAGATCCTTCTGCCAGAGATGCTGCAGGTGGGTGCAGCCCCAGTACCCCCCGGCATGGGGGCATTCGGGGTCTGCCCTGGGCCCGTCAAAGCCCCCGGGAAGCTCCCTCAGCATCCCGGGCTCCAAAGCAGATTATTTAAGCAGAAGCGTTTATTCGGGAAGGGACTGACCAGGGAAGCCTTAACATCTGGGGAAGGAAGAGGAGGATCGGTGAAGGCGCAAGGCACAGCGACGACCGTGGTTTGCTGGGGTTTGGAAAGTCCTGATAAAGGGTAACTTCTCCTTGATGGGCGATTCGGGGCAAGAAGGGACCGGGCGTGAATCCAAGCTCCTGCAGAGTTGTTCCAAACTCTGCCGAAAACAGGGCTGAAGCAGCGGATCTCTGCAGGGAAATTGGGCCAATGCGGGCTGGTTTGGTTGTTTCCAGGTGCTCCAGCTGCACAGAAAGCGCAGAAAGTCGAGCCGGATGCTACCACCGCTATTCCCACGTGGCTAAGAGCGAGAGCCCCCGGGCACGGGTCAGAGGCTGAGTGACGGGGAACTGCCAAGGCTCACGTCCTCCCCTGCTTCTTGCGGGGGAAAACCAGCCCAGAAAGGATCCAGCAAATCCCCCAAATGACTGGCGGGACACCCGGAGACTGACACCCATGGTTCTTCCAACAGCCGGGACCCTGAATCTCCCCCACGACGCTGAGTTGCTCCCACACGCCGTCCCCAAAGGCACGTGCTGCCCCGTCCTGCAGAAAGTGGACCTTGGGGCTGTTGCACCGGACTTTGGGCGATGCCCCAGGATAAGTGCACCAAACCGGTCCTTGCCCAGCTTTGCCGTCACCTTCTGATAAATCCTCCAGTTTGGAGCACACCAGCCCCTGGCTGATCCTGGTGCGGAGCGGAGCGATCCTCCAGTGCCGACGGGCGTTTCCGCGCTGGTTTGGTGCTTCCTTCTGCTAACTGAGCAGGGAGGCAACGGGCAGAAACGTGCCAGGGTGCCAGGCATGTCCACAAACCTCCCCGCATGGCAAAATCCTCCTTTCGGGCTGTTTAACCCCAGCGCTGCAGGTACTGCTGTGCTGCGGGGGGACGGCCCGTCCCGACCCCCAAAACACCGCACAGGAGTGGGGGGTGCTGGGGAAAGCCGAGCTGCGATTTCCACGCATGCTGAGCTCCTTTATAGCCGATCCATCAGGGAAACGGCTACAGCCTCGCTCTCCCTGTCCCCATTGCACCGAGGCACCCCGGGGAGACACGCGCGTGTCCCTCAGCACCACCCCCGGACCCAGCTTGAGCCGGGGCAGCTTCCAGCCCGTCTAAAAGAGGAAACCGCTTTATTTTCCTCCTCCTCCGCTGGACGCGGGTTGGAAGGCGCCGTGGAGCGTCCTGCCGGTGCTCGAGGCCGAGCCGTGTCTGCGCAGCCCAGAGCTGCCGCTTCCTGAGACCGCGGCGCAGGGGCTGGTGCTCGCTGTGCCGCAGAGCATCTCCCGTCGGCCTCGTGCGCACGCGGCTTCTTCCCGTTCCCTTCCCCAGGGCTCCTTCAGGGAGACGCCGCGCGACACCGGCCCTCGAGTGCTGGCGGCTGGAGATGAATTCGGTGCGTCACCTCCGGCCACCGCCCTCGTTCCCAGCCTGCGGAGCGGATGAGTGGGAGATAACGCGCCCCTGCAAAGAGCAGGGTGAGGCAGAGGAGGGCGGGAAAGGGAAAGCCCTGGGAGGCAAAGATGAACCGATTTTGGTGAAGCTGGAGCGTCAGAGCTCCTTTATGCAAAGGGTTTGCGTTGCTCCCCTTGCAGGTTAAAGGCAGCTGGGTGCTGACGGGGCTGGGGGAAGGCGGTTTCTGGCGATGCGCTGCTCGCCGTGGGCTTAGTCCGGGTGGGAACCGGGGGTTTTGCTGCAAGAGGAGGGGGCGGGAAGGCGGCTGGGGCGCAGGGAGAGCAGCTCGCAGCTCGCTGGGGGATGCCCGAGCAAGGGCTGTCACCCAGCCACAAACCAGCTTGCAAAGGGCTGCACCCAGCAGGACGGGGGCTGCCCGCAGCCCCTCGCCGGCCTCGTGTTCCCTTCCCAACGGCCGCTCCGGGAGGGCCGGGGCTGGCGCAGCCCTCCCGGGAGCGAGCTACCGGCGGGCGACGGAGGGTGGTTGTAACAAGCATCATTGCCGGCTTGCTGAGCTAGGCATAATTGTTGCAGAACCGCTGCGCACATGCTGAGCTTCATAATTATCAGGCTTGTCTGCCAGGCTCTCCCTTCCCCCAGCACAACGGCACACTTGATTATGATTATGGTGGCTAATTTTGTCTGGTGCATCTTAGGCATATGGGCCCCCACCTGCTCTGAATATGCAAACGCCGCTGATTTGCTCCTCGGCGGCTGCTCTGAGCCGGGGCCCGTGGGCAGGCGGGGAGGGGGAACCTGCCCGGCACGGCGAACAAAGAAACCCCACGCGGCGGCACGGGCACAAAGAGCCGCCGGCACCGGAGCTGCCCACGGCACGGCACGACACGGCGGTGCCCGCGCCGGGTGAGGCCTCTGGGTTTCTTTCCCATGGGCAAGATGGAGCGTCTGTGAGCAGTGAAAGCAGTGAGATCGCGTGCACGTACGCCATGGCGCGCACAACCCCCCCCCCCAACCGACACCCTATGGACAGCCCCTGCCACGCAACCCCCGGCGTTCGCCTGCTCCAGCCTGGCTTTCCCCCATGGCCGTTGGACGCGTCCGCATCCCGCAGCCTCGCAGAACCTTCCCTGCCCACCGGAACGTATCGTTTTGTCAAAGGTGTGAGAGGGGTTTTGCTCGCGTGTCGGTAAGGCTCATAAAAGCATCCGCGCGACGGTGAAGGGCGGCTGAGGTGGTCTCACGTCTGCCTCGCCGGGACCGCTGTCGGGGGGGCTTTGCCATGCTAATGGATAATTAGATAGGCAGACAGACTGACAAGGATCCAGATGGATGGATAGATGCCACGAGGATCTGGTGACAGATAAATAGGCAGATGCTAATGGGCAGCGCAAACAACAGCTTAGACTCCTGCTAATTCCCACTGTAATTTTTAAGCTCTCTCCATCCTCCCCCCGTTCCCCCCTCTCTCCCCCAATGCAGAGCTCTCACCAGCACATCCATCACTTTTTTTTTTTTGTACAGAAGTAGCATAAATGGTTTGGAAGGGCTCTAAGGAATAACGAGTAGCAGCGAGCCGAGGTGGGCAGTGTGCGGGCGCTCGGGGGGGTGAAACCCCTGGGGTTACCCTGGGACCAGCCACAGCCGGGCTTGGCTGTTGGGGCGTCTCCATCCCTCCTTCCCTGGTGCTGCCGCCACCTCCCCGACACAGATCTGTTTTTCAATTAAAAAACCAAAACCGAAACCGAAAAGGTTTGTCCCTTTTCTTCCACTGCGGAGACGGGAAGAAAACCGTGAGTGGCGGGGACGTGGCCGAGGTGGATTAGAGCCGGGGAGCCGCGGCCGAGCGAGCGGCGGAGACAAAAGAAAGCATCTTCGCTTGTTTTCCCTTGCCGCGGGGAATCCACGTGGCGGTTGCGGGAAGGCGGGGAAAGCGGGAAGGGGAGATAAATCCTGCTGGAAGGCTTTCGGCAGCGCCCGCTCCGTGCGGGAGATTTATAGCCCCGCGCTTCGCAGCCACCTGCCCGCGATGGGCGCTGCTCACCTGCTCCGCCGGGAGCCACGGGGGTGCTCCCGCGAGTGCAGACCTTTGGGTCGTTCCAGCTCGGCAAGGACGGCGCTGCCGCTGTTGCCACCCCGCCGTCCCAGCCTTGGAGGGGCTGAGCCCTGGCGTGAGCCTCGAGCATCCTCCCGTGGGTACCAGCTCCGCAGCCGCCACGCTCTGCCTCCCGCTCGTGCTGCCTGGGCTCCTCTCTGTCCTACCTGCCCGTCTCCTGCTTTACGCCTCTCCCGGATCTGTCTCTCAGCCCATCAGCCCCTCCGCCGCCTGCCCTTTCTTCCACTCTGCCCCTTTGCCCCTCCTCGTTTTTTACTATTTTTCCTATATTTCTCTCTCACTCTGGGTTTTTTCCTCCCCTGCTCTACAGAGTCCCCTCCTCTTCCTCAGCCTCTCTCTTCTCCTGCTCCTTTTCCCTCTCTCCAGTGTATTTTCTCTCCCCTCTGCCATCCCAGGAGGGTCCGCAGGACCGTGGCGGTGGGGACAAACGCCCTGGGGTTGGTGTCCCCATGAAGCTGGGTCCCTGGCCTGCCAGCACAGGCGGGTCTCGTGCTCCTACTTCAGGCTGGCCTGCAAAATACAGCCCAGGAGACGCCGCCAGCATCTCCTGCATCTTGGGAGAGAGCCAGAGCCTGGTCCGGGGTGAGGAGAGCCCGGGACCTGGTCCCCAAAGGCGCCCAGAGCATCACAGCCAGAGCCGGCTGTGAGCACCCTCAGCCTGCCCCACAGCAGGAGCCCGCGGAGAAAAACGCCATTCCTCCTTCATCTCACCCAAACCGAGGCCAAAGGGGAGGTTGGGGATGGGGAAGGGGCCCCTCCGTGTCCGTCATGGCAGGCGCACCAGCCGCGGGGAGCGGGCGTCTGCAGCGGCTGCTGGGGCGGCCGTATCCAGCACCCGCTATGTAGGTCAGAGCCGGTGCTGTGCCGGAGCGCGGGGGCCCCCAGCCCCAGGGTCGCCCCCGCCCGCCGCCGAGCTGCCAGCTGGGATTAAACCCCTGGGAACCTCTTACCAGCACCAGATCTTATATACACACACCGTATCACCATATATACACCCCCCCCTTACATGTGTATAAATATAAAATGTATGTATAATCTCCGCCTTTTTCTTGTTTCAGGTGGAAGCAGCTTGCTGATACAATTAAAATTTTTACCAGAAATGACCCTGTTGCAAATATTCCCCTTTTTAAAGAAGCCGATTCAAGTTCTCAGCAACTTGCTGAGAAAAGCGCCCGGGGGCTTTTCTGACGAGCTCCCACAGGTATTCCCAACTTCCTTCCTTTGCCTTACGAGGTAAGGGAGAAAAAAAGAGAAATATTTTCCTTATAAATAAAGATAGATGTATAAAAAATATTCCAGGGATTTTTTTTCCCCCGAGCAGAGCCCTTTTTCCAGGAGTTTTCCATTCTCTGCACCGTCACCTGGCTCGGGGGGATAAAGACCCAGCAGCTGCAGGGCGGGGTGACTGGATGGATGCTATTAAGAAATGTGGGAATGGTGAAAGCTTTAATTCCCAGTTTAAAAAAAAATTCCTTTTCTGGGCACAGATGTTGAAAGCTGCTTCAATTCTCCGTTCTTTTCCTTCCCATCACGAAACGGCCCAGGAGAAATCCCAAAAGCAGCTTCACCCATCCCTGTGCCTCAGCCAAGGGCAGCACCTGGGTGACACCAGGACCCCCACGGTCCGTAGCCGTTGGGAAAAAAAAAGACAATATTGGGAACGTGAGGATGAGAGAGGCTTAAAGTACGACCCAGCTTTTGGGGAATTAATTTTGGACCGATTTCTTGCTGCAGCCATGACTTGCCAAAATCCCATTTCTCCTTTTGGGTCGTCGCCCTCATCCCTCTGCCAGCACCTGGCTTTTTTGGGGGGGATAAACGGGCGCACACGGGGTACAGACGCGGCCGTTGACCAAGACAGATGGACAGCATCCCCAGGACAGACAGAATTTGGCGCGGGAAAAGGGGCGGCGATGGCATTGCCTAGATGAGGCGTTTAATTAAGATGCAGGAGCGGTACTTTGGGTGCAAAAAGCAGAGGGGGAAGGGTTAAGGGGCGGCGGGAGAGAGGGGTGAGAAGAAAGCTGGAAGAAAAGAAGGGACCTCGTAGCACCCGGCGGGGCTTGATGGCTTAATTACCATATTCAAATCTAATTAATTCCCCTTTGCATAAAAAGGCCACGGCGGGCGTGGGACCAGCCTTGCAGATGGCGTCTCATGCTCGCACCATTTTGGGGCCGCCGGCCATCTTAGAGCGAGGAGGAGGAGGAGGACGGCCTTGCCCGCGGCGCCGAGCATCTGCTCAGGGCACCCGTCGGGCACAGGGCTGTGCTGGGTGCCGGCACCAACAATTCTCCTCGGCCAGCATAAATATCGCTTTGAGGAAGAAGAGGCTATTTAAAAGGAGGGGGGAGAAAGAAGGAAGTGAAAATGGACGGGAAGGGGGGGTTCAAAGCCATGGGGCATCATAACCGGGGTGTATTAGTGCGCCCCTCGCCCTTGGTTGGGGCTCCCCACTCCATCCCCGCACCTCAGGGTCTCCAGACGGGACGGCGCCGGTCTCCGAACGGGTGGAGATTGACTGTCGATGCCGGGAGTAGCGTCCCCGGAGGTATTTGCTGGAGGGGGTGGGCGATGGGGAGCGAGGCACAGCGGCGGTCCTGGGGAGACATATGTCTCCCGCTGTGCCTCGCTGCCCTAAAAAGCGGCTCCGACCCTGCCCTGTGCCACGGGAGCGTCCCAGACCCAACTCTGGGGGGGTGATCCCATGGGGATGCACCCCGCTTCCCCCTTGGGGTGCCCGTGAGCAGAAAAAGCCAGGAAAACCCAGCCTCTGTGAGCGGATACCCAAACCCCCTCCTGCACAGGCGTGGTTTGGGGGGAAAAGGGGGGATAATATTCCTCATCTCCCCAGCGTGCGTCGGGGGCTGAACAAAATCCCTGCCAGAACACCAGCCCCGGGAGGGTGGGCTGCCGACGGGCACCACGGCAGCGCCCGCGCCGGCTGCCAGGCTCACCCCGGGAAAGGTGAAAGTTATTTTTTCTACTGTTTCGGACAGCTTCGCTTCGCCGTCACGTGAAAAAACTTGGAGGAGTGAGGACCGCAGGGGATGTGGGTTTTTTTCCCTTGACTGACTCCCAAGGATGCGCTGCTGCTGCCGCCGCTGCCGCCGCCGCTGCTGCGGGGCTGTGCTCCTCCCCGCCCCCCCTCCCCGGCGCTGCTGGGGGCCGGGACGAAACTGTTACCCCAAAACAGGCTCCAGATGGAGATGGAAGTCACTTGTGTGACTAAATCCGACGTCTACAAGCAGGAAAAATGGGATGGTGGGGGTTGGATGGGGCAGAGCCGGAGGATCTGTGAACGGTGGGGGAGGCTGCGCTCCCCGCTGGGGGCAAAGCAAGAGGTGGGGGGGACGATTCCCCCTTAGGCTGTTTAGTCATAGAAAAAGATGGGTTTGAGTCACAGAGGGAAGATTTTTAGACGTACTTTAAAAAGGAAATAGCGGGGAAAAGTCAATTATTTGGCAACCAAGAGCTGTTATCAATAGCCCAGTCTTCCACTGGCGTTGAGGGGGGAATCGAAACGTTTTCAAAGAGGAATATAAATAAAACAGGGACAAAAGCTGGGTTGTCTTCCCCTGAAACAACGAGAAAAAAATCAGCACGGCACCTCGCAGCCTGGCAATTGCAGCTGCCTGCCTGGACCCGACGGCGAGGGGCAGCCCAGCCACCCGCAGAGCCGTGGTGGGTGCCCCCTTCCACGGCGCTGCTCCCGGGTCCCCCCAGGCCCCCGGCTGGAGAGAGCTCGGGGGGAGGTTTTGCCGGGAAAACCCAGTGCCGGCTGGCTGGGCCCGCGCGAAGGGAGAGGAAAGCAAGAAAAGCCCGAACTTACCCCATCCGGGAGAGGAGAAGGGGCCTCGAGCGTCCTTGGGGGAGCAAAGCTAACTTCCCTGCTTGGCTCTGCCGGCACTGCGCTTGCCGTGGACGGACGCGACCAAACCAGCCCGTCCCCGACAGCCACGTACAACCTCGCCGCGGCAAACCCGTGCCGGGGGCAGCCTCCTCCCAGCCCGGCGGCTCCCGCGGGCAGGAAAGCCCAGTCCAAGGTGCCCCACGGGGCTCCTCCATCCTTTGATGGGCGAGGGTGCTGCGGGGTGGGTGGTGTCCCCGGGGTTCTGCCCACGCTGGCCTGGCCGGTCCCCTTCGCTCCGGCCGCTCCGCCCCATTCCCGTCGCCGGTGATGGATGCTGCTGGACCGCGGTGACCAAAGCAACGTGGGGTTTTCTCCTCTGCAAAAAATAAAATGAGCAATGCCATCACCTCCCAAACCGCACCGATCACCTCCCAAACCGCACCGATCACCTCCAAAACCGCTCTGCTCTTCCCTGAGCCATCTCAACCAGCCCAGCCGCCGCGCTGGGCAGGCGCACGTGGCCGAGACGATGCTTTAAGGGGATCGCAAAGGTTTCTACTGGCACCGCCGGAGCCTGGCGAAGGGCCTCGAGGTCTCCACACGTGCCTCTGCGTACAAACCCCGCTCTGGGTACCCGCACGGGTCCCTGCTTAGGGACGGGTTTCTGTTTGACCCCTCCGTCGGGGTCTAGAGACAGGGTCGAGCGGCTCCATCACCCCATGGATCATACCCCGGACTGCATCCCGCATTCCGTTTTGCAGCCAGGACGGCACCGGCAGGAAGAGGAGTCAAACCTTCCCGGGAGCTGGTGGGGAGGGAAACCCCTCTGTGTCGGATGACAGGGGCAAACCCCCTCCAGATGTGCCCTTGGTCATGTCCCCCCGTCCCCCAGGACCCGCTGCCAGGGAGGGGATGCCGTGGTCCGCCCCAGATCAGCCTTTTCATCCCCCAAAAGCACGAGGATGTGGAGGTGAGGACTTCAGCCCTTGCTGACGCCGGCACCCATGTTCACCCTGCACAACCCAGCCCAGGGCGGGGGGGGCCACCCATCAGCCCATTCACTTTGCTCCCAAAAACTCAGCCCTTCCGACACCCGCTCAGCAAACCCGAGGGTGTCCGATGGGAAGAGAGGACCCCGAAAACACCGGAGACAGGGTGGGTTGACGGCACTGCCCCAGACGGGCGGCGGGAGCTGGAGGGGGGGCACAACACCAAGGGGATGCCCAAGGGGACGGGGGGGCTCAGACACAATGCTGCCATTGAGGGGGCCGCGCCGTGGGTCCCGGCCCTTCCTGCCCAGACACAATAGGGGCGGCCCCGCACGCCACTTGTGCGCATTGTGCGGCGGCCGCCCCCCCCTCCAGCCCCTCCTTTCTGTCCCCCATCGGATAATGGATCCGCTTTGTGTGCTTGGCTGGACAAGGACTTTGTGGCGGAGAAAGAACCGGTGTTTGTCTGTCAGAAGAGATCGGCCAAGAAAGGGACGGGGAGGAGCGGTGGCTGGAGTGGGGCAGCGTCCCTCGCCGCAGCATTGGCCTTGCACGGCCCCCGCGCCACCGGCAATATTCCCAGCAGTGCTGGGGGGGGGAGAAAGTCCTTGCTGGGAACTCGGGGAGGTGCAGCCCGCGGCGCTGCCGGACCTGTCACTCAAACCCATCCCCGGTCCCGGCGAGCAACCCGGCGAGCATCCCACCGAACGCCGGCTCCCCTCCCCGAGCCCGGCACAAATCCGTGGTGGCAGAGGGTCTGTGTCCCCCTGCCCAGCTCCGGCCGCCCCCACCCTCTCCGGGTCCCCCCCAGCCACCATTCCTGGGGATGGGATCAGCAAAACCTACAGGAGATTAATTCTCCGTCCGCCTCGCTCTTGCTGTACCGGCGTGCGGGAAGGCGGACGGGATAATCCCCGGCTTCAGCACAGCCAGAGCCGCAAAGAGCAGGATTAATAAGAACTAGGCTTTAATTTCGGCAGCCCTGAACAGGTCCCTTTTCCTGCAGCACCCCCAGTTCCAGCACGTCGGACAGTTAAGGGACGGGGGAGCTCTGCGGCTGACGGCCACGTCCTAGCTGCTCTGGGAGGGGAAAGCCAGCCCTGGCACCATCCGGCCGGGAAAACCGCCGGATTTCAGCCCAGCCAAGCAGCCAGCACTGCGTGTGTGGGTACACACGTGTGCCCACGGGTACACACGAACGCCACGCATGCGCCACGCGGCCCTGCACACTCTGCGGGAGCAAGCGCAGGGCCCCTCCAGCAGCAAAACCTGCGCAAAGCAGGGCAGAAACCCGGGGTTATTTGCTGTTAAAGCAATTCAGGAACCTGGTCGCATTTATCCCATAGGTTGGGGCAGGCTTGTTAATTGCTGAAATTCTGGTTTTCGAAACCAGGTCTGTGCAAATGCCAGTATCTAATAAAAATGTAGAATTTTGTTTCCCAAAATTTTAGCCTGGTAATTGGTTTCTCGATGTGCTGATGGGTCTGTGCTTGCTGCCAGGCGCTCGGGGGACATCTGCCAGCCCAGACCCTTCCCAAGGGGGCCAAGGTGGGGACGTGACTTCAGGAAAACCCAAACCCCATCGCACCGGGAGCGGGTTCATCCCACCCGTGCTTCGTCAGCGGCGTTGCCAGCCCGGGCTCAGCATCCTGGGACTCCCACCCTGCACCCCACGCTTGGATGGCATTTTGAGGTGACAACAGCCATGGGGCTGGAGGTGGCATCTCAGCAGCACGTCCCCCTTTCTGAGTATATTTTGCTGCTGGGGTCTGGGGTCTGGGTGCCCCCATAGGGGGAGCATCTCCAGCAGCGTCGCCCCAGGGGAGCCCCAACCCGCACCCCGGGGCGGTGGGGCTGAGCCGGGTGGCTCTTTGCCCGCCGGGGAAAGCGGCTGGGCCGAGGGGGATGATTAGGGTGGCCTGCGGAGTAATTATCTCATTGGGCAACTAATACCCTTTCAGCGGGAGTGGGGTGGGGAAGTATTGTTCGGGCTTAGGGATTACATCAACCCGGCCGGAGCAGACAATGTGCTCCCCCTGGGAAGAGGCAGCTCAGCCCGGGGGGAGAGGAGGGAGGCAGGGGCTGAAGCTGTCTCAATTAGCGAGTGTCCCGGGGAGGAAGAGGGTGGTTAGAGGGGAAGGAAAGCATCCTTAACCCTTCGTGCTCCTCTGGCGAGGGCACTCGGTCCTTCGCCCCTGCAGGGACAAGGAGATGCCAGGAGGGCTGGGTGCCTCCCCTCCTCCCTGTGACAGCGGGGAAAGCAAAGCACAGCCAGTTTTCTCCTTTTTCTGCCTTTTTTCTTCTTTCTGACAGCCCAATGCCAGCCCCTTCCAGCCTCCCTGCGCAGCGGCAGCAGGTCGGCCACTTCGTCCTTGTATTGGGGACAGGCAGCGATCTGCCAGCTGGGGCCACTGGAGGGGCCAGCCCGGCAGCGAGCAGGGCACGTCCTCGTCCCCAACCCCAAAAAGCCATGCTGGGGAGGCGGGGGGGGGTGACAACTCCACACACCAACACCCAGCAACACGCAGCATCGGGCCGCGGCAGGTCCTTGGCATCCCCCTGAAACGCCGGCGCCGCCCCCCGCCCACCCGGCACCGCTGCCCTGCTCTGGCTGGCGTGGGGCTGGGGTTAGTTTTGGCTGGGTTCGTGGCAAATCAGGCGTGAGGCCGGCGGGCCGGCAGCAGCCACCGCGCCAGGTTACCGGCGGAGCAAGGGGCCGGCTCCACCTGGCCCTCGCCATCCGTGGGGTGATTAAACACGGGGCTCCCAGCTGCCATACATTTTTAAATAAATGAATAATACATAGCGGGGTGATAAATAAATAACGGCCATACATTTGAACTTAGCCTCTGAGAAAATCCTTTTAGTTCAAAAGGACCGGGGCTCTTGGAAGGGGGAGCCCATGCATTTTGAATGGGCTGCCATCAAGTGTCAGGGCTTGGCAAAGGAGACGAGGGGGGGAGGGATAAAAACGGCCTCGACACAAGCCGGGGGGGGGACAGGGAGGAGGGTCCTTGGGCATCACCAAGGGCAGCTTTGTTGCTTCGGTGGGAGCAGGCAGCGGTGGCACCCAGGGCCGTGGACACCCCGATGCTGGGCAGGGAGAGCCGCGAGTGCCCCCGAATCCCTGGGAAGGAGGAGGAGGAGGAGGAGGATGGCGGGTGCCATGGCAGGAGGCAGAGGGCAGCTCCCGAGAAAGGCGAGCGGCACATGAAAGGTCCGGTCATGCTAACCCCGACTGTGCCGAGGAGGAGTCCCCGTTTAGCAGAGCAAAGGCAGCGTTTACTTAGCAGCGGCCCTATAAAGAGGTGGGTGGCCCTGGAAGGCGGCCCAGACCAATCCAAGGGGATTAGAGAAGTGAAAGGTGTGAGCGGCGGGGCGAAGGGGAGGAGGACGCTCAGGGAAAGCCGTTAGCGGGGGCACAACGAAGCGCCCCGAGCGGGGAGAGGCGTGTGGGAGCTGGA
>JAVKLA010000090.1:41322503-41332835 GCA_034782735.1 Sagittarius serpentarius
CCCGGGGGGGGCGGGGGTGTGCCGGGCGCCGCCGGCCCAGCGGGGGGGACCAGGACCCCGCGGGAAGCCCTGCGGCACCGCTGACCCCCCCCCCGCCCCCGGCAGCATTGCAAAGGGCACGAGGGGCTTCCCTGGGGTCTGAGGATGGGGGTGAAGCGGGGCGCCGCTCCCCCAGGCTTGGCCCTCCCCCCTCCCGCACCCCATCGGCCTCGCTATCTCTGCCAAGCGTCCATGGCCTGCGCCCGCCGCGTAGGGACGGGGGCCCGCTGCTCCTCCGCCAGCGGCCGGGGGGGCCCCAGGGGGTAGGGGTACCCCTTGGCGTAGTCGTCCCGTGGCTGGAGGTCTCCGGGGCCTCGGGATGCTTCGCTCAGGGAGGCCAGGCTGGCCAGGGGGGGCTGGGGGGTGCCCGAGGGGCAGCCCAGCCCCGGGGAGACCCGCTCTGACTTGATGCTGATGGCTTGGTGCTGCGGGGAGGTGCCGGGGGCCGGGGCTGGCTCTTCGGTGGAGACGATCCGGCTGCTGACCCTGGGGTAAGAGGGGAGGAGGAGTGAGGCCACGTCTTCCTGCATCCCCTGCCGAGGGGCACAGGGTAGGGAGAGGCCCAGCTCGCCCCCCCGCCCCTCCCTAGAGGGGCTGAGACCCCCCCAGACCTCACATACCAGCTCTGACCCAGCCAGGCACTGGGCAGCTGCCCACCCGGCTGCTGGGAGCCTGGCGGGTGACCGGGGCAGGGGACAAGGGGACCAGGTCCCCTGGGGGAGTCCGGTTGGAAATAGGCTCTGACAACAGCGGGGGGGGTGGGGTGTGTCCTGGGGTTACCCTGTGCACCCCAGTTTTGGGGTGAAGCTGGACAGACCCCAGCATGGCAGGTGGGGGGCTGCCCCTTGCGTGCTGGCAGCACCCATGGCTGGGAGGTAGCACCCATGGGTGCAGCAGCTTCTCACAAACAGGCTCATCCCCAAGCCGCGCTCCCCCGTCCCCCACCCCACGGCCGTCCCCCATCCTTACCCCAGCGCTGCCATCTCCCGTGGGTGCTGCCACGCCGTGGGGCCGGGCTGCAGGAAGCCGGGGGGCAGCGGGGCCTCGCCAGCCCCAAACTCTGCTGAGCAGGAGTCCAAGAGTGAGCAGGAGCCCGGGGGGGTTCTGCAGGTTGGGGGGGCGGTGTCTGCACTGTCCCAGGGCTGAGGGACCAGGACTTACCCGCTTGGGCCGGAGCGAGGAAGGGGAAGCCGGTGAGGCCGTGGCTCGGGACGCCGGAGCTGCCCGGGGTGAGCACGGGGCTCAGGGTCTGCAGAGTGGGGTACAGAGGCCGCTGCGGGAAAGCGGGGTGCCCCTCGTCAGGCTTCGTGCTGCCAACCCCCTGGGGGGGTCACGATGCAGCCTCTCCCCGCCCCAGCCCCTTCCAGTGCCCCCCAGCACAGCCCTGGTGCTGGGCTGAGGAAGGGGAGGTGGGAGCGGATCGGAGAAGCTTCCCGCTGGATTTGGGGAGGGGATGCCTGCGTGGCCCCGGGGACACTGGGCACGGTGACTTGCTGGGAAATGCCTGGCTGCAGGGAGCCGGGGGGGGGACCCCTCACCATCTGCCCTGCTGCCCCCCTCCCATGGTGTCACTGCTGGGGAGGGGGTGCCCAAGGCCACTGAGCATCCTGCTGGCACCGACCCCCATGGGAACCCCATGGCCAGGGGGGTCCCAGCCTCCTGCCTCGGCGTCAGAGCCACCCTGGGGACCGCGAGCCAGCCCACCCCGGGGGCAGGGGGCCGCAGATTTGGCAGGGGCTGCCAAGCATGCTAGCCCAGGCAGTGGGTGTTCCAGGCCTGGTGTGTCCCCCCCACCCCCGGCACTCACCGCCGCGCTGCCGCCGCTCCGGCCACTTGCCAAGCCACTGTGGGCTTCGCCGCGCCGGCCCTCTGCCCCCAGGTAGAGTGGCGGGGGAGTTTTGGTGGCCAGGGCTCGGTTCAGGCTGCCGGCAGGGAAGAGGGGGTAGCCGATACCTGGATGGACAGAGGGACAGGAGGATGCCCGGGGCCGCCCCGAGGGACGCGGGGTCCCGGGGGCTCCGGTCCTCGGGGCGATCCCCATGGTGCCCTCGTGGCGCGAGCGGCCGTGCGTGCCTCCGCGGTGCTGCGCTCCGGCAAACCCACTTCCTGCGCGAGGCCGGCGGCGCACCTGGGCTGCGGCAACCGCCCCGGCCCGCTGCGGCCGCATGCTGCGAGCGGAAATGGTGCGCGAAGGCGGTGGCTGGATCCGGCCCTGGGGCCAGCAGGCTGCAAACCTCCCCGGCTGGACCCTGCTGCGGGGAGCACCCTCGCCCCAGCTCCCCACGGAGCGGCCAGGACCTCCTGCGGGGACGTCCAGCGTGCCTGGGGCCACCACGTTGACCCCACCCAGGGAGATGGGGATGCTGCATGCCCGCATCCTGCACCGGGAATATTGCCCAGCTGCCCCCGCGCCACCTCCCACCCACCCAGGGGGTTTCTGCTGGTCAAGCCCCAGCATCATTTTTTCCAGCCGCTTCTCTGCTGCATGGCCCTGGAGGCACTCATGTCCCTGTCACCACCCTGGGCTGACGCTGTCCCACCAGGCAGGATGAGGCCCTCGTGCCCAGCTCCGAGCTGTGCCGCACGGGAGGGTGCCGGGGCCAGCCGGGTGCCGGGTGCCGGCAGGGTGCAGGAAGCAGCTGGATGGAGGCAGGGGATGGTGTTTCCACAGCTGCGGCCCCACTACCTGCCCACGCACCCGCCGCGGCCCCACTCCCGGTAAGTCCCCGGGAGATGCTGCGAGAGGAGCTTTGCATGCGGCGCCCGGCCGGGAAAATCCCCGCGAGGCCGGCGAGGACAAGCTGCCCCTGGGGGGGACAGGGTGCCCAGGGCAGGGACCTTCTGCCCTGCAGCCAGCTCCCCGCGGCCTCCTTGGGCGATGGGTCCGAGCCTACCTGGGGGCAGCGGTCCCGGCGAGCGTCCCGGCAGCTTTGGTGCTGCTGGCTTGAAGGCAGGCAGGCGGCCCTGGCCCTGTGGGGAGCCGCTGGTGCTGCCCTGGGATGTGTCGGCAGCCGGCGGGGAGCTGCCGTAGGCTGCTTCGGGCAGCGGCACCGGGCTCTGCAGGGCGAAGCGGAGGTGAAGGACGGGGAGGGGATGGGGACCCTCGGGGACCCTCACCCCCGGTGCCATGGGATGGCAGCGACTCACGTAAAACCTGGGCCGTGCCACTGAGAGGTCCATGCCCTCGCTCAGCCTTCGCGCCTTCTCCCCAGGATCCGGCCCCTCATCCAGCTCCAGCTCATGGCTCTCCAGCCCCAGCCCCTTGCGCTTCAGCGTCTGCGGGGAGCGGGGCGGTCAGCGGGGTCCTGTGCCCATCCCGGCCACCCCCGACCACCCCTCGCCGCTACCTCGAGGATGTCGGAGTTGGTGCGGCTCTCGTGGGGCTCGCTGTACTCCGTGTACTTGAGCAGCACCTTGTCCATGTCGGTGCTGGCGTACTGGAAGAGGCGGTTGGTGCTGTTGAAGATGATGA
Organism: Sagittarius serpentarius; assembly: GCA_034782735.1. Lineage (NCBI taxonomy): Eukaryota > Metazoa > Chordata > Aves > Accipitriformes > Sagittariidae > Sagittarius > Sagittarius serpentarius. The sequence goes on from JAVKLA010000090.1 coordinate 41,326,015, forward strand.
GGGCGATCTCGCAGTCACACAGGACACTCAGCTCATACGCCTTCTTCATCAGCCCGAATTTCCGCTTGGTGAAGGTCACCTGCAGAGCAGGGAAGGGGACAGGGTGCTGCACCCAGGACCCCTGGATACGGCCCCAAACCCTCTGGAGGCTCCAGAGGATCCGACACCCATGGGGAAGGTGGGAGCGGAGCGGCTTTGCCTCCCTTCATGGCCTCCTGGCTCCCCGTCCCCCTCATCCCCACCTCGTCCCCAAGCTGCTCCTACCTGCCGGTTCCGCTGATCCAGTATTCGGCTGATCTGTATTTTTTTCCGGCCCATTTTTGCCTCCTAACCTCGAGGTTGGGGCTGGAAGAGAGCGAGAAGCCCCTGAGCCCCCACAGTTTGGGGCCAGCCCGAGCGAGCATCCGCCCCGGCACCACACACGCCTCCTCACCCCTCCGTCTGCCAAAAATAAGTTTTGCGGAAAAAAATAAGTTTTCGGAGGAAGTTTCAGCATTTTTTTTTCAGCAAAGATGGTGGCAAACTGAAAAATGAAAAAAAAATAAATAAATTGGGAAATTCTGCTGGGGCAGGGGGGAAAAAAAATCCCCTTAGCTCTGCCCAGCCGGTTCCACCGCCCCGGCTCCATCACCCCCACCCCACACCGGCCCCGGGGACCCGAGCACCTGCGGGTGCCGGGCGGAAAGCCGCGGTGCCTCGATGCCAGGTCCCTCGCTGAGAGCACGGGATCAGCCTTGGCATCCCCAAGTGCCTGCCCGAAGCCGCGGGGGCTGCTCCGACCCTGCCCCGGGCACTGATGCTGTTCCCCGGCGGGGCCGGCGGGCGGGGAGGGCGGTCATGAGGGAGGCTGGGCTGGCTGCGGGGAGGGTCCGTAAAACAAAAGGGCTGTTTTTAGGTTCAAGGTTGGGTTTTTTTTTCTTAATTTTTTTTTTCTTTTTTTTTTCTAACACGAACAGACTAAATTTGACCTCCGCCATTCGCAGGTCAGGAAGTGGCTGTACGAGGAGACAGCAAAGCGAAACCACCCACCTCTCCGGGCCACGTGAGCCAGCGGTGGGAAGGGCGAAGGGTCAGGGGACCCTGCATCCCACCCTGCCTGCAGGGTGCCAGCACCCATCGCAGCCCAGCTCCGGGCTGTGACGCACCCCCCCACCCCATGACATCCCCCTGCTCCCGTTCCTTTTGCCATCCCCCAGCACCGGTCACCCCAAAACCCCTCTGCGATGCCCCGGTGCCACTGCAGCCCGGTGCAGAGCCACCGGTGGCATCAAGATGCTTCCAGTGGGACCCTCGCCCCCAGCCTCTCCACTTCAGCTGGGGCGCAGACCTGGCTCAGCTCGGTCCCCGCCGTCCCCAGGACGTGGCCGCGGGGCAAGGGCTGAGCGGGGACGCTGGCGGGGCTGGGAGCTCTGTGCTGCAGCTCCCCGGGGACAGCAGGCACCCCGGGAGCCCCCTGAGCCTGGCCAGCAGCCCCCCCCATTGCAGGGAGGCACCCCGGGGGTGCAGGCTGGGGACCGGCCAGCCCTTTGCTCCCCCGATGCCCCACTTTGTCCCGCTTCCCCCTCTCGAGCACGTTGCCATTTACCATCTTGCTCAGCTGCTATATTTAGCTGATCAAAACTAATTTTAATTTATGGAAGGAAATTGTGCTGCCGTTCCCACGGCCCTGCTGCCACCCTGTGTCCCGGAGCCCACGCATGACACCAAGGTACGGGGGGTGCCGAGACCACCCCGGCCCCCCCCCCGGAAAAAGCCAACGATTCCCTGGCGAAAAGGCAGAGGTTTTCCCAGCGATTGCTGCTGCCCGCGCGGGACCAGGGCTGCTCCTGCCCTCCCGGCGCCGACACCTGCGGCACGGCATCGGGCCAGGGCACTCCCAGGTACACGGCCGGGGCTGCCCGGAGGGGTCGGCTCTCGCCTGCCCACCCCCATCCCATGATCTTTAATTTGGGGGTGCAGAAACAGGAGCTGTTCCCTGGGGGGCTCTGGCTCGCAGCTAGGTTTGGCCCGTTTGGGTCAGGGGACTCTCACCCGGCCGTGAGCCCCTACGTCCCTGCACAGCCTTACGCCGGGGGGATTTTTAAAGGCTCCAGGGTGCTGAGGACAGAAGGATGTGTCCCCCCACCCATCTGCAGTGGGGACATGAAATGCTGCCAAGGGCCCCCTCAGCTGGGGCCAGCACCCCCAGCTCCTTGTATGCTGTGGCACCGTGATGCCCTGCTCCAGCCCGCCGGTCTCTAGGTGTAGGGGAAGCGCAGAGGGAGACAGTCCCTACACGGGGACTGATCCTGCAAGCCCCTCCCCGGCCCCGGCCTGCCCTGACGCCTGGCCACGTCCCCCCTCCGTGCTGCTCCAGGGCAGGGGACAGGGGACGGCAGCCGCCCCCCGGGGAACCAGCGTGGCTCTGAGCCCCGGAGGAGCCGCATCTGCCCGTCTGCCCAGGCAGGGTGCTCTGGGGGTTCCGGCACCCATGGGGCGATGCTGCGGGGGTCCCGGCGGGGTACCGGCACCCATGGGGCGATGCTGCGGGGGCCCCAGCCCAGAATAGCAAGCAGGGGCGGGAGGCAAGAGGAAGCGGCAGCCACAGCGCCGTCGGGCCGGGGGAGCTGGGGACCCGCTGCGGCCGCGCTTACGGCACGCTCGCCGCGGGCTGGGCTGGGCACGGGGCGGTTCGTCCCCCCGCCAGGGAAACCGTCTCAGGCCTCGTGCAACGCGCGGGGCGGTTTCATCATCTGCCTCCCCGCGCAGCTCATTACGGCTCCGCTTCTCCTGGGGCATCGCCTCGGCCGCTCGGCCACCGCGGCCACGTGGGACCCACGGGGACACGCGCAGCCCCAGCCAGGCCACCGCTGCCACCAGCGCGGCGCCACGTGCCGGGGCCTCGCAGGACAGGCGCGGGGTTCGGCCCGGCCACGGGGCGGGGGGAGGACGCTCGCCGGGAGCGGGGCTACAAGGCGTTATGGCTCGCTGCCTCCACGGGTCCCGCTGTCTCAGCCACCGCAGTGCGGCAGGGTACCGGCGCTCGGTTCCCCCCGGACAGGTATTAAATGCTGGGAGGGGAGGAGGGACTTTCACCCTGGATTTTAATTGCTGCGCCGGGCGATAAGGTGATAAGCAGCACTGCGGCTGCAGGCGATTATCGCAGCCGGTGGTGACGGGCACAGTGGGGCGGCTCTGCCCCGCGTTGCCACCGCCGTGCCACGGTCCAGCGAGGCGGCGTCCTCCAGCCTTGTCCCCATGGCCGGGGGCGGCATCGAGGGAGCTGCCTGGCTTCCGTAAGGAGCCAGCGTCCAGCGAGGGCTCGTGGCCGGGAACCCCCATGCAGGAGGGGGCGGGGGTGGGTGCCGGCCCCGGAGAAACCCCGCAGCCTCTCATTGCATTAGTCTCCACCGGGTCTTACCTCACACAAACGGCTCCTCGTTAGCGTGGCCGCGACGGAGGCTCACGACGTGGCCCGCCTGCAGGGACGAAGCACCCGTCAGCATCGTCGTTATGAACGAGGCCAACAAAACCCAGCGCAAGCAAAGCTCTCGAGCCCTCAAAACCTTTCCGAGAGGAGACGCTTTCCCCTGCCTGCGCCCGGCAGAGCCTCCCGCGCTGCCTGGCATCCCGCCGGCCTCCACTCCCTCCCACGCGCGCTTATCTTTAGCCCGGGCTCTCTGCTCGCTCGCACGCACCGGGCTCGCTTCCACACCCAGGCACAGCCCCTCAGCCCCGCCGTCCCTTTGCCAGCACCCGCGGCGAGGTGTCACCCCGACCCCTGGGCTGCAACCAGGTTTGTAATTAACTCCCTGGATCCTGTACACCTTTAGGGGTCATGTGCATCACGCCGGAGCCTGTAAACTCCCTATCCCAGCTCTTAATTAGCACGTTGAGACGAAGCGAGCCCCTGGAGAGCAACGTGTTTTTCCGTCTGCCACAGCTCCGGCGTGGTGCGGGGTGCTCGGCACGGTACTGGGGGGTCCCGGCGCTGCCTTTGTCACCTTTACATCCTTCTCCATCCCTGAATGATCCCAGAAATGTTAAATCCACCAAGTTTATCCTAAAGTCAAAGCCGGGCGGGGGGGGGCAGTTATTAGGGGAACGCCTGGACGCTGGAGCAGCTTCTGTCGCGCCAGCTCCAGGCACTCCCCTAATAACTCCAGGTCAGGGTCTCTGAAGTCCCCAGCGTTTCATCCTCCCACCTCTCCCATCCCCTCGGGACAAAGCGGCATTGACATAGAAACTGGGGAAAGAGGCCGTTTTCACCAATTTATAGGGATTTTGTTGCAAATCTGAAAGCTGGGGGTGGCTGGGTAGAAAAGGTGGGGGGTGAAGAGAGCGGCCAGCAAGTACCCACTGTCGGAGTTTGGCAGCTTCCAAAAAGTGTTTTGTTGGAGAAAAACAATGATTAAAGTGGGAGAAAGAGTTTCCATCCCATCTTTTACAGGGAGAAGAAGCGAGCTTGGCCAGGAGGGGAAAATCTGAGCCAGGAGCAGTGAAATCCCGGGGGAGGGCAAGCCAGATGCTGCATCGCTGGGACCGGGAGGGCAACGGGATTGAAACGGGGCTTTAAGGACCACCCGTCATGGATGGACACATGGTGCTGGGACCACCGTGGGTCGCATCCGTCCCTGGCCAGTGCTCCTCTGCTGCCAGCTGGGGACGTGGCCCTGGCTCTCACCGGTCCCCGGGGAACGGCAGCGCTGGGGCCTCGTGGTGCGAGCAGCATCCCGAGCCCGGCGCAGGGAAAAGTCAAAGTTGACCAGGGTTTCTGCCAGGGGTTGACAGGCCCTTCTGCTTTTTATAGGTTGTTTAAACAACTAACCAGTATAAACCAGAGCGGGGCCAGCAGCACAGGAAGGGAAGCGGGGAAGGCAGGAGGAGGCTGCTGGGAAGCAGGGGAAAGGAGAGCCTGGTGGGGACGGGGCGCTGTGGGCGCTTGGGGACCGCCGGGGCACCGAGGGTACGTCAGGGCACTGGGGACGAGGGGGTTGCCTCCGCTAACCACATTCCTCCATCTTACAAGCATCACCCCAGCACCCAGCGAGATCCCCGGGCAGTTATAATTCATCTGTCCACCCCCATCGCAGCCCGGGGACCGGCCATGGCCTGGCTCTGTGCCCCTCCAGAGCCAAAGCCAGGCTTCGGCTTGGCGCGGGGGGACCCGGCTGCCATCCAGCCCCGGCTCCATCTCGCTCGGGGTGACACAGACCGAGAGTCCCACCAGCGCCTGGCACTGCCGCAGCCAGGTGCCGTCGGGCGAAGCGCGGCGATGGGCGGAGGCTTTTCGGTTCCAAAATGACTGTGTGGAAGGAGGAAGGATCGAAACGTCCCCAAAAAAATGAGGCAGCTCTTGCCCTTGGGAAGACAGACGGACACCCGGACCCCCTCCGGGGCCCAGACCACCTTTTTTGCTCGGTGTCGGCAATGCTGCTGGCAGCAGCCGAGGGAAGAAACACGCTGTTCCCGTGGGGCTGGGCCGCCCCACACCGCAGCTGGGCATTAATACGGGAAATGATGCTCATTTGCTGCTGGAGGTTTGCTGGGGGCAGCCAGAAGTTGCTGACGGCTGGCCTGAGCCCATCCCCGTGGCATTAGGGCTGCGCGGCTTACAAATCTGGTTTGCTCCTAACAATCCTGCTGTTATTCTTGTGAAGAGGAGGGAAATCCACAGGTCTTAAATACATTAATTCCCCCCGATCCTTCCGGGCACCCCCACAGCAGCACGGTATGCCAGACTCTCCAGCCCCCTCGCTGCCGGGACGCTTCTCCCGAGTGTCAGCAGGAATCCCCGTCCCCTCGCACCACGCAAAGTTTCCCAAACTCGCTTTCCTTCCCCACTGCTGCCCTGGCTGGCTCTCAGCACCGGAGTATCGTCAGTGCCCCAGGCTCGGCGGCGAGCAGGAACATTTGACATCCTAAGCCAAACCTGAGGCCTGCATCTACATCCCAAATGCCCCCCCCGCCGCCGCCGCCGAGTTGCGCAGGTCTCCCGCCGCACGTCACCCGTGTGCGATGTGTCCAGCCGGCGGCCAGGGACATGGAAAAGAGCCAGGATCCAGCTCTCCGGCCGGGGTGCCCACGCTCCCTTTCCCAGCTGGTACCCCCAGGGGAAGCGCGCGTCGGAGGGGGCACGGCCCTTCATCTCCCCGGCGCAGGTCCCCGCACCTCGCCCGCCAGCTGCCGCGTTAATTCATTACCTGCGAAACCCCCTCGCCAGAGCCAGCAGCTCTGGGAAACTTTCTCTCATTAAAAGAGTAAAGCCCCGGGGACGGGGACTCACTGGCAATCGGCTGCAGAGGGCAGGAGGATCCGGCGGAGGATCTGGCAGAGGATCCACCTCGCTCTCCCCGCGGGGACAGGCGATGGAGGGAGACTCATGTGCGCTGGGACGTGCCGGAGATGCCACGTGCTGGCAAGAGCCGTGGACGGGTCCCATCCCCACCCGGGAGCGGTAAGGAACCGGGCTGCGATTCAGCACATGCTACGAACTGCCGGACCGGTGCGACACCCCAGCGAAAGTACGATGACTTCGGGCCCTGGCCCTGCATCAGAGTGTCCCGGCGCTGCATCACCGGCAGCGTTACAACTTACTCCACGTCGAGCCAACGGCCCCGCGGCGCCGTGCCTCAGTCTCCCCTCTGCGCAGTGGGCTCAGCCCCAGCGCCCGAAGGCCTCGGCGGGCCCGGGGGGGGGGCGGCGGGGGGGCGGCCGGCGGGGCCGGGGCAGGGCGGCTGCCATCCAGCCTGCACTTTTGGGTTAAACCCGGGCGTTCCTCCCTGCACAGACACGAGTAAAAATAACCGCCCCAAGCGGGGCGCAAACCACAGGCTTTTTAT
>JAVKLA010000090.1:41337968-41352172 GCA_034782735.1 Sagittarius serpentarius
CCCCCCCCCCCCCCCCCCCCCCCCCCCCCCCCCCCCCCCCCCCCCCCCCCCCCCCCCCCCCCCCCCCCCCCCGCCTCGGGGCACCGGGAGGCTGGGGAGGCAGGAGGTTTGCAGGGGAGGGATGGTGCCGGAGGGGTGCGGAAGGGATTGGGGGAACGAGGGGTGCAAGGAGGGGTGAGGGGACCTGTCACTGGGTGCCTGTCCCCGCGGCGTGGGCTCATGCGCAGCCCTGCCGACCCCTCCTGCGCCCCAAGATCCGGCCTTTGCTGGGCCCCCCCCCCGGTGGCTGCCCCCGTGAAAGGAGGTTGTGGGGAGCGAACGGTGCTGCTGGCGCTCGCTGAGCACTCGGATATCACAAACTTCACCTCTGCGGTGCCTGCCCGGGGAGCAGGGTTACCTCTGGCTGATGAACCCCCGGGCTGTAAATGCGCCCCTTAATGCGGGGTGGAGCTGTGCTTCGCGACTGTTACCAACTAGGAGCAAGTTTATAGCAGCCCGTCCCGCTGGCTGCACTAATACAGGCTATTTAATGTCCCTGTCACCATCCCTGTGTAAACCCAGCGTGCGTGTTACGGTCCCCCTCCAGGCTTACGGGAGCGCGTGGGGTCACACCAGCCTGCCAGGCCAGTTCAGCTCTAGGGCCAAGGCAGGGAAGACGTGCCGGGCCTGGCCGCGATGCCCAGGGGCACCCGAGATTTGTCCCTCTGCAGCGGGAGAGCTGGGCTCTTCGGGTCGCTGCCGGGGTGACTGCACAGGCCACTCGCGCAGCCCCAAAATGACCGCAGGCCTGGGATCATTAACCATAGACACGTGTCGACTTAATCATTTACACACTTTTACACTCGGAGAACCATTCCCAAAGCAATTCCCCTCTCCTTCTTCGGCGGAGACCGGGAGTGGGTTGGCGGTTCCTCTGCCCGCGCTGGCCCAGCCCAGCACCAGCTCCGCTCCTGCGTTAAAAGAAACAACTTGTGAAAAATCAGATTTAAATGCAGCTTGGTAGAAACTGGTCCGAACGTGGAGGCTCCTCCATGTGGCTCCATGTAGCGATGGTCCCCACGGCACCATTTTGGGACCGCTCTGACTTAAGCAAGTCAAAACTCATTTAAAGGAAATGATGATGTTTCGACAGTTACTTTTGTTCCTAATTAGACAAACCCATCGATGCTCATGCTCTGCATGGAGCACGACGCTGGAGGCACTCCAGCAAGCGGCAGCATCTCCTCTCAGCAGCTTCCAAGCGAAGCTGATGCTTGGTGCCCTTGTTAACGAAGGAGAGCAAAACGTTTCTGCAAAACATCAAGTTCCTGTAGCAAACTTGGCTTTCTGTGGGAGCCGAGTTTCTGCTGGAAACCGGTTACAGCAGAAAATTCCCCATCAGCTGTAAATTTGTCCGAGATCTGGTATTGATTTGGGCTGTAAAATGCTCAGTTTCAGAGCTGTGAGGTTCAACTCTGAAAATCCCGAGCGTGAAACAGGAGCAGCACTAATCAGGCAGCCAGATGCAAAGTCACAGGTAGGGAGATGGAGCGTGCTGGCCGCAGGACAGCCCGTACTCCGACAGCAGCGGCTTGTTCAGGGGCTTACAGGACAGAGCAACCATCGCCGCGCGGCGGCAGACCCCGCTGGCGATTCTCGCCAAGCAGGGAAGCTGTTCCCAAACTACTTGATTTGAAGTAATAGTTCTGTGCTCTGCCCCAGAGCTCCAGCGAAGCAGGAGGCTGCGTTTGGCTTTGCTGCAGGCGATGGGAGGCGTTGGTAGGGTTGGGGGCCCTGGGTCAGTGTCCTGCCTGGGATTCTCAAGCAGATCACTTGGTCTGTCCGTGCCTCGGTTTCCCCAGCTACAACCTGAGGGTTACACTCGTGTTTGGGAGGAAAAGGGCAGGTTCTCGGGACGCAGGGATCTTGGTCTGCAGGCTGCCCCGGGCAGGAGGTGCCGGCAGGACGCAGCCCCTCTCCCCCGTGACATGGGACACCATTAGCCGCCCTCCCCTCGTGGCCGAGCTGGCCTGGCCCCACCAGGCGCCGGTTTCATTAGGGGACCTGCTCACGTCCCAGGGACCTTTCCCACGTTGGGCCTGTCACACTGAATTACCGCTCCGCTTCTCAGCGCTGCGCTCAATAGTCCGAGCCAGCTCCAAACAAAGTCCTCCTCCCCGTTAATCCCCCCCCGCCCCCCTCAGGTAATTAATAAAACAAAGCGGCTGCTCTTCCCCGCCAGCAGCGAGGAGCGGGAGCAGGTCCAGGGTCTATTAACGGCTCCTGGCCGCAGGCTCCCCGTGCAGACAGGAACGGCCAAGGGGCTACAACGGGCCTGGGAGGAGGGGAGGGGGCCAGGCCATGCTGGGGGGAGACTGGGCCAGGGCACAGCATCCTTGGCTACTGAATTCAGCCTGTGGGGCAGGCAGAAGGAGCTGGCTGCTGCAGAGGAGCAACACAAGGGCTGGTCCTGCCAGGAGGATGGTTCTGCTGCTGCCCCTTCAACTGGTCCTTCCAAGCCAAGGCACGTTTCCAGACAGCTCCCTGGGACGTTTGGAGGTGGCCAGCGGGACCAGTGAGGCCTTGCGCACCCCCAGTTGTTTCAAGGGGCTATTTGTGGCTTCCCAATGTCACAGTCCTGCCAGCATCTCTCCGAGCACTCACGTTTCCAACCCCCCAAGTCGCCTGGCACCCGTCTGCCAACTTCCCCTCCCGGCCACGCTACGCTGCGTCCCCTAACGACCCCAGCCTGCTCTCCCAATTAGCAGAGGCCTCCTCTGGTGACAGCAGCCTCCGAAGCCCAGCGAGGACCGAGGTTTGCCAAGTCAATCTGGCTCCAAAGACCCCCAAGCAGAGCTGTCGGTGCCTGGGTGGAGAGCGTGCCCAGGGAAAGCAGAGGCAGCAGGCGCAGGGGTCGGTGCTGGGTGGGAAACAAAGGCGCTGCTGGAAAGAAGCTGGTCTTTTCAGGTGTTTCAAGCACAATTCAAGTACCAAGCCCCCTCCAGGCAAAAGGCTCGCAACCTGAGCCGAGGACAGAAGTCCAATCCCAAGGGTGAAGAGAGAACCTGGCCTTGCTTAATTCAGCACACTTGTCATTCTTTAAGAGGGAGATGGGCTTGACACGCCGCAGTTTTTGTTCCTTGCTTGCTCTTCGGGGTTTGCTGAACAGGGGCGAGTCCCCTGCAAAAAGCCTCCAGCCATTTGTCTCTCCTGAGCCCCAGCCCCCATCTGGTTTCTGAAGCAGAGGAGCCAGGCAGGAAGAGTTTGAAATTTCAAGTGATCTCAAAACCTTGTGTTCCAGAGCGGGAAGAATGCAGCCCAGAGCTGTGCAGCCCTGCAGCCTGGGGGAAACCCCAATTCGGCAGAGGTGCTTGGGCTTGTGACCTGGCTCTGAACCTCTTCTCTATGCAAAACCAGCGTTTCAGTTTCTCAGCAGGGGCCAGAGCATGTGTTTTTCCTGTGCTGAGACCAGGGCCAGGGGACGACACAGACCTGTATTTTTCTCATCTGTTCTGCAGGGCAGACTGGTTCCTTCTGGACAGCCGGACCGTTCGGCACGCTGCCATCGGCTTGTTCTGCTGCGGGGTCTCAGTCTACCTAACAGGCAAGTGCTCACTTCCCACCAGCACAGCCCCACAGGGACCGTGCATTTTCAGCCCAGACCATACACCTTGCACTGGCTGCTGCGTGCTTATGAGCTGCTGAGTTTCTACTTCAGCATCGGGTTTGTTTTGCAAATGGCTTTGCCGCTCGTTCCCATAGCGCGAACTTTCTGTTCTCGGTGACCAGCCCTCACGAGGGCTCCTCTGGCCCAAATTTTGCAGGTCAAACGCATCGCTTTAGTCCTTCTGGCGCCTCAAGATGTTCTGCACTCTCCTCTCCTTCTAGCTCTCGCCATCTACATGCTGCTGCTGTTTGAGCTGGAGGCCGGCATTGCCAGCGCTTGTATTCTCTCCTCCGGCATCATCGTCCTGCTGATCACGGTGACACACGCCTTGGTACGGGCTTCCCAGATTTCACGCCGCAGCCGCTCCGAGGCCTCTCACACCCTGTATGAGAACGACTCTGCCCAGCACGGTGACTCCTCCGTCAGCGATCTGAACAACAAAAACATGCCTACGCCCCGGCCCCGGCCCGAGATCCACCGGGAATTTTCCTTCCCTCCTTTCCCGGAGCGCAAATCCCAGCTGGGCTCTCCGGCCAGCAGCAACCTCACCTCCTCAGGCAGCCCTGGGCTTCGCTCCGAGAAGGAGAGCTACAACCTGCCCCGAACGCACAGGACACTGTCGGCAGAGTCAGGCCTGCTGCAGGCACAGAGCAAGCCCTGGAACGGCGTCACGCAGGAGATGAGGAACGTGCTGTCACGCAAACCTGGAGCCTCGGGCAAGGACTCGACTCTGGTGTGAGTGGAAGTGGGACCTTTTCTCCCCGTCTCGTCCCAGGGGAGCTGCAGGCACCAGGGCCGAGATTTGCATCTCTATTTAGAGCTTAATATAGGTCATGTCTCACCAGAGCGGGGGGGTGGCTGCTTTTCCACCCTCTGCCCTCCTGCCTGGGGGTCTGTGCCGCCACCGTCCCATGCTCTTTGCTTCTTTTACTGAGAAGACGCCACCTGCGCTCAAAGCCAAAAGCCCTCGGCCGCCTGCCCTGCGCCCCCAGCCGCTCCTGCTGCCTGCGATGCTGCTGGCGCTTGCCACCCCGCGACCAAGGACCACGCTGGCAGGGCAGGGGCTGGCAGTGACCCACGCAGGACCCCCGTGGCTGTCCCAACTGCAGCAAAGGGCGGGCAACACATGGGTGAGAAGCGAGCGGACCTTGTCCACGAGCAGACCTACCCTCTTTCTCCAGCAGATTCCAGCCGATTTCTGTGGCTGGCTGTACCTGCCTGCCCTTCCCCCACCTCCTCCATTCCCAGGAGCCAGCACTACACTGAGACGGTTCATACAACCGACCCAGCAGGGCTTCCCCGCAGCGTGCAGCCAGGCAGGTGTAAGGAACCGAGGGAGGTGATGGAGGAGCAACAAGTAAGATGGAGCCAGAGCAGCCTGCAAGCTCCAGAGGGTGGGTTTGGGGCAGCAGAGAGCCTGCTGCTTGGTCACCAGCACGCCCACCCTCTGAGCAGGGTCTGAGCAAGGAAAGGGGCTGTGCTGGGGCAGCCCCAGCGCCCTGGCTTCGCTCAGTGGTGGAGGGACCTCTCTGGGGATTACCTGGGAGCCACGAGGAGAAGAGCGCTGATGGTTGAGGCTGAGCTCCATGAAGGGGTTTGCACTGGCACTGCCAGTCCTCTGCTGCGTGCAGGGCAGAAAGCGCAAGTACTAAAGGCGGCAGCTGTTTCCGTGAAACAAAAGCACAAGCAGGTTTAGCTCGCTCTGTCCCTGCGCCGACAAACACCTTGCTGGTTACTCGCAGCCCCACGCTCTGCCAAGCCTGCCCAGAGCAGCAGCATGCTTGGTGCTCCCCCAATTCCTTATCGTTCAGCAACCAGTAAAGCATTTCAGGGAGTGAAGGGAGGCCACCGATCCAAACAGATTCCCCCTCACCTCCCGTGCTATTATCCCGAAAGACACCCGCTACCCTGAGCACAGTGCAACTTCTTTGGATACCGAGTTTAGCCCTGCTTTGATCCCTGCATCCTCAGTAAATTCTTCAGCAGAACAGAATTGCTGGTTCCAGGAGAGATTAACATTGAAGTTGCATCCTTTTTAAAATGACCTCCAGAGCTGTGCATACAGCTCTGCTTCCCACTGCTTGACAGGGGATGAAGAAAGTCCTTTTTTTGTTGGTTTTTTTTTTTTGAAGAACAGGACAGTTTCTTTTTTCACTTGAAAGACTCCAACTCTGCATGTCTTTGTTTTGCTCCATGCCCTTTGAAACACACAGAGCCAGCAGGCTCCAAGACCCCCCAGCCCGAGGCGAGCAACAGGGGAAGGTTTTAGATAGAACTTTCTTGGTTTTCCTTTTTATTATTGTTCTCACTAAAACCAAATTCAGCAACTCCCTGGCACACACACATGAAAAACTCTCCTTGCAGAATGCCTCCTGAACAAAGCTGAAGTGTGCCTACATTACGTCTTTACACAGCCATCTACAAAATACTGAAAGCAAGACCTAGTTTTTCCGAGATATTTCTGCGGCCAAGAGGTAGAGAGAAAAACGCCTCATAGCAGTCTCCCATCGAAAAGAACTGGAAAGCACAAATGCAGAACCACGCCATTTCTCTTTTGCAGAGTGCTGTGGAAAGGGCCAACTGCTCGCCAAAGCACCCCCCAAAGGCAGTCCTGACCCCAGTGGCAGGATTTGCCTGCTCAGGTGCAACACCTTGTTACTGGGAACGGAGAGGCAGGCAGAGGCCTCCGTGCAGCTTCACAGACTGAGCAGGTGGCTTCTCGCTCCTCCCCGTGGCTGGAGAACATAGAGCTGGGCTGGAGAAGGCAGCAGAGGACGGCCAGTCTTGTCTGAAATCAGGAACTGGCTGGAGGATTCTTGGCTTGTGGGGCAACAGTGCTGTAAAAAGAAAGAGACAGTCACGTCCAGCAGGTAGGCAGGACACCAGCAGCCATAAGAATGTGAAGAAGCAGGGGCTCCCTCAAATAAAACCTCACTGCTTGCAGCAGGAGAGCAGCTTAGACAAGCACACCTTTCAGTGTGCTGCGCCGGCTACGGAGCAGCATACACCAGCCCCTGTGGGTGTCGAGACAGCAATCTTCGCAGCCACACCACCGCGAAAACCACCAAAAATGCTCTGGGCTGCACAGAGTGTGACCCTGCTACGTGGGCAACCGGGGGAATACAAAACCCAAACGAGCAGTGTCTAAGGCAGAGTCACGCTGCAGAGACGGAGGCTCTCTGTTCACTGCGGTGGTTTTATCAGGGGTGAGCATCTGGGAATTTTCTCACTCCTACCCAGTCAGACTCCAGTACCAACACCGTTCTCTGGAGAGACAAATACACTAGACTCAGACGATCTGCTGGAAGATATTTTAGTAGCTGTAGTTCAACTGCAAACGTACAAAAACGCACCGTCGTTCTGCTACCACTTATCTCTATGGGACTCTGCCCAAAAAGAGCCACATATGTGAGAGAGCAGCACCAAACGCAGCCTCTCACCTACTCCACCTCAGTAGCATCGTCTTACTCCAAGCGCCTTTGACACAAGAAAGATTTAATGTATTACAGAATCAAACATCCCTTTTTAAATAAGGAAATAAATTCTTTTCCAGTTACCCTTTTGTAAGCAAGATTATTTCCTTCCTGGTAAAGAAATCCAGAAGATCACTGGAAGGCAAGCAGCATGCTCTTTCAAATAACAGTCTAGAATCATATTACCGAGACAACTGCTTGGCATATTTGTGCTGGGCTGCGTTACATCACCAAAGCCTCTGCCAGCCAGAACGGTCACTCAGATAAACAGGCAGTGTCACATCCCCTTGCTACCTGCGGCCCTGAGCAGCGTTCAGCTGATCCTTCATGGCTATGGCATGTTTGAGCAGGCTGTCAATGCTCTTGAAGTACACGCTGCTGTCAGTCATGTTCTTTATGGCACTGAAAGAAGAAGAGAGAGGGGTGGAGGGGAGATGGAGGACCGGTTAGTATTTCCAAAGGCGCCGTGGTTTTAGAGCACACAGCCCCTGACAGAGAGGACTGTTAATAAGAAACCTCAACTTTATGCATCTTCACACACTAGCTAGCTGGTGGGTGGATTTACTGCAGGAGAGTGGCAGGTCTGCACCGCACACAGAACCGGGGAAGAGCTGGCACGCTTATCAAAGTGAAGCCCCCCCGAGACTCATGGTAATGGTTCAGAGCACGGCCTCGCACCCTCACACCCCCACCCTGACTACGCTCTCTCCCTGGCTTACACCAGGGACGCATCAGGGAAGCGCGGGCAGCCTCCGCTTTCTTTCTACCACAACACCTGCGCCTGCAAACACAACCCTCCTGCTCGGAGGAGTCTCTTGTACCTGCAGGCGTACTCCACTGTGTAGATGGCTCCTTGGCTTTGCTCCTCCCAGCTCTGCATGTCGGACTGAAGGAGAAGAGAAGGCAGCATCGTTAGACGCGCACTGGACAGACACAGCGGCGCAGCCCACAGCGGTATGCTCTGCCAGCCCTGCCCAAACAAGGGCTCTGGCTGCTTTTCACTGGAAATTGCCTTTGGATTCTGTCTCCCGCCTGACAGCCTGCGATGCATTCCGGGCTCCGGGTGCCACGCACTAGCATTTAAAAGAAACACTTATTGTGTGTATTTCTGGAAGGGCTACTGGTTCAGGCCAACACTTTGGCTACTCTGGCAAAATTCCCCTTGTTTTTAGATGTTTTAGCCCACAAGTCAGCTGAGAGCCACGGTCAGTCAGGCTGCTAGCAACCAGAGACTGCGCCGAGTGCAACAGACCAGCTGGATATTTCAGAGTACTCGGATCTCCCGGTGTGTCTGGCCCAGCAGGCAGCCAGGCTCTGAACTAGCAGAGCTCCTGCAGAGTTCGTTCCTTAGTCCTTCATGCAAAACCAGGTAAAAGTTTCTTTCACAGCACGGAAAGCTGTCGTTTCATTAGACCTGCCATTTGTAAACGTTTTCACAGCCACAAGCGTCCCTGTCCTCCAGTCTGCTCTGGTGTCTGATCCCAAGCAGCAGTCAGCACTGCGCCCTTCCTTTCACGAGCTGGAAGGGGCCCTGTAAACCTCACGCAAACTCAAGCAGCACTGCACGCAGCCACTTCTGGCACGGGACATAATTGTATGCTGTAGCTCCAAGGAAAGGGAAAAACCAAACAAACACACAAATCACAATGAAAGCGCAGCTGAATTCAGAGGTGTAGCTCAATAGAAAACTCTTTCAAAGGTCCTTAAGTAGTTCGGGCACTCTTTAAAATATATTCTCATGGGAGCTAATTTTCCAGTCTATTCTGCTGGGTCTCATTACAAGCCAGAGGAAAGGGGCTCTTTCTGTGAGTGAAGGAGGTGGGGCAGGAGCTTGGACTGCGTCCAAAAATCACTTCTGCTGTTCAAAGCCTGCCCTACATCAGGACGCTTGACCACATAGCTTTAAACTACAAAAGAAACAAGCCTCTACATGCAACGCTCTAGGCAGCTCTCTGCAGGAGAGGGTCCTTCGACCCAGCACTCACAACCCCACAGAGACTGAGCTTGTCCCAGAGTCCAGTCGCGTTTTACGTGACTGTACCCGTTGCTGGGAACCAGCTTTGCACGCAGAGGCAGCTGCAAAAGATGCAGAAACTCCCCTGCAGCTCCTCACTCCGCTCTTTCCAAAAGGTGCCAGATGATCTTTAACAACCATTTAGACCCCGACATGGCACTGACTCAGTCGTATGTGTCACAGCCGCTTGCCTGTGGTCCTGCCGCTTCTGAGCACCAGTAGATTTTAATCATTTCCCAGTATCAGTCTCAGTGATGACTGTTCCCAGCGTTCCCACCACTTCCTGGGATTTTCATGTCCTTAATTAGGAACAAGAGCCTCTCCCTAGAGCTCCTCGCTTCTTAATCTTTCCTTGATGTCCTTTCTTCAAATTCCCAGGACATGCCCTTGGATGCAGTTTAAGAACTAAAGCCAGCTATTAATATACAATAGCACTAATGATATATTACTCTCGCTTGGAAGTAAATTAATGAGGAGACGTAAGTTCGCAGAAGACCAGGCGAAATCCAGAAAGGCCGCTCTGTGTGGAGCGGGGCTCAGCAGCGCAGCTACGAGGCGCAGAGGCAGCGAGGACCTTGCATCACGCTGTATCTTATCTGGGAGGTGGTAAATCTGTTCGGAGAGTTTGAGATGGTGAGGAAGGTATTAGGATTATTGTTTTATCAAATCATAGAAAGTTGCTTGCTGTGAAGGCACGGAGGTGACCTTCTCCTTGCAGAAACTTTTCTCCCAGCCCCCTCCCTCCCAATTTTTCCTAGGTTTAATCCCACATGGAATTTCAAAGGCTGCATCTCAGGAGAACTCAGCTAGCTAGAGACGGAGTTGCTGCACAGCTGAAGGAAAGCTGGAAACCTCCAATAAATCCTGTTTCCGTTACACATTACTTACACCTTGGGACTAAATTACCTGAGAATGGATCCACACAGAACGTTTCTTTTTCTTCCTTTCTGTTCTGAAGAATTAGAAGCGCCTCACTTTAATGCCTTTGCTCTGATTTAGATAAAACCTGACAGCGTTTTCACGGTGCACAGCCCTGCTGACACCCTCCTGTTCCGGTCTCTAGCCACAAAGCCGATGGGCTCTGGCAGAGCAACCCAAAATATCCATCCCCATCTAACTGAACGCTTCGCTGTGACGATGGCCCTGTCAGGGCCCTGAGCACATCCCTCTCTCCTGGGGTTTGGCTGCCTGGGCTCACAGGCTTGACAGGCCTAGCCTGTTCGCTGCAAACAGCAATGCCTGAAACTGGGATAAAATGAGAGTGGGATCAAGGACAATGGAAAGAACCTGGCCACAAGCCCATTACCAGCAGCCTGGCAGCACAGTCAGGACACTGCCCTGGGTTATGTTTAACCCTCCCAGTTCCTACCAGGGACTGGTCACCAGCAGGGAGGACAGCACGTTCCCAAACACGATGCCGCAGCCTTGGAAAAAAACGAACTCGGGAGCTGACGAGGCTGAAGGAAAAGTCACTAGCAGCAGCTCTGGATCTGCTGTTGTTCCAGCTGCCACGAGTAATTTTCTTTCCATTTTCTCCTAGCTCTTGCCACATCAGTGCCCCATTAAACACACAGCCAGTAACCCGGAAAGCAGTTAAGAAGCTGGAAGCGCCCAAGCAGTGGGCAAAAAGAAATGAATGTAGCGCCGAGCAAGCATCAGGAAATGTTTTCTAACACTAGACAGGCAAACAGGTATGGGGTGGCACTGGGGTGGCACTGGGGGAAATGGCACCGAGCAGTCGGTTCAGCTTTGTCCTGAGGTGCACCCTTACTGCAGGGAGCACGGCAAGCTCTTCCTCATCTACAAAGGCCACCGCTGCCCCAGCTGGGGCTAGCGGCCAGGGCAGGAGGGAGGCGGCAAGGCTGAACATGAAGGCATCAAAGACCAAAGGTATCTGAGGCTTGCGATGGCTGCAGTCACATCGGGGGACGCAGGGTCCTTGTATTTGCTGCTGGCAGCCACAGGACAGCATGACCTCCTTTCTCACAGGAACAAAGTAGAAAACAGCAGCAATTTTGGCTACAAAAGAGAATTCTCTTGGATGGCTGCAGCTAGGAAATGAACTTAGATGAGCCAGAGAGGTCACAGAACACTGCGGATAACTGCGATGAGCATGCCGAGCAGGGAAAATGAGAGAATCAAAGGTTTTCAGAGATCTTGCCTGGCATAAACCCCGCTGCCTAACAACACGCTCTGTGGCCAGTGCCTTCACTCAGCTGTCGCTTCCATCAGTGCTTCCGCGCTGCCCCTCGCCCTCATCCCCGTTATGCACCATTCAGTGATGGAAACTGATCTCTTCCCTCTGCATGACTTGTCATACAATTTGCTCAATTTCCTTTTGTTCAGGCCACATTCCCTGAAACCGGGACTATCTTGATTAAATGAAAGCAAGTGACAGCTCAGGAATAATATTACAAACCTGTCTCCTGCATGCCAGTGATGCAATCGCATCAGCATGTGCTATACATACATATACATCTCTATATACCTACCATTGCACGCAGACACGTATATAAAACGTTAATAAATAATTGAATAATAAAGTGTCACAATCCAGGTTAATTTGGAAGCCAGGGCTGTAAAGCAAAGGTGAAAAATGGGGCCTGACAGTGCATTAGCATAGACATGAAGCAGTAATCTATTCATGAGACATCACTCCTAATGAATCATGACTGGCAGAAGAGGGAGAAGGACAACAAGGCTGGCATTAAAGTGTCTGTGCTCCGTGCTCTGGAGGAAAGTAGGAACACAGCTGTGAGATGCGATTCATTATCCTGCTTTGCCTCATGCGGGCTCTTCGCACTTGTTCCTTCGCGTTCCCCCTTCCCTCCTCTCACCCTCCCCCTTATTTTATGTAGGAAATAAAAATCTCACAGCATAGGCAGGGGTAATAAGATTTAACATCTCCCTCCTCCCTGTACAAACCAGACTACTCATTTTTCTTTGTCTCCACACACAAGCCCAGCTGTGTGAGCATAGCTTTTTTCCCCTCAGGTCCGCAGGTAAATTTGCAACGTCCCCTCACCCCTCCAGTTTGGACCGCGCCGGGGTCCCGCGGCACCTCGCACCCCGATGGCTGATTTCCTCCCTCCTTCCTGCTCCCCTGGCTAGGGGGATGAAATAGGGACGATGTGCCAAGTCAGGAAAACATTTTGTGCCCGACTGTGTCCCAGCTCTGGAGTCCAAAGCAAAGCACGACTCACCTTGTGCTGTGCGAGCTCTGGAAGGGATCTCCGCACGTGCTCCTGCAGCCGGTACAGTGCCACGGAGGGCTCGTTGGCCAGGACATACATGCTCTCCGTGAATTTATCTGTAACTGCAACAAGAAAAACAGCAGAGTTACGGAAAGCAGGGAGCAACAGGGGGGAAGGCAGGATTGGAAAGGCTGCCCCGGAGTGTTGGTCCCGTCCCCAACACAGCAATGGAGAGATCACAGCAAAAACCCCACGTATTTTTTAACTAGTCTGTTAACAAGGATGTGAAAGCAAAATCCTGCTAAAGAGGCAGTTCTGTTTCCACTCTCCCCATAACAGCTCTGCAGCCTGCAATGAGCTTGGCTCCAGCTGCAGACAGACCAGCCTGAGATATCACTGCCTTCACGGTCCCCTACAAGCTCTGGTTGTTCTGGTTTCGGGGACCACTTGGGTTACACCCGTCACTGGGCCCTTTCTGACCAGTTTGGAGGGGCCCAGGAGATGAGCAGAGCCTAGCAGAACCCTGGCTCCCGATCCTGTGCCTGCAGCCGCCCCATCCGGCTGGAAGTGCCGGCACCTCCCGGTCTGGAGGCTCCCTGTCTCTGTACCAGCTGTTCGGGTTCATCTCTGCTCGGAGCCTCGAGCTCTCCTGCGTCTCAGCCACCCCCTGCTGCAGGGTCCTTCTCTTGCTTCCCTCCAGATGCCTCCCCCGGGTGACATCCTAAAAATGCCCACGGAGGAGACACGATGGCTGCAGACCAGGGCTCGGGAAGCTGCGGTGCCTGCTGAGCTGCTTCCCTTCCCCGCTCTCATCCTGGCCCCACCTCCATCTGGGCCACCCCCCCCCCCCACAGGAACACCTTTTCAGCTGGTGGTTTGCACAGCTACATCGCCGCTCTGATCGCTCTTTCCCTGCAGGTTTGCAAGGAGAACACTGACAGCTCCTAATAATTAAGAGACGCAAAAATCAGAGATGGTTTCATTCGTCATAGCAGGGGTGAATCAGGGAGTGTTTTCACCAGGCTGAAGCGGAACACCTTTCAGCCTCTGCATAATTTTCTATTTTAAGGAAAAGGATTCTCTCCTCCTCCCTTCAGAGCTTTTGTTTCAGTGACAGCTGCTCACACACCCCAGTTCTGTAACGCTGGCAGACACGCCGAGCCTCCCGAATGCAAACAAGAATAAATGCAAAACTTTACAGGAATAATTACACCCACCCGGGACAGACACAGCTGTCCATCTGTCCTCCTGACACGAGTTATTCCACAGACCCTCGCAGCGGGGCAGGTGAAGAGGGGCCGAGCCGGGGACACAGGGCAGCTCCCTGCAGCAGGGCCAGGCTCTGAGGGGCCCGGGGGGGGCCCAGGGGTCCCCCCAGCTCTGCCTACCCCGAACTGCCGGGTCCTGTCGGGGCACGTCGTCCCCTGCTCTGTCACGACCTCCAGCTCCCCATCGTGACTAACCCCGCGTGCTGTGACTGCAGTGCCCCGTCATGACCCGCGACACCCTGTCACCATCCACCCTGTCGCAACTTACCCTACCCCGTCGTACCTTTCTCTCTCACGACTCGCAGGGCCCTGTCGTGCCTTCTGCTGTCGCTACAGAGCCCTGTCGTGCCCGCGCCCTGTCACGACCCGCAGAGTCCTGTCGTACCCGGCCAACTCAGACCCGCAGAGCGCTGCGACGGCCGACCCCGCGGCCGCCAAGCCCCGCCAGGCCCCTCCGAGCCATCTCGCCCCCACCAGCCCCGGCCCGCTCCCACCTTTCTTCACCTTCAGCTGCATCTCGGGCTCCTCCATCCCGCCGCGCCGCCCCTTCCGCTTCCGCCAGCGCCCGTCCAAACCGCCCCGGCCGGACACTGCCGCGGCGCCCCCCGC
>JAVKLA010000090.1:41391642-41417970 GCA_034782735.1 Sagittarius serpentarius
GGAGCCCGGGGGTCCCGCTGTCCTCCCCCCTCCCCGCAGCTGGGGGAAGGGCGGCGGGGCAGCTCTCACCTGCGCGACGGCACCGGCGAACACCAGGCTCCAGTCGGGCAGCCAGGAGCAGCCCGGCAGCACCAGCCCGTAGATGCAGAGGCAGAAGAAGGGGAGGACGTAGAACATGTAGACCAGCATCTGGAGGGGAGGACGCAGAGGGGGTCACCCCGTCCCCCGCGGCATGCGGGGGCTCCAGCCCTGCCTCGAGCCCACTCACCTGCACTTTGGGGTAGGCGACGGGGTCACGCAGGTACGGCTCGTGCTGGTAGATGTACTCAAAGCACGAATCGGCGGGACAGTCCAAAACCACCTGGGCACGCGGAGGGTGGAGGGGAGGTGGGCACGGGGCAGATGCACCCTCCCAGGGACCCCTGCAGCCCCTCTGGGACCCCCGCGGCCCTCGCTGGTACCCCTGTGTGGGGACCCAGCGCTCACCATCCCCCTGAAGAAGGTGAACGCGGCGGTGAGGAGCAGGACCAGGACCAGCCCCACGTCCTGGGGCCGCTGGTACAGGCGCTTGCGTTGCTCCTCTGCAACCTGGGAGAAGGAAAACGCCGTATTTTCAGCTCCACACCCTGTGGTCCAGCCCCAGGAGGGGGATAAGGCTGATGGCTCCCGGTGCAGCTCCCCACGGAGCCCCTGCCCCAGCTCCGGCTCTCAGCTCACCTTCTCCGGGCTGAGGCACGGCAGGGCCTTGGGCTGCTGGAAGAGCCTCACCCCAGCCCAGATGGGGATGAGGACATAGGGCAGGTTGAGCAGGAAGGCAGGGCTGAGGTCGGAGCTGTATTTCCCTGGGGAAGGAGAGTACAGGATAGGCGCGGCGGAGCGCCCGGCACCCGGTATCGATACCTGCTGCTTGCCCCCCGGTCAGCACCTTCCTCCTCTGCCCGTGGAGCAAGTGCCTGGGAGCAAACCCGCCGGAGGCAGCCTGGAGGGAACAGCAGGGGCTGGACGCGGAGTCAAGCCCCGCTCCGCACCCCCGTACCTATCAGGTTCCCAAGGAGGAAGACGGCGATGCTCATCGCCAGAGAGCCCAGCCAGAAGAGACCCAGGTTCCTGTAGCTCTTTCTGCGGAGACATGGGGATCAGACACCTCTGCCAGGCTCAGAGCTCCCCTCCTCCCAAAATTCGGGACCCTCCCACTCCCCCGGCCCCCTCCAAGCTCTCCTCTCCGCCGCTGTCCCCGCTCACCTCCGGCCGATGGCCGCGATCATGGCGAGGTAGAGCCCGTAGTGGATGATGCCATCCCAGTAACAGATCATGATGCCGTGCGCCGTGCGCAGGTAGGACTCGCCCTGCGCGTTCGGAAGACAGTGGAACGTATGGGGTTGGGGGAGGCGCTTTCCCACACCCCCCTCCCCAGGGGACCCTGCGGGAGCCGGGGCTGCTCCGCGTGTGGTCCCTCTGCGGCAGGGGCAGCTGCGGGAGCCGGAGCAGCATCCGTGCTTGACCCGGGTGCACGGGGCTGCTCGTTGCACGGCGGGGGTGTGCGAGAGCCCGAGGTGGGGTGAGGGGGTACCTCTCTGACGTAGACCTCCATGAAGCCAGAAATGTAGCCATCTTCCTCCAGCGAGATGATCAAGTCGACGACGGCGGTGAAGGAGAACACCACAAACACTGCGGGAGAGCGAGCTGGCTCGGAGCGGGTCCCACGGCTCTCCCCAAATCCCAGCTCTCCGCTCCCTGCCTCGGCACGGGATCACCCCCCACGCCCCGGGGAGGACTCACCACAGAAAAGGGGGTCCTGGAAGTGGCTCACTCCGCTTACGAAGAAGATGATGGAGAAGAGGCCGGCGAGCACCAGCACCCCCGTCAGCATCAGCGCCAGCGGGCTGCTGCAGAACAGCGGGACGGGTTCAAGCTTCGAGCACCCCGGCAGAGCCAAGGGGTGAAGCCCCCTTTCCCCCGGTCCAGGCGAAACACCCTTTGCCCCCACCAATTTTGAGAGGTCTCCGCTGGAGCAGGGGGAACGGCAGCGTCAGACCCTGCTCCCCGGCACAGCCGGGGTCCCGCGGTGGCACGGGGTGCTGCCCATCCCGTACGGGGTGTGGGGGTGGTGGTGGTGTGTGGGGGCAAATGGCTCCTCCAGGGTCTGAAATAACCCCGGGGAGGCGAAGCCCGGAGGAAGGCTGGGTCTGACACCCAGGCACGGACGGGGAAGGGGCTGCCTCGCCGGGGCTCCTGTGCCAGGGCAGGGGAGAAGCCCCAGCGTGGTCCTCCCTCTCCCTTTCCAGGCTGTGGCGATGGGCCACTGTCACAAGAGACTGGGGAAACCGATTACAAAGCAAATCGGTAACGAGGAGACAGATACTGAAAACACGTCCTAAGAGAGTGAAGGAGTTGTAGGGAAATCTGTCCTGAGCTCGCTGCGTCCCCTCCAAGAAGCACTTGCATCAGCTGGAAGAGCTGCAGCTCTGGTCTAGCCAAGATTTCAGCTATGAAACATGGAGAACATTACGGTATTTTTCACTCAGGCCTTTAACCCTGTTACCAAAGAAAAAGAAAAGGTAAAGTCGTGGCTGTCTGTCTGCACAGACACCGGTGTTAATAGCTTATCCTGGAGAAACACCCCGTTTCCAGCCCGAGCGCTCCTCGGCGCAGCACGGCGGACGTGCCGACCGGGGAGGAAAGGCCAGCCGTCCCCCTGCCCGGGGTCGCCTGGCTGCCGACAGCTCAGGTCTCATTTATAGGAGGCTGCGACAACACCCGGCTCGTGATCGCCTTGTGCAGGCGGAATTGCTCTGCCAGGGACAAGGACGGGGACAGTCGCCGGGGGCCGCAGGACCCCGTGCCCAGGGACAGGCTGGGTGTCACAGCAGCGCTGAGCAAGGTTGAGCTTGTCCTCACCGTGCGCTCTAGGCATCCAGACCAGCACAGATGCTCTTGAAAAAGTCTCAAAACAATCAAATAATTGAAGTGTCACCGTCTAAGTGCATTATTACTAGTGAATAATTAATTGCTACACAACCAATTACTCCCACAGAATGATTAATTCAAAATTCAAATACGGGTGCTGCGGTGGAGTAGCGCACCGCCGGGCTGCTCCGGTCACCGTAAGACGTGACCGTGCCTGTGACGGGGCTCGAGACACACCAACGCGTGCCAGCACCACGGCCACCCCACACACGTACCAGCACCCTGGGGTGCTGCGCTCAGAGCACCCAGCTCACCCTGCCAGGCTGAGGGGCTTTGAGGCCGCCGTCGCTCATCCTGCAGTGGGGGCTAATTAAGAAACAGGGGGGACGTCCCCCCTCCACATCCCCCTGCAACACCTGGGCAGGAGATTAATATTGTTACAGGCTTCAGTCGGGGGGGCAGGCTGGAGGGGTCAGTGCTCCCCACAGCTGCAGATGGTTTTTACCCGGTGCCACGTCACACTAGAAGGGCTGCGGATTTCATAGCGACGGATCCCGGAGATCTGGGCTGCGACGGTGCGGTGCCACGCGGGATGGAAGGGAAATAGGCGACCGAAAAGTTGGGAATGAAAATCGGGAGATCTTTAAGTAAAGCTTATCAGGTGGCTAGGAAAGCCCCGGCTCGGCGATTAAGAGAAGTTTGGCTAAAAGCGCTTCCTGCTGGTAAAGCAAAAGCAGAAATTAGCTACAAAACAAAATATATAACGAATGGGAAAAGGAGGGTGATGGGGCCTGGCAGGAATGAAAGGGTAGAAAGTGCCGTAAAGTGATGAAAGAACACAAGGGGCAAACCCATGGCTGGCAGGTCCTGGGGCGCGAGACTGGAAGTAAAAAGAGAACAGGAACCAGCCGGAGCGTGGTTTTACAAAGAAGAGCGGTAAAGCAGGTAAGGGAGCGGCGGGGCTCTGGCCGGCTCACCAGGAGCTGACCCTGGCTGGTACCAAATCCCCCGGCGTGAGGGTGCCGGCCGGCCGGGGCCGTGCCGGCCGGCCAGAACGCGGCTGGGTTGGGGCGTCGCAGGGGTGTCGCTCAGCAGTAAAACCGAAAGCGGGGCTGTTATCAGGCAGCGCGACGGCGGCGATGACGAGGCTGGCGTGGAGGGGTGGCTGGGACATGCCAGCGGCCGAGTTGCCAGGGGGGTCATTCTGGGAGGGGGAGATGGGGCTTTGAGGGGTCCCCAGCGCCCGGGGAGGCACGGCCGAGTACGGAGGGGACACCCAGCGTCGGGGGTCCTGTCCCTCTGGCCTGAGGGTGCTGCGCCGGGGGCAGGTGGCTGAAGAAGATGCTCAGAAATCAGGGAGGCACCGAGCGCCTTAATCCCCAGGGGACCCGGGCTGTCGCGAGCCCCGTTAACGCTCCGCATCGTGCAACGAGCCTCAGCAACGCTGCTGCGCGGCTGTTCACTGAGAAGGGGATTTAAACGTCTTAAGGGCAGCCATGAAACACGTCGGCACAGCCCCAGCCTGCAGCAGCCTTTCTGTGGGCTCGGCCGGGGCAGGAGCGCCTGGACTGAGCCCCCTGACCCGGGCTGGACCCCAGCCCCGGCGCAGACCCAGCACCTGACCCCGGACAAAGCTCCCCCCTCTCCAGGTCCGGATGGGACCCAGTGGCCTGTCCTGTGTGGGATGGCTCCCACCACCCTTGGACAGAGCCTTGTCCTGAGCCAGACTGGATGCTTCCCCCCCAGTCCCAGACTGGACCCAGCGGAGGACAGGACCCAGCACCCTGCCCCGAGCCAGACCACAGCATCCTGGCCCCAGAGCTTTGTCCCGGGCCCGCACTCACTCTGCCAAGGTGGTCGCGCCGTTGATGCCGAAGGCCACGGGGATGGCGAGCAGGGAGGGGGCGAGCACCCCCGGCACGGCGGGGAGCTGCATCCCCAGCCCGGCTGCCGGAGCCCACGGACTTTGGCCCCGCTGCCGGCAAACAGGCAGCGCCCTTAAAGCGCCAGATCCGCCTGGGAGGAAGGCCAGGGGGTCCCGGGGGGGGGAAACAGGCAGCAGCCGAACACACGTGTCTCCATACGAGGGTCCATGCTGGCCTCTGCGCTCGAGGGCTGCCTTGAGAAACGGTGCTAAGGGCTGCGGGGGAAGGATAAAAGTACTCCAGGAGAGGCTGTGAAAGCTCGGGGACTGGGTGTTTTTCCTTTTCCAATTCATTCTGGAAACCTGAAGTACTTAAAAGAACCAAGAGGACACACCTCTTCAGCTCTGTAAGAGGAAGAGAGAAGGGGCGAAGCACGTGAAAGCCAACACTTCATCCCTGCCTTTAATAATGAATTGAACTGAGCAGAGAGCAGGAGTTTCAAGGTCTCCGCACCCAGCCGGGAGCCCAGCATTCCCCCGACCTCCTCCTCTCACGCTCTCTGCTCGGAACACGGGTGTTTCGCTCCCCCCCAGCCCAGGGAGAGACCTGCCTCAGCGATCCAGAACCGGGCACACACTCAGAAACTTCCGCGGTACTTAGTGGACCCCCGCAACGCAGCCGCTCAACCTTTCCCCTTCCTCACCAACGTTGCCACTGTGTCACGTCACTCTTTTGCCCTCTTGCTTCAGAGTCCGGGGGCTGAATCGTCCGCCCTGCACTTTGCCCTGGGCTTGTTCACCGTTCCTCCGTGGGGGAGGAACTTGAACGCACCCCCTGAGCCTCATCAGCAGGGCGGTGGCTTGTCACTGATGAGGAAAGGCTCGTTAGGCAGTGCTCCTTCAGCCCGCAGCGAAGGGAGGGCACCTGAGAGCAAGGGGGGTTCAGCCTCCAGGGCACAGTAATAAGACGGGGCTTTGCTGCCGAGAAACCACCCACCAGCCCCATTTGTATGGGGAGATGTACAAAACGCAGCGTGACACCCTGTAGAAAAATAAAAAGGAGGGGGATGAAACCAGGTAATCGGGGGTGACTTGGCACAATAACCTTCAGATCTTCCCAAACACCGAACCCTCTGCAGGCACCGCTCCAGGCTTCCAGCTCTTGCAGCAGCCGCTCGGGGCAAACAAGCCCCAACTCCTTTGCCTCTCCCCGGCCGGGTGATTTCACGGTGCCTCCCCGTGCCGCGCTCACCCCGGGCACTCGTGCTCAGCCACCCATGCGTTCATGCCGGCCGGGCAGCTGGCACAGCGTTTGCACGGCAGGCACCGGGAATTTACTCTTTCATCTAAAAGAGTCCAACTTCGGTGACCTTCTGGGCATGCTGCAGCCGCTGTCTGTCTGATTCAGTTTCTGAAGGCTAAATTCCCCGCTTTGTAGCTGATGACGGCAAGGAGGAGGACTGCGCTAAGTGGCTCGCCGGGTTTCTGCAGAACTGACCCCGGCCGGCTGCTCCCCGCGGCAGGGCGCGGGGAACAGCGTGTGACTTACGATGGCTTAAGAAAAACCAGAGCACAGCAAAGCACCTATTGAGGAACGCAGGTATCAAGAGAAGGGGCTCAGGAAGACCAAGGCCGCTGGGTTGAAATAAAGGAATAAAACAACTTTTGCCAACGTGACATCAACAAAGTACACCGGGCCAGCTGTAGTATCAGAGCAGCTTTAAAGACCCGATGGGCAATAGCAGAAAGCCTGCCCGCTCACCCTGCCTTTAAGGCCACGCGGTGACCAGGTCACCATCAGTGCCGAGAGGATGTCGTACTACGTACGCTTGGAATAAGAAGCGATTCTGAAAACGCCTACGCTCTCCAGCAGCCTCCCGACGAGCCCCTACTGCTGTAAGAAAGCCCAGCTTCAGCCCCGTGGTGCTCCACGCTCCGGCGATTCAGGAAAACCAGCTCAGCAGCTCTGGCTTGTGCCAGCCTGGAACCAAGACCCAGCGGCACTGCCACGACAGGGAGAAACCGAAGGGATGGGTGCCTTAACTCACCAGGAATGCGCAGTTGTCACAGTGACCTTAATCACTTGAGCAGAAGCTTGGCCCTACTGAAGACCTGCCAGATTCCTTATCTTTATTTCCCAATCTTCCACGATTACTGCCCGTGCTGATTAGCCGTGTACAAGCTGCAGCGAGCGCACGCAGTGTGCCGGCACACCACGCGCAGCAGCAAGCCAGCCCCGTGCTTTGCAAGGTGCTCACGCATTCTGATTTTTCTCAGAATTGAAGCCCTACTGAACTTACTGTTCCAAATGTTTTTATTGAAAGCCAGGTCCTTGACTCTATGCTGTTAAGAAAAGTTAACAGAAGACAATCACACGCCAAGTATTCGGAGAGAGGGAAAACAAACGCAAAAGAAACCAAACCCACCAACCTCACTGTTTTGTCTAAGATGCTTGGAAGGGAAAAGATCCAGAGCAGTCTCTCAGCCTACAAAAACCCACGGTAAGACCACTCTTTCAAAAAATTCAGTGATTAAAACTAAGGAACGAATGAGTTTTATTTTATTTACAGACTGAATGAGGAAAATTTGTATCTGTAGAGGGGTTTCTCACAACAAAATCCAAACGGCCTTTGCTTGAAGGCTTGGTTCTTCATCATCCAACTCCACAGAAAGTGTCAGCAAGTCTCCTGCTTTGCTAGGAAGCTGGGGGTGAACTTAGTGTTCAAGAAACCAAGAGGCTGTTGCCTCTGAAGTTGAACGAACTTGCCCTGCGCCCCTCCACCCTTGCAGCCATGCTCCACACCAATCCACGCCTTGTCCTCCACAGGGCAGAGGTAAAACAACTAGGCACTGGTTTTGCAATGTCAGTTGAAGGTCAGACTACACTTCAGGCTTCACGACAGCATCAGAACCCAGTTCTTCAGGGAACAACAGCCAGACTGAACAACAGCCCCACAAGTTGGGTCGGAGACAGTCCCTGGTTGTATTTGCAATTAAAAAAACAACCAACCAACCCCCCCCCCCCGCCCCGAGCAGCACAAGCTGCGTATCTGAACAACAGAGGATCTGCTGTTAGGCAAAAAATGCGTTCTTTGTAACATGGCACTGAGCTAAACACGAATGGAGTCCCTGAACTATTCTTAGCGGTGTCTTTGGTGCTACCCTCCCACTGTCAGCAGGGCACCGTGTAAAGATCTCCATTCTCACCTGCTCTGCTCTCCTCTCTGGATACCACCCAGGCCTTGTTACGACATGGTTGTCACGACACTCGAGTGAGCGGCGAGTGGGCTTGCAAGGCCTTTCTTCTGGGTGAGAGGGTATTGTGACTTCAATAAGTTTTACAATATTAGCAAATAAGAGAATGATAATGCAGTTTCATAACATTTCACAGTAAAATTACAATTGTTTTGAAAATACATCGTCCCAAAAACATTCTCAGTAGTAAGGTCGTCGTGGATTGTTCTGTGGGAAATAACAAGAGAAAATTAATCAAAATTGCTGTCCTCACAGACAACGAGCATCTGAGCTTAATTACCTGAAAAAGCCACTGAAACGTGACATTTCTGACAGTGAAACCTGAAGTTTGCCCATCAAAAATTACAAACGTAGCTTTCTAGGTGTGCTGGCATGCTGAATATGAGAGGCAAATGCAAACTTCCAAGCTTTTTGCAACCAGGAAAGCAATTATTCGAAATAAACCACAGATTCGTGGGCAACCCATCCGCTTCCTTTCTACGCGGTGTTTATACTTGGTATGCAGCAGATAAAACTATGGCTGGGGCTTTTGTATTTAAAAAAAAAAATCATGGCAAGGAAAACTGCGTATCCACGGATGTTCTGGTAGCGATAATTTGATTCAGCATGAGAACGGAATCACAGAGAAACTTTCACAGCATTTGCTCTCTTGGCTAAGCACTAGAAACACACCCACCCTTACAAGATACGCACAGAAGCCTCAATGGATTTGTCACTGTGTCTGCTCTGGTTTTGGGACCACCTTACCAATGGATTTGGTCGGAAGCGGTAGGCAAGCATCATTCGCTTACGGAATGCCTCGTACTCATCATCCTCCTTGGTTAGCTCGGCGGGACGATCAATGCCAAAACCAGCTCCATCCACAGCAGTAGTTCCCCTGTTTGGAAAGAGGGAACAAAGCCTCCGAGGTAAGCAGATGTGACAGATCACCTTCCTCTTCACCAGAAATACCTGCTGCCTCTTGTCGTCAGAGCACAGAGAACAAGCATCAGGGAGCACTGGGCATCGTCACACAGAGCGCACTGCATCAAGACAGACAGCTAATACTGAGCAGCTTATTGCATTTGCCACGTTTCTACATTGCCCTTCCAAATCAATGATGCTTGCTATTGCTAGATGGAAGCAGTAGTGTCAACATATATTTGCTTAACTTTTTACAGCTGGAACAGAAATACCATCTATGCTTTGGACGCCTCCCTACTGAATGGTGCTCTGACTGGCGGACTAACCTTCGGCAACCAAACGCGTTGATTTGTACCTCGCTGATTGGAGGTACACAGCACTGTTAAACAACCTGCCTGCCTCCCATTCCTTCACTCCAGAACAGTCTAGAAGCAGAAGCAATTCCTTTCCATCTGCAGTAGCACCTTCTTACCCATTCTAAGAACACCAGAGATGGTGGAGCCCAAGCAAATCACAACCCTTGTTCAGCCCTGTGATGGACAGAAACCACCCTCCTTCTGTTGTTTGCAAGCCTTGCTGTTTTGATTACAGCGATCTTTTATCACAGGACTTCTTTGAACCAATAAGCGTGTTGCCAGCGAGATCTTGCGAAAGAAGAGCAGAAGTGCTTTGCAGAGATACTTCCTATTGTGCGGCAAACAAACAACTGGTATTTCTAAAAGGATTTAACGCTAAAAAACAATTGGCAGTATTTCCTATCCCCAATATTTGGTTCTGAAGTTCAGCATATGTTACCAACAGATGATCCACCTAAAAAGAGATGCTCATCTATTTTCAGGTAGAACTCTCATAAAGCTTTATTATATACAAAGCATCACCAAATCAGAAAACTTCTGTGCAGAAGAGTGACGTCAAGGCAGTTGCACGATCACACACAAAGTGCTCTGATCTGGACTGAGACATCTTTCAAACACAGGTCTAGCAGTAGCAAATATTGGTAATCCCCTTTCACCCACAGTACACCAGGGACTAACTAGCAGGCACCAACGGCACTTCAGATGCAAAAGGCATGTTCTTTAATACTTAAATAAATTTATGACTTTAAAGACATGACTTAATCCTCACATGCCCTGGGAGAGGTGAGATGCAGACAAGTAGTATCTTCATTTTATAGATGGGGAAACTGGTGAGAAGGCAACTCTCAGAAGGACACGCCATGCAAACTGAGATCAGGAACAAAATACTCTTGGCTCAGATCATACATCCTGCCTGAGAAAGTAACAAACCCAGGCCTTGAGGGGAGGGAACCCCAAAGAAATCAGAAATTCTTTTTCTCCTTTGCTGCAAGGATTCCATATTCTGTTCAAGTGATGAATTACAGTCACATTCATTGCAGCTGCTTCCAGCAGGCTAGGAGCATCAATTATCAGCCCAAGAAGAAAGGACTAAATCAATAGTAGAAGAACTCTGCTTACTTGCTGACTGGGTTTTTAATCCCCTGTCCATCTGAGCCAAGTCCCTCGCCTTCCTTCCAGCCCATCTTCATTAGCATTTGATAACCTATGTTTTCCACAGTTAGTTTGAACTCTTTGTATTCAGAATAATCTGGCTCACGTCCTTCCTGCAGAGACACAAAAAGTAGTGTTGGTTATTTTTTATATGCATCTAGCTTTGTGGGTCAGAGGAGGGGAAAACCAGCTTCAGCTGGTCAAAGTTAGGATGGTTCTGGCAAACAATTAATAACTAGCATGATTTCTTGGGATTCCAGTTCTGTACCACCACCACCACAGAGAAGAAAATAGGTAAATGGTAAAGCACTGCACAGCCCTGTAACGTAACCTGCAAGAAGCAGGGAATGCTACTGTGAAATTAAGCTGAGAAATATTTAGCTCCTGAATTTAAACTTGCTTACTGGATCAAGCTTCAGATACAGTTCTTATTTAAGCCAGGATCTCCGAGGAACGTCAGACCCCATGCTGGTTACACAAAAACATTACGGGGGATGCGCCAGCATCAAGAAGTTCTACAGTTTAGGAAGAATTGGCAGGTATTGAAGTGCTTTGCATAAGCTTTTTGTAGGCTTTATATTTTCACTTTACTGCAATCATCTGGATAAAAACTCACATTTCCTTGCTTGGCATCAGCAACCACTTATCCGAAACAAGAACAGCAAACAAATGGTGGGTAGTCTGAGACCTTGTCTGTAATTTCAGCTAACCCCCAAATACTGTCCCAATAGTCTGTTCTCTAATTTGCTACAGCCATTTCTCTACAAAGAGCAAAAAACTAACCCCTTGTTTCCTCCAGAAGTAACAGAGCTCCCAGTGTAAGGGCAGAAGCACCTCAAGGCTGCAAGGTAACTAACTGCTGTGAAAAAGGGCTAAGCACGCTTGAGATCTTTCCCTCACTGCTACGGGACAAGTCTGAAGCACTGCCACCGCCCTGTGAAGTCTCTGCTATTTCACCTTCAATGCTTTGAATGTCTCCATGAATTTCTCCAGCTCATCAGGTGGAAGAAAGTCTCCGATGAAATGTTTCCCTCTGCCCATCTGGGTCAGCTGCTCAGCCCACTCTGCCCAAGACACAGATGAGAGAAACCAGCAATAACACAGTGTTCTTTGACTTGGAATTTCAGAGGGTTTGTGAAGCATAAAGCCTCACAGCAACAGACGGTTATTATCTCCTCTCAACAGGCAGGGAAGCTACAGCACAGACCAGTGAAAAGTGACCCTGCGACTCCCATGCCAGCAACCAGATCTCAGACATCTCCCTCTGGAGGCCTCTGTACAACCGCAGAGCAAGCAAGACGTCTGCGTGGCACCTCCCTACACACCTCGCGTCTTGTCCATCTCCATGCGTCGAAGCTGGTGCTCCCACGTTCCCAGCTCACTGTCCACTTCTTCATCGCTGTCATAGCCATGTTGGTGCTGCTGAATTGCCTTTTCCCACATCATCTGCATCTCCTGCATGGCCCGCTTGTGCTTCATGATCATGTCATACATCTGCTGCATCTAGAGGAAGAGATGCAACAGCGCACTCAGTAAGACAGCCCGTTCACCAGCAGGAGAGCCTGCCACAGAGGCACGCAGAGCTCTGCAGCAGAGCCCGCGCCCGCCCCAGCTGCCGTACAGAATACCAGTTATGACAACTACAAATCCCAACAGGCAGTGCTGGTGCTTGATCTGATCCGCTCGCTTCTCAGATCAAACAGCAGTATTATGCGCTGGTTTCTCCGACAGAGGCACCTTGATATTAACACTGAGGACTGCTGCCATCTGATCATTCCCACACAGTTTAAACATCACCCTCACGTTCTGGCAAAAGCAACTCTGCTCTCATTCCCCCAAAACTTGCAAGCATCCACTCACCTTCTCCCCACTGCGGAAACAATACATAACCAGCTGCAGGTGTGACACAACAGACCTTACAGATTTTGGGTTTTAGTCTGGTAAGACAGCAATTGGCTGGCTTAATTCATATTCCCCAAAGTCCTCTCATATTTCTGCTGACTGCAGCACCACATGATTCTTAGGCATTCAGCACAAATCCTAGAGATTTATTTGTGGGCCACTGGGAAAGTTTCTTTGCTATCTCCACCTTCATTTTCCCATCTAACCCAACCATGCTGCAACACAATATGAATTTGGAAATAATTCCAGGGCATTACCTCCTGCTGCTCCTTCAGCTGTTTCTTCTGGGCTTCGGAGAGCTCCGTCACACCCACCAAACCAACCGGTTTCCCTTTTTCATAACCAAGACCCTTGAGGTCCTGAACTGTAATAAGCACATGTTAAAAGACTTTCAAAAATCTGAGACAGCTGTTGAGACCAGCGAAACCGTACCTCAAAAGCCCCACATGAAGTTTTACACTCATTTAATGGTTCCAGCATTGAGACACTTAACTGAAGAACAACCACTCGGTAGGACTTCGGAACCACAGGAGCAAAAAAGCCACTGGGTCGTACCTCCTTCGCCAGCCAGCTCAGGGTATTCCCTCAGCCTGGTCCAAGGCTCTGCCCGTATCGTGTCTGCAGACTCACAAACTACGTCTCACATCCTCAGAGGTCCCACTGCACGGCAATCTGCTACACCATGCTTTAAAAATCATTCCTCCTTAAGATTAATCTTCCTCATAAGGCTTCCCCATGAACCCCTGCCATTGCAAGGAGTGATACTTAATTATTCAGAATTGAGTCACGAGCAGATCTGAGCCTGTCAGCGTATCTCCCAATCTGTGCACGTAAGCGTCTGCTGATTACTATGTAAACAGCAACTTCATTCAAAATGAAAAGCAAATGACCACATTAGAATACAGACATGAGCATTATGCTGCTTTTGGAAGCTGCCATTCCCCAAGGAGATTTTAGTTTCTAATCTACAGGCTCAAGAGCAGTATTGCCAGGGATGTTGCCCCTGCTTTCAAAGAGGGGGCATTTTAAGTCTCTGCTTGACAATCCCATTGATGTACCCTCCTTTTTTCTGCAGCATCCCCTTTCGGGAGCTCCTCCTTTGGAATGATTTTTGCTGTTTTATCAGATAAGCCCTGAAATTAGATATTAACATTATCTGGGCAGGGCACCTACTGATTTAAAATGACCATACAGCACTCGAGTTCAAAGGGCAAGTTAAAGGAAAGAGAGAGGGGGGAAAAAAGGAAGCCTATTTGTAATTGCTGCACCATGAAAGACAGTAAGAGAAACACTGCTGGAGCTGCAAAAAAGAGATTTACAATGGAGATTGCCTTGCAAACTTGGTTCATATATATATAGCAGGGCTGGCAGCTCCCCTCTAAAGCACCTCAGAGCCAAGATCCCAACAGTTAAATATTTAAGGGATTAAAAGAAGACACACAACCGCACTTGAAAGCGCATTGCATTTTTCAATACAAGGAAAAGGTTTTCTTCCTAATGACTGCAAAAACCTCCATTTGAATGTAAGTCCAGACTACAGTTAAATGATGCTTCATTAATTATTCATTATCTATTAATTATGAAGCCCGATAATAATAGGATCATTGTTCATGACACCAAATGTCTACACAGCATGCTAATTAGGCCCCAGGGGTCATCTTCTCCCTTCCTCTTACTCGCACTCAGGGCAATTGATCTGAGCACTCTTATCTCCCCTCCTTTCTCACAGGCTTTTGGCTGAGCACTCCAGGATTGCAAAGTGGCTTCCTTAACTCCAGCCTCCCAAGGAGAACATAAAATAGCGCATCCACCCTCCTTTGCACAGCTACAGCCTCTGCACATTCACACCAGCACGGGGAGTCAACTCTGCAGGAAGAGTTATGTAAAACACTGCAAGAGGTTTTCCACGAGGAGGGAAGCAAGAAGTCGTGTTACGCTAGGCTTGGTGCTAGGATACGCACTTTCAGCTCCCAAGAAACAAGAACAAATAGAAAAATAAACCTATCTATTATTGATAAACAGTCCAATTTCTGTCTTGAAGAGCACTGAGATTTGGAAACGGCTTTAATGAACACACTATGCCTATTCCACATAAGGAAGAATCTGGCCCCGAATGTTATGTGAGACCAGGGCGCTTCATCAGCCCTAGTCAAAGATGCACCTTCTGTCTCAGGGCATGGGAAAGCTTTCTCTGAATGCACCGAGGAAGACTCTCTGCCCTTCACAGAGGTCAGCAGCTCTTTGGCTTAGTTCTGAATTGCATAAACACTCAGGCTAAGAGCCAGGCATGGCTCTAGAGGCCCTGCGAGCTGGTGGCTTGCCAGCATATATAACCACCTTAAAGGAGAAAGGTGAGACTGTAGCATCTTCTTTTACTTCTCAGAAAGCATATGCCACTGCTCCTTCTTGTGCTAAAACTACATCTGGTTTGTCTGCCTGCTCTGGTATCTTGCAGACTTCATGCTGAGAGATACTGAAAGTCACAGCAGAAATTTAGCTCTGGGAGATATTTTTGTAGGCTTGGCCCAAAGTATCACAGTACAGGCAAAGTTGACAGAAAAAGCAAAGCTCCACCCCAAGTCCACATCTGAAGACAGAAAAGTCTATTCATAAATAAGATCAGTCAATGAATTTGCATAAAAATAGCTAAGGTTTGTAAGTTCCTTACATTGGTCTAGTACCAGGCAAACACTATGCAAAA
The DNA here is from genome assembly GCA_034782735.1 of Sagittarius serpentarius. Lineage (NCBI taxonomy): Eukaryota > Metazoa > Chordata > Aves > Accipitriformes > Sagittariidae > Sagittarius > Sagittarius serpentarius. Next base: position 41,406,683 of record JAVKLA010000090.1, read on the forward strand.
GATAAGGAGTTGCTTCTCAGTCTGGTGTTCAGCAGGCCTGGGAAAAACACATTTTTTTCCTTGAATGACATCAGTTTTGCCTACAGGGTTAATGGTGCAGTCTATCTGCAGCATTGGCAGAAGACTACCTGAAGGTTTATCCTTTTCCCACATGCCTGAAGAGGAGCTTGTTACAAGAGAAGTGAATGTCCTTTAAGGACAGCAGGAGGAATCCCCATACAGAAGCGCCTGATTTTTTGCTTCATAGTCTGAAAACCTTACTCAATTAAAACTAATCAGACCCAAACCAATCCAATATTAGGTTTCAGAAAATTCTAATGACAGCCTGTAATTTCCCATTAGTCCACAGAGTTCACTAATCACAGTATCTCTGTTCTGTCCAACTTTTCAGATGTATTAGTCCCGGCAGTACGTATGCAGTTAAGTGTTTCGGCATCAATACATTTAAGAGGAGCCTTGCTTCTGTCCAAAAGGGCTACGCTTTCTCCTCTCTACGATACTGATTTATTACTAAGAGTAGACAGGAAAAGGATCAGAACAATCCTCCACTAATTCCAAAACAATTGCTAAGGATAAAGGACTAAGACATAGATATTTAGGTACCAAAGCATACTGTGCAACTCTTAACCTTCCAAAAGACCAGGGGCGTAATTTGGAATTCTCTTCACCTGTCAGGTTGAAGATGTTAATTCTAAAAAGGGATTAGTCCATCTGAACCAATAAAAAAAAAAAAATCCTTTCCCCTGCAGAGCATTAACAGCGCATTAACAGTTGATTTGTTATGCCTGGCAAATTGTTTGCTGTCCTTTTCTTCTACTTGACACAAAGCCCTGCAGAAAGTGAGCATGAACACAACGAGCATGTCCCTGTCTAATTAAGGGGAGGCTAAAAGAGCCAGGGGAGATTTCAGCAGGAAGCACGCTGGAATGAGCACATGGATACTCTTGCAGCCCCCACACTGCAGCAGGAGGTATTAAGATGGAATCTGATGCTTGTTTTGATAGCGCCTGCCCAGCTTCATCATGGAAGCTTCATTACTGTCTGCAAGAAAAAAAAATTACTCCAGAGGTACAAAAACAGGAAATTTTGCATCCCATTTCTGCCTTACTATGAGCAGCAATTCAAGGTCAAATGAATAATCCATCCAGGCTGGTATCTTGTCCTGTACGTACGAGATGTATAGCCAAGACCTCTGTACAGGGCTGTGATCAGAAGACAGAATTACATAGGAACTTCTCTTCATCTGCATTTGAAGTGCCAGATTAGGAGACAGAGTCCTTCCTTCCTGACCTCTGCAGAACCAACAGACACCACGGCATATACAGCCAACCCTACATCTTATCCAAGCCTAGCAATCAAAGCTATTAATGGTTTGAGCAATTATCTCCTCTAAAGCCCAGCCAAAGCAGAAGATCCACAGACTTGCTGAAGCAATGAATTGTACAGGATGACCATGTGTTGAGAATTATCTGTGGTCTCACCCTGCAGCTCACAAAATTATAGCTTGTTTTCTATTACTTGTCCCACTTCATCTCTTCTGCTATTGCTTTTTGAAAAAGGTCCTTATCAAGACAGGCACTTACTACTTTTCCTATAACTCTAGCCTCATACTATTAATTCTCTCAGTTCACCAACACTGACTGCCTTATCTTCTGTCTTCTCTTTCCCCTTTTCACATCCTTTCCCCATAACATGCTAACTGGGCAAAGGATTCAAAGACGCCATCTTAAATGTCTGCATTCACCTGTTGTCCTTGAGTGATTCAATTTCTGTATGCATCTTTTAACTACCTGCCTAATTACCTATCTGCACGTGCACAGATGCGCCACCAGAGTTCAAACTCTGAGAGCTCCCTACAAGTGCCTCAACTCGAAGAATTATCTTCCAGCACTTGAAGAGAGCTGCAGCCCCTGGGTGAACTTGGCAGGTGAAGTAACAGGAGCATGAGCCACAACTCTGGATGAGGACTCTGAACCCCGTATGTAATCAAATGGATTGAAATGGGTATAAACTGGAACTGGAAGTTATACTTGCGTCCGCCAGCACCTGGGGAATAGCTATTCCCATTTAGCCTTCTGATCAGCTAGAGTGCGATGGAAGCACTGCCCAGGGATTTTATCCTACCATGGGGAATAAGCACAGTTCAGCCTTTGATACTTGTTTTCTGACAGACTCTCTTCCCGAAGTGAAACAGCCCTAAATAGTGTAGAGGCTGAGGCTATAATGAGCTATACCACAGCAGGGTTTTAGAGATAGCTGGAGAACGATAAGATCCAATCCCTGGTGTCTGCAAGATAAAGTGGTTTATCTGGGTTTCCACACAGGGAAGAGTTAGCTGCTAGACCTAGCTGAAAGATAGGGGGCTGGCAACCAAGGAGATTACAACAAGAGATAAGACTTGCTGGGTTTTCTGTTTACAAAGTCAGCTGGGCTAAGGCAGAATGCACTCCCCAGGAAAAAGTTATTCAACACAATATACAGACCCACTAACCTGAAAGAGGGGAGGGAGAATCTAGCTGTTGGACGAGCTGTGGGAGGGGCAATTCAACCTTGTCTTCCTCTGGCCCCCACCTGCTCTTCCGCTTCTTTTTAGTAGTGCCTGTAGCAGTAGCTGTAGTTGTTGTTGCAGCAGTAGTTGTAGCTGTCTGATCAGGTGGAGTTGTAGAGGATGATGGTGAAGGTGAGGGCAAGGGTAAGGGCATGGGCAAGGGCAAAGGCGAGGGCACGGGCAAAGGCGAGGGAAGGGGCACGGGCAAAGGCGAGGGAAGGGGCACGGGCAAAGGCAAAGACGGTAAGCACAAAGGTGATGGTGATGCCTCAGGACTGGTCTTCCTTTTCAGACTGGACTCTACAGGCAAGGGGGCACACCCGGTACTGGTTTTGGCCTTACGGAACTCCTCCAGTTTCTGCCGGTAGTACTTGTAGCCTTTGCTGTTTGGCTCATACAGAAACCTATAAGGTAAAAAAAAAAAAAAGGAAGTTAAGATGTAACAGTGCTATGCAGGGGTTGGACATAGCACAGTTTGGTTAGGGCTTTTCTTTCCTGCAATGCTCTTGCACAACTAGCCTTCCCACACACTTCCTTGCTCTCCAGCACCATCCTGTGTGTATGTGCACACAATGCAGGCCTCCATGTGCTCTTGCAAAGTAGGCTGCAAGCCTTTGGGATCAGGAAGCATATTTCCCATTCATGAGCAAACCACAGCTATTTTTGGTGCCAAATAAACACAGCACTAAAAAGCATCATGTTACATTTGTGGAAACTCAAGGTCCTCCCCCAGAATTCACCTGCCTTCCAGAGCACGTTTGGAAAAACTGCAAGGGCTCCACAACATGTCACGCTTCAGTTCACAGAAGAAAACAAACATTCAGGTCTTACCAATGGGAATGCCAAACCGCTGCCTAAAGAAACTGCTCCCAGCCCTCTGTTCACGCTAGAAGTGTTGACATTACCAGTCTGCTTAATTGCACTGTGACTCCTCCTTCTGTTCCCTCATACACAAAAAACTATTGCTTTATTTGCTACCCCTTCCAGAAATAGGCATCTCTGACCTTTTGGGTAAAATAAAACTCCTTAGTCTCTGTGGGAAGAACATGAACAATCCTCAATCTAGCAGCTATGCAAAAAAAAATAAAAAATCAATATAGTCTTGTTTGTTACAAACACGTCAACTTTTTGGGCTCACTCCAGTTTAAATACTTCACACAGAAAACCTGTCTATTCCTGACTCCTCAACAATCTTCCCTTTTTGGAGGACCAGTTTAACACTCGATGTAACCTCTCCTCAGGACAGCACTTGCTCCCGCAAGAAAACATAAGAGATGACAGGCCTTTCCCATCTATCACTGCACAACGTGCACAGGGAAACACAAACAGCTCTCTAACGTATTCTAAAATTCACTAAATGTGGTCTTGCATCCCTCCATTTGAATAACAGCATTAAGGATTGCTTCAGGACCTAGCCGAGGGCAGGACTGGGCTCTCCCTATGGCAAACCTGATGAAATCCTAATGGAGGAGATAGTGTTTAACTTGACCATGCTCAGGTGGGGTCACAGCAGTGTTTTAAAGTAAATAATGAAGCAGCTCAGATATTAACACATCTGTCTAATGTAATTCACAGCACAAGGGGAGTAGCCCAGAGGGCCAGAAGGCAGCCAATAAAATGCCAAAATATCAGCAACAAAATAAGGCTTGTGGAGCCCCGCTTCACTTCCAAGGAACACACCAAATTGTTTTTAAGAGCAGAAGAATGAAACACGGATGAGACCAAAGGGAGGCATTAAAGAGCTGTCAGTGAGCACTGAAGAGAACAATTCACATCTGAAAGGCTGAAAGATATTCCAAAGGGGGACCTAATGGTGAAGGAGTGCTACCTGTATGTTAGTGAAGATGCTGTGTAAAGAGCAACCCAGGAAATTAATTGGACAGCAGCGATATGAGTGGTGGATGGGGGCCCACAGCAAAGCACAGCTATAGGGAAAAGTATAAAGGTTAGAATTATACTAGTACATTGCAACAGAAAGCAGGTGAGGAGGGGTGGAAGTCATAAATCAATTTCGGGGAAAGCAAATCGATTTCTCTCCCTCTGTGGCTTGCTTTAAACTGTGAAGCTTGAGAATGTAAAAGTATCAGTGCTAGATAAGTGCACTGTCCTTGTAACTTCAGAGTTATCACAAGCTTGTCTATTATTTTCCCTTAAAAAAAAAAAGACCCAGCCAAGCCCCGCCCCTTACACTCAGCAGCAGGTTTCGTCCTTTACCTGAAAGCATGGTTTTCTCGGTTGTTCTGCAAGGCAATAGCTTCCACCTCGGGACCCCCGTCTGCTATGAACCTGGCCAGTTTCTCAGCAGAGTTCTTTGTCTCTTCGTCGTCTGGGGGTGAAACTTTAAGCAGGCTGTCAGTACTGGGCCCAACTCACACAAGCAACAGTCAAAGCCTATCTGTTCTAAGAACCCCAAGAGCAGAATAAGGGCAAAAGGTCGAGTTTAATTTTTAGAAATATTACACATGAACAGTCATAGAGTTTATATCACAAAAACATGATATTGCATAAGGTTGTACAACAGCTCTGTAACCAGAGGAGTGCCCATTCACACATCAGCTTCCTCTGTGCCAGGAGCTAGATGAGAACCGATTAACAGACAAACCAGCTTTTGTCTTCAAAGATGGACAATTCTCTACCGCAGAGGAAGTCTGCTTCTTCCTCATGTCAGGCACTTTCCCATAGGATTATACCTCAGCACTCGCAATTATCTCTAGTTAAAGACTTTGCCACTGACGTCCCCAGGAGCAACGGGAAGGCCTTAGAAAAAGCGGCAAACTAATACCACACCGTAATCCCACTTGTACCTACTGTCACTACACATCTGCTGGCCGTTTTAGGAGAGGGTTGTAGGACACAGGAAATTCTCCATGGAACAGTCCCAGTCCTCACCTGGAAGAGGTGGCTACTACAGCCTTATTCCAAAAGCACAGAGGAGGCTCTGATCATTAATATTTCAAGCATATTTGATGCTTATAAGGAGCCAGGCAAATACATTATTTAGCCACGACAGCCTTATATGACATTTGCTACCTGCACAGTACCAGTGCCAGTACTCCAGTGTGCTGGCACAGGACCAGGAGGCAGAAGACATGATTATAAGCCATGGACAAGTCATAACCTTTCCTTGCTTCAATATTCCACACCTGTAAAGTATGGATAATACTGCTTAGCTTCCAAACTGTTGTATCAGTTAGTTGATACTGGTAACAAGCTCTTTCAGCCTACAGTCTATTAAACCATGATTTGTTTGAGCTGTTAACTCATCAGCATGACAGCTAAATTGCATTAAGACTCCTTTCCACAGAAAAGGAAGCTGACGCAGAGAGGCTGAGTGATTTGCCAGGGCCACACGGCAGGCCTGAAACAGAGGCTGGACTAGAAGCGATAAACGCCTGTCCAACAGACCACACTTTGCTCACGAAATAATTTCTGTCTCAACACAGTTAACCAGATTCCACAGCTCACACCACCTGTCGGTTGGCAGATCATGCACTTCTGCTGTTTTCCCACCTGAAAGCACAGTCCCTTACTCGCAAGGATTTATGTCCCAAGAAGAAAATAAAAGTTTCAGATAAGGAAACAGCAGCAGAAATGGGGATGATGTTCAACAAACCAACCAACCAACCAACCGTTTTCATTTGTAACAGACCGAATAAGAACATCTGAGACAAAGCACTTTTCCTAAATGCATTTTCAGGGCTGAAACACTTTCCAGAAGACACACAAAGAAGAAACATTTTAGTTCACTTTGTTAAGTATTTTGGAGAAATACAAGGAAAATCTCTTTCAAGAGCCCTTTACGTAGAGCATGGCATAGCACGCTGTGGGCTTGTGAAACAGCCATTTATTTTGGCACCAGAGTCTGATGCCATCATGGTGATGTTTGATCACCATCTCCTTCCATTTTGAAATTTTATTTACGGGCAGCAGATTGACAGCCAAATATCCACTCCAACTGTTCCCAGAAGACCTAACAAGCAATTACAGAGAGCAAAGAAGTCAAATTTAACTTATGCAATTCATATTCTTCAGATGCCAGTGTTAATTACCTTTCTGAGAAGAGGATGCTTGAGAACTTTGATTCTCTTTTCTTATCTCTGCCACTTTCTTTCTGTAGTAAAGGAATTCTCTGCTGTTCTTATCATGCAAAAACCTAGGGTGAAGATGGAGGAAAAAAGGGCAAAAAATACGCATCAGCAACGACTATACAAACACTGATACACTGGCATATAAACAGCTCAAAACCAAAAAATACAAAATAGATAAAAGTACTCAGAATGCACTTGAAATGTGGATTACAAAGTCTTCAGCATGTATAAATACACATAGCTTTAATCTAAATTAATCCAAATGCATCCAAATTTTTTGTGTCATTTGAAGGGAAATAAAGAAGCCTCTTCTGATATAGGAGGGAATCCTCTGTCCACAGCCACACAGCGTGTCAATGGCAGAGGAGACAGAACCAGTCCCGAGATCAAGTCCAGTATCCCCAAATGCTAGATGTTCGACAGGCAGCCAGACCTCCCAGGCTGTATTCCTAACTCTAGCTGGTCTGCCTCCTCAGCACCACCACAGTATCACTTTCTGCCTCAGTTTCCCCAGCCATAAAACAGTTACTCATAACAAAGCTCAAATCCACCCAACGATAATTAAACCAAGCACATCCACAAGAACTATATAGACAAGGCTGATGTTTTTCTCCTGCAAAGAGACAGCGTTCTGCTTTGGGAGACAAGAATCTTACAAAGACACTTACGAAAAAGCTGGGTTATCCTTGTAGTCTTCCATAGCGACCTTCTCTAATTCCGGTCCCCCTTCAGCCACGAACCTAGCCAGCTTTTCCACCACTTGTCGGGTCTCCGCATCCTCTGGGGGTAAAACTTTAAGCAGGCTGTCAGTACTGGGGTTCAACTCACACACCAAACAGGCAACAGGTACATTACTTCTAAGAACCACGGCAGCAGACAAAAGTAGAATGGGAATGGGAAGAAAAAGGATGAAATGGGGGATCCAGTCTTACACAGCTGTACAAATTACAATCCCTAGATTACTGTCGTCAGCCTCTGTGCTCCCCTAGTAGGAAGTTAGTATTTTGTCTAGATTTTCCTACAAGGAAAAGCCTAAGATTTGGATCACCACAGTTTAGGGTGCAACTTCAATTGCAACATAATTTGCTTCTGACGGCTCCACTCCATATAAAACACAACGGGGAGGAACAGGAATTTGGTTTTAACAACCACATTACTCACTAAAGATTACAGATTCCAGTTCCCAAGACATCGCTCTGTACCCAGCTAGCGGAAGCAGATTGTGTAGCTGGAGCATATAGTTCTTCCTACTGGCGTATGCCCATGTCTCAACCTTCGCTTGGAGGGAATCCCACCAGAGATAAGAGGAGAGCTCAGTCTCCAAGAAACTGTATTTTGGCTTCTGTGCCAAGAAAGGAACCCACTAACACTGGCAGCGATTATAGAGCTGATGCAGGACACATTCAATGGGAAATAAACTCAGACATTTGTCTAGACAACAATATTTTATGTAGGGCGCTGAACAAAGAGCGCACAGGAGCAGAGTTGCCCACAGTGATCTAGACTAGATTTGAGCCCACGATCTTTAAATTGAGGGTTCATATTACGTCTTTGCTCTCTGCAGCCAGTGGCTATTTCTTGCATTCCTGCAGTCCATTTCACACTTAAGTTTGGACTTGCTAAGATTACGCTTTTATAAATCCCACCAGAAATAGCTAGACATGGTTTTATAAACAAATAATGAAATAAATTAAGACACAAAGCTTAGTGTGACTTATTTAGCAACTCCAATCTAATTTTATACTTGATTAATATGCATGCATGAAATTCAGATTATTAAGCAAATCTGCCTTCTGGCTTCCTAGCCTAGGTTATCCAGATAAACTTGGTTATTTAAGTGCTGCAATATTCTTCATTGGTTTTCTATCCTACTTAGAGCAGCCAGGACCCAGAGGCGAGATTTTCCAATGAAACTTTGAAGAGAAGCAGGAATTTTGATTTTACCTGGTCATAGTTCTGTGCCTAACATGTTATCTTATTTATTAACACATACTATTTTTCCCCCTACACAGCCACTCCCAAACTGAGGACTTTTCATTTTCTATCATTTAAAAAAACCTAAAATTCCATTTTAAATACAAGCATTGTATCTCCATATTTTCTAGAGAACTCAGCACTAGGCATAATACCTGTCAATCGTACAAAAGCAAAATTCTTACGATTAGCAAACACTCAAGCTCCATTAAGAGGAGAACATATTTCTTCTCTACACATTATTTTCACAGAGATTTATAGACCGGTCAAGCCCTTGCCTTAACTCAGGAGAAAATACATCTTCCTAGGCACAAAACAGACCTGGTCTAACTATGGCAACTGACCCGTCTCCCATACAGAGCTCAGGCTGGATCAGTAGTGTCTAACAGCATTCAGCCCTCAGCTTTTCTGCCAAAGCTGGCTTTGGAGGAGTCCACCAGCATTAACTGGTGGTGTTTATATTTCAAGAGGCAGAAGTCTGCACACAGGAACTGTGCTAAGAATACCAATTCACAGGGTAAGGAAAAAAATCCAACCCTCCACTGGGGAAAAGCGTTGAAGGAATCCTGTTCCCACACTTAGCTCCTGTCACTAGGGTAAGCAGACCTGCACCGTAAAACAAACAATGTAGTACAAAGCATCATTTACCTTTAATTTCCAACCACTGCTCATAATCTTCCTCCTCATCTTCATCTGGCGACTGAAACACACTGAGGCGGTTAACAACTGGGGTCTGTTTGGAATGGGAGTAGTTCTTCGCTTGGTGCAGCATGCTGCTCAGGACCTGACCGGGGCGCTTCCCAAACAGCAAAGGTTTCTTCCCAACATTTGATGCAGAAGTGTTTGCCGAGTTATTAGTAGAACTTGGGGGAGGTTCTTAGAAAAGAATGAGGGGAAAATAATTCCTGCGCATCCTTACTGTTTTAATCTCAGAAGGTTACAAAAAAACAACTCAGGCAGTAATATAGCTGCAACAGGCCGTTATTTTCAGAGTAAGTTAAAGACACTGACTGGTAAAAGCTGCGTAATGAAATGAGAGCTGTGATTTTTTACAAAGTGAGATTCAAGCTAGAAAAGAGATGCTTGTCTTTACAGCACCTACAGAGGGAAAGAAGGCAAACCTCACTATCGCATCTTGAAGAAAGATTTTAATCCAAATTTAAAGGGATCATCATTGCTTTAGAACTTACTCATACTGGTAACAGCTCATAGCAGGGTTTCTAAAGCGAACATACATGGAGGCAGCTCACACAAAGCTGGTATCACCAGGAGAAGGAAGGCCTCCTGTTGCTCAGAAGTCGACCTACCAGCACTTGACTTTTCCTTCTGCAGCTTGAGAAACTGCTGGAGGAAACTGCCATCATTAACAAACTTGTTGGAAACACAGGCTTCATTGTCAGTACCGTCATCTCTGAACAGAAAAAGAAAAGTTGGTGATGGTACTTATCATCCTCCCCGGCCCTCCCCACACACATTTATTTTGAACAGAAAACAAGACAAATGCCAGTGACTACTAATCTCTCTCACCTAACGTCAAAAACACACCTAGCTTTTCAAAAGCACAAGAACTATTCAGCTTGCTGCTCACATGTACCCACACTCTCCACCTGGCTTGTTTACTATTCCACTGAAACAGGATTTCTGCTTGCTCTGTTACGCTACCCTGCTTCCAAAAACTCCAGGCAAGCATTTAACTGAGGAACTGTGCTAACTCTTAGAGGAGTCATGATTATAAAAAAGATAACAAACAGGAAGCAGAAGGTAAGCGTAATAGCACCCTGTTGAAAGTATGATTGCTGTTAGCATATATCTGTTCTTGCCGGTATCTGAAAAACCTGGCTAGATCAATTAAAGTGCAAGTATCCTAGTCTAACCTTTACACAATTATCAATTTTAACTTTCCCAGTATTTGCCTCCAAACGCAAGAGCTTTGTAAAGCTTGTCTCTTCAGTTTCATTTGACAAACGTGCCCATATTCTGTCAGCGAAGCTCCCATCTAAAAGCACCACAATTCACACGTACTCTCCAAACAGAGGTAGCTGTTGTATGCTCAGGTAATTCTGTCTCGCTTGCTGCTCCAGCCTGGCCTCAATTTCTCTCTTTTTCTGCGCTATCAGCTCCTCTTGGTGAAGAATATTCACGTTCGTCTTGGCCGATTTAGACTGCGCAACCCCAAACCACCGGCTCGCTTTCCCTACGGGAAAAGGTGGGGGTGGTGAAAATTAACGCTGCGGCGCTCAGGGACCACCCCGAGCCACCGGGGTGGGGGATGATGCCCCGGACACCCCCCCGCCCCCCCCCCGGCGTCTCCGCAGGTGGGTCGCTGCCCACGCAGCGGCGGGGAGGCCGCCGAGCTCGGTGCGCCGCGCCGCCCCGCCACCCCCGCATCTCCCTGCACTGCAGCCGGCCGGGGAGGGGGTGTCGGCAGGCCGGGGGCGGCGGGGCAGGGGCAGGGGCCGGGGCCTCGGCGGGACCAGCCGTACCTGGCGCGTCCCTGGCGTTGTCCATTTTGGAGCTCCCGTCCCACGATGCACCGCGGCTGGCGGGGCAGGCGGTGCCAGACGGCTGTGCCGCAAAGTCCTCTGGGAGATGTAGTCTCAGGGAGGGGCTCCGCCTCCCTCCGCGCGCCTCCCGCGGCAGCGAGGGCCGGTCGGGGGGCTGAACAGGGTCGCTGCGGG
>JAVKLA010000090.1:41422581-41440873 GCA_034782735.1 Sagittarius serpentarius
ATGATGTCCCATGGTATGGAATACCCCTTTGGCCAGTTTGGGGCAGCTGTCCTGGCTGTGTCCCCTCCCAACTTTCTTCTGCCCCTCCAGCCTTCTTGCTGCCTGGGCAGGAGAAGCTGACAAGCCCTTGACTTACTCTAAACACTGCTTAGCAACATCTGAACACATCAGGGTGTTATCAACATTCTTCTCATACTGAACCCAAAACATGGCGCTGTACCAGCTGCTAGGAAGACAATTAACTCTGTCCCAGCCAAAACCGGGATGCTAGTGTAATGCAAGCTGCAGAGCGATAGAACGTAACCTGCCTGAACATAGGCCATTTGTTTTAAGGTATCTTGCATGCTTATCTGTGCTTTATATATTTTGTATTGTTCATGTGAACAAGCACGGTCTAAAAATATATCTGGGATAAGCCTTAAGTCTGCAGAATTCTTGTGAAATTTTTGTGAATAGGTTTGGCTTTTTTTCTCCTTTATTATGACAAATAATTTTCTGAAAGGATAAAGGATAACTGCAAATTGTCACTGGAGCCCTTGTAATTAGGGATGAAAAGTCTGGTCACGTGAAGAGGCTGGCGCTCTTGCAGTAAGATGTCTTTAGGTCTGTTTTTGGTTTAAATACATCAGTGTACCTGGGGCTCTGTTGTAGCTCTCTTGAGTGTTTAAACTGATTAGCACAAAAATAATGAATTTTTCTTTTAAATTATAGCTCCTTCTAATGGAACGAAAGCTGCAGGAGGTGCACCCTCTCCTTACTCTTTGTGGGCAGATAGTGGAAAACTGGCAAGGAAACCCCATCCAGAAAGAGTCGTTACGCGTATTCTTCTTAGTCCTGCAAGTCACGCATTACCTGGATGCTGGACAGGTACGTGCGAGTTGTGGTTCTTACAGTTGCCATGTGAGAACCGGGGAAAAAGAGTACTGCCTCAGAAGTAGCTAATTTAGTACACTGAGGTGATTTGGGGGGATTTTTTTTTTTTTTTGCTGCGCCATGCTTTTCATTAATGAAACTTAATTTCTATTGATTTTAATCACAAATGAGGTAAGGAGTGAAGACATTACATTCATTTCTTCTTCCCTGAGGAATGGTTTACTGTGATACGCTTCTAACCATGGTGGCCACTCTTGCTTCCATATAATGTTGTTGGAGATAACAGGCTTTGTGTGTAATTTTGAAGAACGTTTTGAGCATCTGTTGATCGTATACGCAAATACGAAGGGCTGATCGTTGTTCATCCTGGAACAGGCCTGAAGTAGTCACTGTTCTGTCATGCTAGTGTTGTGATTTATGCATGAACTAATTTCCTGAATGTAGGGATTATTTATTGCCTGGCAAGTTTTCCCAACTAAGTAAATGTTCAAGCATCTGGGCTGCAGCGGCTACGTCTGATGTGAATCATCTTTCGCAGGTGAAAAGTGTGAAGCCGTGCCTGAAACAGCTTCAGCAGTGCATCCAGACTATATCCACGCTGCACGATGATGAAATTCTGCCCAGCAACCCCGCTGATCTCTTTCACTGGCTGCCCAAGGAACACATGTGTGTGCTTGTCTACTTGGTGAGGAGCTCTTTTTTACTTAATGTATATTGCTAATTAATGAGGAGTTGGTTAAAAATTGCTTGGAGCCAGCAGCGATAGATTCTGCAGACCATATGCTGCTTTACGTTACGCTGGCAGTTTAATTCTGCCACAGCATCTGTGAGACTATTGCTTTCAGTGATGTCAGTGTTTGAAGAGAACTGTGCAAGAAGTCTGGAAACTGGAATGTAACTTTATTAATATCCAAGCCAAATAGAATCACATTAACTCATATGAAGTAGAGCTGTGTTGGCTTATTTTTACCAACAGAGCGACAATCTTGACTTCAAATTCCTGAAACTAGTTGCCTCGCTTCTTGAATATCATTATACTCCTGGATGATGTCAAAATTTATTTTAAAAAGCTGGGAGCTGAGGAGTTGTGTGAACTCCTAGACCTTTGCTCTTCGCAAAGATAATTTTTTGTGATCTTTCCTTTGTTTTCCGGCAGGTGACAGTCATGCATTCCATGCAAGCAGGGTACCTGGAGAAGGCTCAGAAGTACACAGACAAAGCGCTCATGCAGTTAGAGAAGCTAAAAAGTAAGGATAAGGATTATCAGTTAGTTGATTCTGCAAGACTCCATTACTTCTTGCCAATTTAAATTAAAAAACAAAACCAAACCACAGCAACCTTATTTAGCTCCCTGGGGCGGCAGCCTGCTGTCAGTCTGTTTCTGTTGCATCTAAGAACTTTGCTCTGTTTTAACACTGGATAATTACTTTGAATACAGAAATCATGTTTTGGTGGGTTTTATTCTGACTCAGTAAATGGGGCTGTAAATACATGGATTTTCATGCTTTCTGATTGTCTATGTATTTGGTTATCCAAGCTTTTGACTCTCTAAAACGAGCGTGTGTTCCTAAGGAGTTTTCCTTAACTGGTGGTCAGACTCCCGCTCCTGACAGCTCAGGCATCATGGTTTTGGGGTTTGTTTTTGTGGTTTTGTTTGTTTTTTTGTTTGTTTGTTTTTTTTAAACCTGTGCTGTGGCATATGGAGGAGGAGCTGGGCAGTCTGCTGACTCTTCTGACACCAGGTGGTCCAGCCAAAGACATCGCTCACTAGATTTCCACAAGGGTGGCTTTGTATTGGAGTCTCGCTGAACCACCTGCAATTGAGGAGGCTGGCTAGGTGTGGGGGAGGCTGCGTGGTTAGGATGTTAATATTGTCTTAACTTCACTTACTGAATTACTTTTTTTTCCCTTTTCAGTGTTGGACTGCAGTCCTATCTTGTCATCATTCCAGGTTATTTTGTTGGAACACATTATCATGTGTCGGCTTGTCACGGGACACAAAGCCACAGCACTGCAGGAGGTAAAAATGGGGTTTCATCAGTTCCCTAGTTGTGGATGTATGCAGTGATAGCTTTTAAAACATGGGAGTTTCAGTTTTCAGGAAGATACTTGGGCTCAGATGGGGGTTCCAGCAGTGCTAAACTACCAACAGATATAGTCAGGCCTAACGGTGCTCAGGATAATGCAACGCTGAAGCTGTGGAATTTGCCTTCTCTTAAATATTTTATCTAAGAACGCTTTGGAGTTGCTCGTGGAGTCAACAATAATTGATTGATGTCTCCAAACTGCCACCTTCCTGATCATACATTGCAGTCTGACTCTGGTGTCTTTTCCCTCAGATTCATGACTGAGAGTGGCTCTTTCCTCTTAGTGTTCCCGTCTTGTCCAAGTATTCCTCAGTTTTTAAGGTTCCCTGCCTTTCTGTCCTTCCCTCCTCTTGCATAGTTTGGGGAGAAGGAAGAGAGGGACAGTGTTATTTAATGCAAGACAGAACTGTGCTTTTCTTCCATTCTCACAGTCGTTTTTAAATCCTGTTCATCCATCCCTTATTTATAGGACTTACTGTTGTATCATCTCAACCTCTGCTGTCAGCCTTCTCATGGATGTACTGGGGTGGGGGTGGGGGGTGGGGAATTTTAACCTGCTAAAAGTATAGTCATTGGTTCTGGCTCATAAAACATCACAAGCACGTACCCTGTGGAAGATTTTGATTCCATTTTTTCTGTTGCGTGCCAACTCCAATTCTAAGCCTGTCAGAAGAGATCTGTGACTTGGTTTGCAGGTGGTGCCACCATATGGTGGAGCTGCTGCAAAGCAAATAATTCAAAACCACTTTGAGTGTGCGTCTGTGTGGGAGGAGTGTGTATGGAGCAGCGCTTGTACCTTGGCTTGAGGCAAGTCCAGCCTCCGCTTTTACCTAGGAGCATGACTTGGGATTCTTGAACCAATCGTTGAAACGTACTGCATGACGTGTATGATGCAAGTATAGAGCATAAAATGAAATGGAGAAAAAGTATCTTAAAATGTTATTTTTCTTTTTCTAACAGATTTCACAAGTCTGTCAGCTCTGCCAGCAGTCTCCCAGACTGTTTTCTAATCACGCTGCCCAGCTGCACACTCTATTAGTAAGTGGCTACGATTAGCAGTAAACTTTTGACTCTTTGGAAGCCCCTACACAAGAATCATCACCAGGAACTACTGAGAACGTACTGAGGCAGACAGCAAGTTTCCTGCTGAGTAATGGGGTCTGCGTTGCTGATCGCCAGTCCTGCTGTGGGCATTCGCACCCAGTGTTATTTAAGCCTGTCAAAGGCTTAAATCCCTTTTTAAAATAAGTGACGTGTAGCATGATAGTTAGTATGCAAGGTAAATACACGAGATTTCTACTGTGCGCCTTTGAGACAGTATGTTGCGGGAATTGTGTAAGGGGAAGAATTTATGTAGCATTGCTGTTTGAGTATTGTAAGAAATTAAGAAGGTTTTCTTAGATAAATGGGGCATTTTTTACAGGAGCATACTATTTTGAAGGACTTTGTGTAGAAATTGCGTATTTTTTGCAAGCAAAACTAAGACTTGTTAATTACCTTCTTTCCTGCCAATACCCTGAGATGTCTGTGGTTTCGTGCGTGCCTTTCTTCTTTGCGTTCTCTGCGTTACCTTAGAAATATCATGTCTTCTACAGGGGCTCTACTGCATTTCTGTTAATTGCATGGACAATGCAGAAGCACAATTTACTACAGCACTGAGGGTAAGATTTTTCTTCCCAAACCTTTTACTATGGATGGCCGGTGTGGAAATGGGCTTGTTGCAATCGTTGGGTGGGTCACTGAACAGTTGAGGTTGGAAGGGAAATCTGGAGATCATCTGTATTAGTTGCACTAGTTAATATTTTTTTTTTTCCTATGCTGATCACAGTTCAGGTCAGGAGGATTTATTAGCAGCAAAATACCGGGCACCAAATCTGTGATTTATATGGGGTGAACAAATTCTGGGTTAGGTGCTGAAGGATTTGACTGTGCTCTTGGTATCCTGTTTATTTTAGCTCACTACACATCAGGAACTGTGGGCATTTATTGTGACAAACTTAGCCAGTGTGTACATCAGGGAAGGCAACCGGCATCAAGAGGTAAGCTGGTTTCTGACTCGTTCTAAAAGTCAGAACTTCCTTGGAGAGAAAACTGCTACTGTGCTTGCATTGTTCTTTTTTCTGAGCGTTTTTGCAAAGCGGGCGGTGCCTCGTCTGGCAGCCAGGCAGCTCCTTCATCAGGGTAGTGTCAATTAATGGTAAAGAACGTGGGGCAGCAGCTGGCCTAGCTGCAAACCACCGCCGCAGAGTATTCTGGATCATACACAGATGCAAACCACCGCCGCAGAGTATTCTGGATCATACACGGAATTCTCTGCAGCGCTGGGAGGGCAAGCTTCCCAATGTGAAGTGTGTGGTTAACTCTGTCATCTTGACTCATTCAACTTGTTCATTTCAGTTTCCATCTGCTTAGGGGTTTTATTAGATTACATAAAACCTAGCAAGGTTTAACTAAACATCCAGAAATAGGTATGTGCACGTGTGTGTTGATTTTGCTTCAGCAGTGTGCCTGAAGCCATATTAATACAAAAATTCAGCTGTGTGCGCTCTTTCAGCGACGTGTCTGATCCCTCGGTAGTCAACTTTTCAGAGATGTGCTAGCAGGTTTCTTGTGAAGAGGCTGTAAATGAATTTTTTCACCAAGCACACAGTAGTTTGTTAAGAAGCTTAGAGAGCAAAAATGAGAATTGAAGAAGTTGACTTTTTTTTTTTTGCTTAGTTGATTTCTGGTTTTAATTAAATAGTGTATCTGTTACAGCATTCATTTTGTCGTGAACAGCTCAGATAACGGCAGCTAAAAGCGCTCTGAGGACATACTAACATTGTAGAGAAAGTTCTATAAAGTCTGAGAAAGCATATTTTGTGTAAAACTTGGTTTTAGGATCAAAATGGGCATGAAAACTCCTAATATTGGAATGTTTGTGCTATGATCTAACCAGTACAAGTAAACTTGAGTGTGTTTGTGGTGACTTGCACCGTTTTGATACGATGTGCGCTTCCTGTAAAAGCACTTGCTGTCAGTACTGTAAGTCTGTATATGTGAGAAACGCTGATTATCTTTCTCTTCCCCTCCCACTTTGTAGCTTTACAGCTTACTGGAAAGGATAAATCCAGACCATAATTTTCCTGTGAGGTGAGAATTCCAGAAACTTACCTACATGCTGATGTTGTGTTGGTGATGGTAATAGTGGATTTGTAGCAGGCTTTTTTTTTAAAAGAAAACAAAATAATTAACTTCTTTTCAAGGCAGAAGTTCTGACCACGTGTTAAATATAATGGTTTTTTTGGGGATTTGATTATTAGGCATATTCCTAGAAATCTGTCTGTAATGCATGTAATCACTGCACCGTGCCTAGGTTTCAATGCGTTGCTTTGTCCGTAGCTCTCACTGTCTTCGAGCAGCGGCTTTCTACATCCGAGGTCTGTTCTCCTTCTTTCAAGGAAGATACAATGAGGCGAAGTGAGTACAAATTGGTGCACTTGGGCGGGGGGGAGGGGGAAAGGAGGAACTAAATCAAGCTTTTTTTAAGAGAAAAAATGAAAACCCCGAGGCCTTGCTTTCAAACCTGCTAGCTCTTCTCCCTGTGGATTTAGTCAACCTTCTGTTTTTTACTTAGGGGAAAATGCCAAGAAGCTGTTCGGTTTAGATCTCTTTAGTTCCGAATGCTAATAATAATAACACTTGTGCAGCGTTCGGCAGTGGCACATCTGAAACCGGAGCTTTTCAAAGGAGGACCTGTATTACAGTCATTTTTGCTAAATGAAGGGCGAGGTTTGGGAATTAAGTGCTTTGTTTAAGGTCACCTGCAGCACACATTTATTCCCAAGTGCTAATGTTTGCCAGGTGGATTGATACAGTTCTTAATGATGTTTCTTACATACTGGAGGGAAAGGGGAGTTTTTAAAACACTTTTTTTGCTCTGTTTTGGTAGGCGATTTTTGCGAGAGACGCTGAAAATGTCAAATGCAGAAGACTTGAATCGATTAACAGCATGTTCTCTCGTACTCCTGGGTCATATATTCTATGTGTTAGGGAATCACAGGGTAAGCCTTCACTATCTCTGGTGTTACCGTGTAAATGTTTGACTTGTCATTTGCCAAAGAAAATCAGGACACTTTGTGAAATTGATCTTATTTTTAGCATGCTGGTTTACTGGTGTCCCACTACAAGCTGGCAGCTTATTGACTTACATAATTCTGTAGCTGTAATTTGCATGTTTAATAACACTTCAACAAAGTCATAGTGTTTGAAGTCTGTTCTAGAGGTGTGTGTTTCTATAATGCCTGAAATCACTTGAAAAAAGGAGCTGAATAAAGGAGAATAACATCATTGAACTGGATTGTTTTGGAAGGAATTGTGGGTACAAGCTCCTTAATTCTCACCATATGCCAGAATGCGTGAAATATTTCTATGACCTTGCACAGCATAGACGCTGTAATTCCTAGGACAGAGCAGAACTCCAGACAGCTTTAGGTACGATGCGTTTGGGTTATTGTCCCATTAAGCACTGCGACTTGTTAGCTAGAACATGGCAGCAAGTAACGTAGACAAATTTTTTGTCACAAATTTAACATCTCTAGGTAATGTGTATTCGCAAGGGGGGAAAAAAAATAAATACCCATTTTATTTTGATATCTGCTCTTCACCAGGAAAGTAATAATATGGTAGTACCAGCCATGCAGCTTGCAAGCAAGATACCAGATATGTCTGTGCAGCTGTGGTCCTCAGCTCTGTTGAGAGGTAAGTTAGGAAAAGGTTTTGTACTTAAAAAAAGCAGCAGAGAGCCTATTGCCACTGGCTGGGGATTGAGTACGGGGATGTATGCCGGTGCCAGCACTCGCCAAGAGACAAATTGAAAGACTGCCTGGGTTCACAAAATACCGCTGGAGGTGCAAGGTGGTTCTTCCAGTTACTGATCCGCAGCTCTGGCACTGCTGTCAGGTACTCCAGGTGTTCTTTCGGGGTGGGCCGTAAGCCACCCTGGGCTGGGAGGGCCCTGTCGAGCTCCAGCACCCCCTGTGACGGGCGCGAGGCAGCAGTTGGGTCTCTCCTGCCGTTGCTGGACGGCAGTTTATGATAGAAACAGCTGAACTGGTGACCCTGTGGAAAGGGCTCCAGCTCGCCCCCCTGTAGCATCTGTTCTGCTGTGCTGCTTTTCTTTGCCTGCGGTTCCAGTTGTAGTAAACATTTGATTAAGTTTCACTTAGGCTTTGCTTCTGTGTATGGGCTTTAATAAATATAAGAGACTATTATATCACTTCATACATAAATATTGTTTAATCTGACTTACACAGGCCCCAGGATGCTTTGTTCAAATATTGACTAGCTTCTTGGCAGACCATCAACATTAATGCTGCAATTGATTTGCTCTCACTAGAAAATAAAGCAATAGCTCTACCCTTTTTCCAAGAACTTACCCCGCAGCTTCAATTTATATTAAATTGTCATGTTTACTACAAGCATTGTGCTCTGCATTGAGCACTGTAGGCCAGGCTTATTTTCTGCTTTGCTGTTGCCTTTGCTACAAAACCGCTTCCAGGCAATTGAAATACTTTTCTTACTCATTTCCAAGTGGTAGTTCACGTACAAAACATGCCGATAGTACAATGATGAATCCGCTGTAGATGAAACAGCACCCCGTGTTCAGCTGTTGTTGCCTCCGGTCGTATCCACTAGCCTGGGAACAGCGAGAGCCAGTTTCCGTTCCGCTTTGATTTTTCCTAAGAGCTTCCTCTATAGAACTAATGACCTACTCTTGAAAAGGTGCTTGATGAGGAATAACAAAACACAACCACATGTTCGTCGATAGGAGGTGCAGCGTCTCAGCCCTTGCCGCATTGTGCTGCTTGTAATTTATAGCTGAAATTGTGTGATTCTTAGTAGGTTACCAGTCTTAAATCTGATTGAGCTAATACCTCTGAGTAAACCTCACAGAAAACAAGACACTAGGCCCCGCTTTCGGTGTATGCAAAGCAGAGGCTTCAGTAGCCCCCCAAAAGCAAGGATTCACAGAACAAAAAAAAGTGTCGCTCGACCTCTGAAACCTGTGTTGCTGAATTGTGGAGTTGCAGTGAAAAACCTGCGGGTCTTTCCTGTTCCCACTAGATGGTGCTGGAAACTAAAAAGACAAAATGCCACCTGCACAGGGGCTTTATTGGTGTGAGACGTTTGCTTCTTCCTTTTAGAGCTACTGTAATGTTATTTTTAATAGTTGGAAACTAAAGTAACACCAGATCTTGCAACATGCGCTGCCAGTGGCATTGGAAAAGGGAAGGCTTCAGGTTCCCCATGTGCCTTTGCTTCCCTTAAGGGGTTTTCATTCAGCAGGAATATGGCTTTGGGACATTGGCTGTTTAAAGCAGTTATTGGATTCATCAAATATAGGGAACAGTCTTTTCAGATAAGAGAGCTGGTCAGTTGAAAACAAGTACAAAGTGTTTCTTGGTGAGCACACGATGCTCTCGTCTTTCAGACCTGAACAAAGCCTGTGGAAACGCCATGGATGCACACGAGGCAGCGCAGATGCATCAAAACTTCTCACAACAGCTCCTCCAGGACCACATTGAAGCTTGCAGTCTTCCAGAACACAATCTAATCACGGTAAGTGATCTTCATCTTGCAGTTATGAGCGTTTCTGAGGCAAAACGATGTGCTTTGCTTTCCTTTACTATTCCTTTCTTCTGCTGAGCACACTTCTGCCAAAATTCAGTCTGCTTCCTAGTATTTAAACTGGACAGATAACAGGAAAAGGAAGTGTGATTCAGTTAATTTTTATAAAGGTTACTTGGTGGGTATGGTCCTTGTTTCTTAGAAGTGTTTTCTTGGTACACCAGAACATACCTTTTTTTTTTTTTTTAGTGGCTTTTGTAGCCGGTAGCCACTTCATTTTGGTGACAACTATTGCTTTTGAAAGAAACTTGCTATGTTCTCAGGCTTAGTTTTAATGTTTAGGTCACCCAGTCTGCCTTGTTCTGGGGAATGCTTTGTTGTACGCTGCTAAGAGTACAGTTTCTACTGATACTTTAGCATTCCTAAGGTGGTGGTTTTTTTTTTTTTTTTCCAACTTACCTGTAAATCTGAATTTCCAGTTAATATACCATTAGATGTCTGCATAGGCATTGCCTTATCGTGCAACTTTCTTTGGACTTCAAATATTGATGTCCTTCCTGTCAGAAACATTCTTAACACTGTTTTTAAAATACAGAATGCTTTCCTAAGCTGCAATTCAGGAATGGCATGAGATAATTTACTGTTCTGGACTGAAATAATGTCCAAATGGGAATGTGAGATGTGAGGAACTTGACATCTTTTTCCCAACATCCCCTTTTAGGGAGCAGAAAGGGTCGGGGGGGATAAAGGCCAATAGGAAGATGCTCTTTGCTGGCTTGACTTGAAAAGGGACCCTGAGACTTGTGAGAATGAAAGTGTTTGGGATGCAGCCCGTGTGAGAGACCTCCCATGGCCAGGTGCCGGCCTCTGTCCCGGAGCGCACTCCGTGGGCCAGGCCCAGAGTGAGCCAGTGCTCCCGCCTCCCCGTCTTTGCTTGCCATTGCTGGCTTTTGCGTAGTCTATGCCGGATTAAAAATCTGGAGGGGGAAGAGGATTAAGAAACAAATACTAAATTTGCTTATTTTAGATGATTTTGACCAGTGAGAGGAAAGTATTTTGGCAATTAAATGAGAACCAGAGGCTTTACTTGCTCTGAAAACTCTATAGCTGCAGTGCCTAATGGGCTCAAACACCTTTAAAGTTAGGTCCCTCATTTGTGCAAGTCACGGTTTCCCGTGTTCGGATGGTCAGGCGTTTACCTGTCAGAGCAGGAAATGCTTTCACTTGATTGCCATTGACCCTGGATTCAGCACAGGAGTCAGCTAGGTTTGGAATGACAGGCATGCGGAGTGGCTTCGAAAGAAACACTGTTCAAGGGATGGGAGCTCCCTGCATGTGAAACAAAGTCAAACCTGATACGCAACTTCTCCTGATGTAATCTTTAATTATCTCAAGGCAGTGAACGTCTGTGTGGCGAGCTCCTTCCTCTGGCCTCGCTGCCATTCCTCCCCTCCCCAGGCAGCGGCTGTGGGATTTTCATGCTGTTTGTTATCTTTCAGTGGACAGATGGACCACCTCCTGTACAGTTCCAGGCACAGAACGGACCCACCACCAGCCTGGCCAGTCTCCTGTGAAAAAGCATAACTATCAGGACAGTGTGTTTAAAAAGAAAAAAAAAAATGCCAAAAAAGGAGAAAAAAATTAATGCAAAATCTTTTCTTCAAAGAAAAGGCAGCAAATTCCTCTTCTAGTGAGGGCCTTGTAGGAAACAGATTGCATAAAGACAACGTACATTTCATAGACTTGCAAAGTGAGAAGGGCATTTTAAGCTGCTTTTACATAATGTGTGTGAATATACAGCTAGTGTGTATATACCTACTGGTTTTAATCTGCTTTCCTCTTACTGAGAATTAAGGTTTAGCCCAAAGGACACTTGTTCCTTAAACTGTTAGATACCTACTTTTTAAAAATTGTCACAGCGAGTGAAGAGGACTCATGCAGTTTTGAATACCAATGGTATTCTAAATACTTAAACCTTCCCTGAAGTACAACGCATGCCAGTTTTAACATTTTCTGCACCCTTCCACTCCTGGGAATAATTGGATTAAATCATGATTGATTGTAGGGTGCCCCAAGTTCTAAATTTAGTTTCTGAGGTAATATTCTTTCCTTCTCATTGCCTGCAAGTCGTTGCCAGTGCTGTTTGTAGCCTTGCAGTGAAGGCATGGATGAGATCGGCGAGATCCGAGTTCTGACGGGCAGGGTGTTTGCAGCTGGGGGGGTGTGTTAGCGTCCGCGGGGTGGCCTGCAGGCTGAGCGGAGCGGCCGTGCACTGTTGTCAGAAGAGCAGGTTTCACCTGTGGCCTTCACGAGTGTGTGACAATGTGCTACCACTTCGTCCCTACGAGGGTCTTCCTTCTGCCTCCTAGCATTGCTGTCCAGCCCCGCACAGGGTAAGGCACAACCACAGCTCTCTCCATCTCTGCTACTTTGTTGTGATTTGTACGGAAGGAGGAAAGTTACTGTCCTCCTGTCTAGTCCCTACGTTGGCCAAGCAACTGGGAAGTAGCGTTTTGCCTCTTCCTGCAGCCTCACCAAAGGAAGGCAGCATCTGTGCCTTAATGATTTTTACAAGTGATTAAAGTCGGAGTTAAAGTCGGTGGTTAAAACCCAGATCCAGTATAAGCCAGAGGCTTATGACAAAAACTAAACTATAGTCTTGCCCTTGGCAAAAACTTAACGTTTCCAAACTTTTCCGTTAGCTTTCCTGTTCTGTCTCAGTTTTTTTAACTCTTCAGCTGTGAATTCTCACTGCATTTGCCTGTGCCTCTGCAGCTGTCTCAAACCAGGAGAGACGAGGCCCAAGTCTGTTCTGCAGAAAACAGTATGAGAGTTGTTAATTCCATGAAGCATCAGCAGCTTTATAGCAAGGATCCATGTCAGTCCGCCGCAGTGCCATGTAAAGCTTGCGAGGTTCATGGGGTTGAATAAACGTTTTTTTTTTTTCTCTCTTGGTAGCTCTGCATATTTATCTCCCAACTTAAAAGGGGGAGGGAAAAGGAATCTGCCAGAAAAATTAGTTGCGTAGGGCCTTCTGTGATTGCTTCTTTTTCCAAGGGAGGAGGAGAATATTTTAGAGGAAATATTTGACCCCCTCAAACCTTTAGAACTTTTCTTTTAGAAGAAATACTGTGAAATCTGTCTTTAATCATAGAATGGTTTGGGTTGGAAGGGAACTTGAAGATCATCTAGTCCAACCCCCCGCAACGGTCGTTCTTTTTCAAAGTCTTGTCCCCTGTCTAGCAACAGCTCACAGACACTTGCTTTTTGTAATTCAAACCCCTCAATTTTTACTGCTGAATAATATTAAGGGGACAAGTGCTTGTCTAGTTACCAAAATAGGATTTTATGTTTCTTCTACTGGACATACGATGCCAATTTAGATCGTGTTCTGAGACTTTTACTCCTGCAGAAGCCATGTATATTTTGGGCCTTAAATCTCCAACGGAGAAAACACGGCCTCAGTATTGGTATAGGGAGAGAGTCTTTATTACTGGGTTTACAACAAGAAAATTTGGTGCGGTTTGAAGTCTCCCTTAGAACTCAGAAAACAGGGAAGGAAATTTGTGAGTTAGTGTACAGGGTATTTAGAGGTACCAAACACAGGGAGAATCCACGCCGGTGGACCCTGTTCTGCCTCACTTGCTCATTGAGATCGTGTTCTGTGTCTGCCACCTGGCTCTCATGGTCTCCTGCCCGCTCGAAGGCTTTGAATCGCAGAGCTGACGGCGCGCCTGCCACGGCATTCCCGTGG
Source organism: Sagittarius serpentarius (assembly GCA_034782735.1). NCBI lineage: Eukaryota > Metazoa > Chordata > Aves > Accipitriformes > Sagittariidae > Sagittarius > Sagittarius serpentarius. The sequence continues at coordinate 41,435,905 of JAVKLA010000090.1, forward strand.
AAGCTGCCAGGCTCGCAGCACCAGGGGCAGGAGCCCGTCTCCGTGCCAGCGCCTCGGTGGCAGCGCGCTGCCCGTGTGGCCCTGGTTCATGGCCAGGGGAGGTGGGTTCATGCTCGCTCGGCTGTGCTGCAGGCACCCGTCGGAACAACTTCCGAAGCTGAACAGCTGTCATGTGCTTGGATTTTGATGGGGAATGACCAGGTGAATCCTACCTTGGGAATATCGATACCCCACAGACTGTTTTTCAGCCTTTCCCTTTTCTGGGTGCATGGGAAGCAGTACCTCTCTTTGGCTGTTCCCTCCCTAAGTCACTGCCTTGCAGGAACTCCGTACCTGTTTTTAAGCACCTAAATGCGATGGCCGTTTTCTTGACAGTGTTCTTCACAGCTGAGGAGTGACTAGTAACTGAAAAAGATGTACATTAAAATCTGCTAGAGTCCCATTCAGGTAATCCGAGCATTCTCTTTCTTGTCTTTTGTCATCCAGTCTGAGGCTGTTATTTAACTGATTACATGCCCGTCACAACTATAATAAATTGCTTTAAATGTTGGACAAAAAAGTGCTGCTTCTACAAGGCAATAGTAAAAAAATCTCAACTCTAGAGAGCTGTGGTTCGGGCTGAGTTTAAGAGGAGCATTTTGAAGCAAGTGAGATGTCCACCAGTGCCTGTTCAGGTAGCTGCATCTCCTGACCTGATCTTGCTGCTTGGGGACCTGCAGGGCTGAAGACGCTGTTGCGGGAGAGCAATCTGCAGTGGCAGTTTTCCGGCTTCTCGTCGTCGGTACTTGTGTGCGCGAACCAGGCTGCTTTGCAGTTCAAATCCCTTGCCTTGCCTGTTCTCAGGAGGGAAGGAAGTACTTGAGGGAAAGGCTGCCTGCTTGCTTCTGATGTAAGTGCGCTCAGGTTTTAACAGGAACCATTTGCTAAACGCGGTAGCTGAACTTGCAGTGTCAGGAGGAACAACCTGGGATTTCCCTGTCTGCGACAAGCCAGCTTCACCTGGGCTTTTTGTGCATAACAGCACTCGGCCACACTCACCCACAGCCCTGTGGAGTCCAGAACTCTGCTCCATTTCCAGAGTCCTCTTCCCATCACAGAATTTAAAAAATCATGTAAATTTGAAAATAACTCGGTCATTTTCTATCTCTAAAATTCAATGTACATTTGTTACAATGTACAGTGCTTTTTAACTACACTTGTATATTAAATTATTTAATAGTTTTTGCTTTTCAGTATCTTTTGTATGTAGCAGAGATTAAAACAAGGACCTCATAACTGAAGTTCTTCCTAATTTCCAAATGCCTATGTAAAGTTGAACAGAAAACTAGAAGTTTACAGTTTACAAATAATGTTCTGTTCAGTGCTTGGTCTGTCTAACTTGATTTGAACAACATATTTCTAATCTTTCTTGTCCAATCATTTAATTCTCTGTAGAAACAAACATGAAGTCTTTTATGAACTTCTAAAAAAATTATTCTTCTAAAGATGTAATTTAGAGAACTGTACAGTTTTTTCTGTAGTATTTTTAAATGAGTAGCAAGAACTTACACAGAAGCATCTAATCACTGTTTTGTAGATAGTGTAAAAACTTATATATGTATAGAGAATGCAGTCTGAAGAAGTGTTTGCCTGTTGTATTTCATTTCCTACAGTATGTACATCAGAAAGGCCCACGCACGCAGGAAATCTAGATCAGTCTGGCGGCTGGGGAATGTAAAAAAAAACCCAACCAAACAAAAAAAATCATGAACTTCATCCCCCGTCATCCCATATGTGCACTCACTGTGACACCACGAGCAAGAATTGACATTGATAAAATGTTAGGGCCTTAAGTTGCTCTGCTGCCTGTGGACGCATGGAGTTCAGCACAATGTATTCCATGTTACTTCACTGCTTTCATCTTATTTGGTTTTTCCAAATTCTCCAGAAAGTAAAATTACGACAGAAGGAGTTCAGTAATGTCCCATTGTACTTTTGAGGTTACTGACCTCTCCAAATCATGCTGAATAAACCCCTTTCCGTAATGTATGGCAGTTCTTGCCACAGTGGTGAGAAGGAGATCGTGGCGGTAGTTTAGGCTGTACAGAACACTTGGAGAAATCAGGATGAAATAACACCCGTCTGTGCTCTTCTACTGTCTGTCTTAGCAAGTGTATTTAATTGTTTCCTGCAGTGAACCTTTAAATGTTACGTCAGGTTTGTACAATGTATTGTTAAGTGTTTGTAGTTCTCCATAAGTAGCAGGACGTGTACCTTCTGCCAGTGCTCCTTCCCGAAGCTGTAAATACAGTAACTCATGTAATGAGATGGAACTGGGGGCATTCCTTTGTTGCCTTTGTTTCCTCTCGTTTTCTATATTAGAAGAATTTTTAAATAAAGTTTAATTTTACTTCTTCTAGCAGTTTGTAGAATACTAATTCCCTTTAGTCGAGCTGCAGGCAATCCTGCCTACAAAGGAAGCATTTTATGTGGCAACAGTGACTTACCCCATGGCCCAGCCTGGCGTTAGAAGCTGTTTAAGGCCCCGTCCTGGCTGCGGGAGAGGAGGGCAGGAAGCCACAGACGGTGTGTGCTAGTTGGCTCGTGAAGAGAGCGCTGCGGCCGTCTGCGGAGGGGTGCCGGGGGGCACGCGGGCAGCGGGGATAGATGGCTGCTCTGCCTGCAGTCGGGCTGAGGGCTCCTGCCTGCAACAAGAACCAGAATTTCCTGCTTGAAAATGTCTGCCCGACTGCTCGCCTTAGCACGCTGGAGAAGGCCGAGGGTGGCTGTGAACCTGCTCTGGAGGCGGCTGGAACCCCGGCAGGTGTCTGGGATAAAACAAGACTTCTGCGGATTGGTCAGATACCTGGAATTCTTACTTGGTATAGGACAGAAGTATTTTTCACTGCAGTTGCGTAGTCAAGGATGCCAACTATATTTATCTTCACAAATGGGATCTGGTTTAATGGAACATGGCTTTTTTTGTCTTTTTGTTCCAAAATCTGAATGGTTCTGGCAGGTATTTTTACAGTTTGAGCTTCAATTTAAAAGGAAGAAAACTGCTGAATTAATTTGTCTGCAAGTAAAACTTTGAGGAAACCAGAAACTTTAAAACTTACTGCATACCGTCCCTTTCCAAAACGTCATCTGAGCTGCGGAGCTAGTCCCTAAATTTCATCATAGAAGCCGAGTAGGTACTGTTCCAACAAGTTATTCACTGTATGGAAATTTTAACCCAAATGGCAGCTTGCTTTCTGACACTCCAGTCTCCTTACCCTGGGTACGTGCAGTTCCTTCCTCAGAAAAAAACTGCAGCTGGCATAAACTGAGCTATCATCACCTTGTCCTCTCCGTTCTGCCTCCTTCATCCGCTGTCGGGGCTGACTCTGGAATCTCCTCCGAAGCAGCTCTCACAGAGGGTGTACCTAGTGGCAAAACTCCATGTGAAACGCATCTAAAACACATGAGCAAGAGGTACAAGTTTGGTACTTGCCTAACAGATCTGGAGACGCGTCCAGAGTAGGTGCTCCTCTTTGCATGTCACTGTGTAGAGAGAGGCTTGCTGGGAGCTGACAGTGCAAAATTAAGATGCCAGGCTGCTGCAGAACAAGCAACTGTCAGTTTTCTTTCATCCAGTATTTTTGCTCTTATTTAGCTTATTCCACGTGACCCCTTAGCACGGTTGAAACATAAAGGAGAAAACGGATCTTCCAGGGTTTGCTAGGGCTGCTGGCTACTGCCTTCGCAGGTGGCAAAGCTTGCTATCACCTCGGTAAAACTGTGGGCAACCAGGACAAGGAAAAAGTTACTGAAGAGATTTCTGGAAATAACTTTACCTAGCTTCTAGGTAATGAAGTGCATCTTGTGCTAGACCTGTTTTGAAACTCTCCCATGACACAGCAAGTTGAGATGCACGCATCTGCGTGTTCTTGTGTGGATTAAAGCATCGCTTCAGAAGGATGGAGCCCTCAGTAGTTGGCCATAAAGTTTTGAATGGCCTGAGGTGAAGCCTGTGGCTTTTAGTGCTTTGGGAGAGGTCATTAACCAGAGTAACAACTGGCTGTGAGCTGCCCTATTAACCCTTAGTTATCTGGAGCTAAAAGTGTCTTGTACAAAAAAGAGTGGAGGAAGGTACTTTGCAACAAGAAAAATGGTGTTCAGTCTTACATAAAGGATATTGAGCACAAAGTTGTTAACAGAAATGGTGAATCTTTGATCTAGAGTGGAAAACAGCTATGAAAAGCGGAGTATGTTGGAACCTTCCTGGCCATAGGCTGAATACACTCCAGGAGCAGGCGTGCCGGAGCGGGACGGATGAGGCCTGGATGCGAGCTCCGGTTCTGCTGCTCGTTTCTTGCAAAAGCCTTAATTACGTGCCTTCTGCCTTCCTTCCCTACCCCAGTAAAATGGGAAGCATACTGATTTATGCCTAGTAACGATTATGAATGAAAATAATAAGCATCTCACTTTTACTCTTTTGAGACAAGCACCTAAACAACCCGATATGAAGCTGCATCTACTCCTGTAATAAGCTGCATGTGGAAAATAATTGATGAAAGATTGGTGCTGGCATTATAAAGTGCAGTTCCTGTAACTTTGATTTACCCTGGATTATAAACTTGCTTCACCCGAGATTTTTTTGTTTTTTCTTCTAAGAAAAGCTCACTTGCAGGTGTCTAAAAATGCTGAATAAGAAGTCCTGAGGCTTCTGTCAGAGACAGTGAAGGTAGGTTGCAAGCTGGCAGCTCAGAAGACGTTTTTCGCGTGAATACAGTTGTTCAGGGAGTCCCGCGGGGAAAGCTAATGTATTAATTCCTTTGTTCCCGTTTCTGTGCATTGGCTTGACCAGGTGGATTTAGATAATCCCACCCGCCCGGGTGCCAAGCACCACGTACACGGCGAGGGATCCCCCGAGCCCGGCCGAGGGCCCGCAGCGGCAGGGTTAACATCCCCTTCGCCAGCCCCTGCGGGAACGATCGTATCGGCGCCC
>JAVKLA010000090.1:41442631-41456153 GCA_034782735.1 Sagittarius serpentarius
GGGAGGGAAAAGGTGGGGGGAAGGGCTGGGGAAGTACCAGCGGAGGGTGGGCAAGGCTGAGGGGGTGCCAGGGAGGAGCGAAGAGTGCATCCTGGGAGTTGCCCGATAGGCACAGCTACCAGAGCATGTCAGCAAAGCCAGATTATTAGTCCCAGAGACTTGGGAAGGCGGGGGAGGGGAAGTGGGGGAGGGGAGGGAACTACCGATGCTAAAGATGGGGCATCCGGGAAAGAACTTGGGGCCACGGGCCGGGCTGGGTGTAGCCAGCTCCGGAGCAGGCGGGGAAGGGGGCATGCCGGGGGGAGAGGCCGGCGGCTGGCGAGGGAAGGGTGCTGCTAGAAACGGAGGGCAGCTTTTTTGGTAATGAAGGTACCAGGACTCCCGAGAGAAGCCTCAGTGGTGCGTGCTTCGGGGGGAACAAGACGTCCACTGCAAGAGAAAGTGGTACTCCAGAAATGGACAAAGTTCTGTCACGGGGCAGCAAAAATCGAGGGTCTGCCGTGGATGAGGCGTCCCTGGGAAGAAAGGGTGAATGCAGGCAGGGTGAGGCCACTTACGGAGGGGACCTGCTAAGCAGGAACAAAAAAACTGGTTGCTTGCTGGAGAGTGCCAGATGGGTTGAATTCACGACAGGACTTAAGATGGAGGTGTTTTGTGGGGCTGATGCCAAAGAGGAGTCCTTATACCCCTGTGTCTAGATGTGTGGAGGTTATGCGGGCAAAGATTGAGAACCAGGCTCATTTTCCTGAATTTGAAAACACCACTATTGCGTTTGCCTCGATCACTTTCTTTTTCTGGCAGTGTTTTATCTCTGTACTACTTTGGGGGGGGATTTAGTTTGTACGCAAGACAAGCTCTATTCAAAATAAAGTTATATCCTGTCTGTGGTCTACCACCTTCTCCTCACCCCCAGCTATCTGCCATGTTTCACAGAACGTACCTAGAGGGCTTCTTAAAAATCTAATTCAATATTAATTTTCTGTCTTCCACTTTTTTCCCATCTTTGTGATAAGTGTGGTGAAAAGCTAGGGAGAGTATAAGGGAATGTATGTACGAGCTGTGTATGCTGTGGCAGTTGCTATAGGCAAAAGAATATTGTCAGTTTAAGTATTTGGAAGCAACTAACTCCACAAATTTTGACTTTTCACAGCATTTTAGGAGCAAATTCCAAACAAGAAAAAAGTGTAAGGGAAGAAAAAGATTTTCTTTTTGCTTTAACTTGAGAAGGACCCTTAAATATAACTCCTAAACAACTTAGAAATCAGTGGTACAAATACTTACTTGCACTAGCTGAGTACAAAGCACTATTAAATGCAAAGAAAATTGTGTGAAATACTTCAGTATTTTTTGTGACTATACCAAGCACGAAGTTTTGAGAAAGAAAACGTGTATTTTTAGTGGGCAGTCTTCTTTTAAGCTGTAGATTGAGCTGTTCTTCTAATCTCAATAGTACAGATGACTTCTTTTTTTCAGACTTCCTCAGGAGTTTAATGACACCTCTTACATGAACCTGAGTACGCATACTGTTCAGTGACTAAATCTTAGAGTAAAACATGATGTTACCACACAAATACAGCTGAAATTATGTCTGGGTATCAGTGGTCCCTAAATCCTGCTGTCCAACGGGCTGCTATCTGAAGCAAGCAAAATGCCGCAGGCTATTTCGTGTTCTCCCAGTTGGCTTCATTTTAAACATATTAATTTCCTGTTGCCACGAGCAATTTCAGAGGGTCTTGCAGGAAGAAACTTGTCTGTAAGCAACAAGTTGGGGACTACAAAAAAAAAATTTTGTTTAAAAAAGTACACAAACACACTACCTTTGCTTTCGAAAGCTGCTTGAAGAATGTGAATTAGCTTTCATCCAAAGTTAATTATCCAGTTTCTATCATGACAGACTTGAGTGCTTCAGGGATTGTACGTAAGAGGCAGAACCACTGAATGTTCACCTTACTGCAGTGAAAAATAAAAGGCTGTTGCTAGATTTAGGTATAACTGCATGTCTCTTATCTCGAGGAGAGTTCAGCTGTTTGGGCCAAAGGGAGATGAACTGCTGTCCACCCCGGTATCTCCAGCTTGAATTTAGGGAGTCTGTTGAATCTCTAGAGAAACTGGCTTGTGTGTTGTCACAGTTTTCCAAGGGTGGGTAGGGAATTTAACAGTAGTGGCGACTTACTCACTGGGTCACAGCCACATTTTTAGCAGCACTCCTGAGGGAACAGGAGAGACAACCCTAAAATGTCTCCTAGTAGTAATGTAATGCTGTGGAATGAGGACTCAGAGCTTTTTTACTGCTAAGGCCAGAATGAACTGGAACAGCGAATTACAAATGATGGTTTTCAAAACTTGTGGACCACTTGCATCCCTTGATATACACACTTCCACTTCAGGAACTGAGCGGTATCAGTGGGCCGCTACCATAGTCTGAAATATTTCTGTGGCATTCTTGCTCAGAAAAAAACTCTTCAGGAAGATGTGTGAAAAGTATTTACCTATTCTGCCTTGCTGGTCAGTCCTCCCCGTTCCTTGCGGAACGCTGGGGTTCGATCTTAACCTACGTTTCTGGGCTGACTGAGAGTACCTAGTTTCACAGTTTTGGTGTGCAACCAAAAATATCAATGGATGTTGCAGCCAAAGAACAATGAGAGAAGACACGCTATAAGAATAGCCCTTTTTCTGACTAATTCCCTTTTCTTCGGAGCAAGGTGGTGTGTGTATTTTTGGAATCCTTACCAGTGTAGTTAGTAGCCCGTGTGTGCGAAACGAAGGCATCTGTGCTGCCGTACCATGTACCTACAGGTAGGCTGGCTGTTGGAGAGCATCGGAGAGTATCTCCAGAGGCCAGCGGTCTTACCTGTTTGGTTGGTTGCGTATAGAGATGCCGTAAGTTACTTTCAGAATAGGATAATAAATATTTTTACCTGAGACAAATCCGTCAATCAAATCCATTGACCCATCTTAAATCACGGGAGAAAATACTACTCTGGGTCTTCAGCAGAGTTAGAGGAGACAGCTTAGAAGTCAGCATGGAGGGGAGGACAAGAATCACTATTGTATGACTGAATCCTCCCTGCCTTTTCGCTTGAGTCATTACTTTTAATCAAATAAGTGTCTAGAGTTGCAAAATAAGCAAATTGATGCTAGCTGTGAAGGATACTCTGGAAAACACAATTTCCCTAGGAACAGGTACATGGATGTGTATGAGCTATTGTGTCTTTATCACAGTTTCATTTTACAACAGGTTTGTTATGTCAGCCATGACATAAATTCACCCTTTAGCTTCCGTGGCTTAGGACAGATCTATTCCTTGCTGCAAGTGAATAATCGGGGTGTTAGTGCCAGCCTGAAATATTGGAACGATACCTGCAGCATTTGCTTTTTGATTGCCTGGCATAGTAAACCAGTGGCCTTATGCTCATGGAGCTACCAGAGATATTTTCAGGATTTCTCCATCTTCTTATTGTTGTTTTTACAGCCTGTAGCAGCTTTCTCTTTGCCAGAAAACGCCATTTTCTAATCCACCGCCCTTACTAATAGTCTCTTATAAGTTCTTTAAGTTTATGCAACTGAACCCACTTGCCCAGCTGGTAAGACATGGATGTTTCAAGGAGGCTAGAGAAAATGAGAGGAGGATGGTTGGTATTTGGTGACAGCATCTGGGCTTTGAGTCTAGAGGACCCCGATCAAACAGCTTCACAGTCGGGGAACAAACAGACTTGGCATCATGACTGCCAGTATAAAATCAAATAGGTTTTTTTTCCTCGCTATTAGATTTCACCAGTTTTTCAATGTACATATATATATATAATTACTGGTAAATTTCAAAGCATTATATTTTTAATTTGTAAATAAGTATCTCCAAGGAGCATCTGAGCCCAAGTGCAGTAGCCTTGGTTCTTACGCGCAGACCGGTTAAACTATCCTTCAACAATTGATTTATATAACTGAAATAGCTAGGGAAGTGAGAAACTTCCTTCCTTTTAGGATACAATGCCAAGGATGTCAAATCTCCAGGGAGCCTGATGATAAGAATTGGGCTGTCCTTTTTTTGCAGTTATTAAAAAAGTATATGATTATTCATTAGAGCACTGAAACCGTGGAATGTGGTTCTGTGCCACTGTCTCCTCCCTCTTGGCTGCATGTGCCTCTGCACCCGGCAGACCCAGAGCAAGGCTCGGTAAGTGGTGATGGAGGACCAGCCTCCTCTTCAAAGGAAAACAAAGGGTGCTTCAGCTTTTGGTGACATAGATGTGATTTTTTTCCCTGAGAGCCATCTCTTGGCAGGGCACTGGCAGCAGCATGTAGCCACTAGCAGTATGTGATGGCTGTGCGGGATCTCCCCCACTGCCTTTTCTCGGTGGAAGTACTTGGATTTATTGTCCAGGATAGATTTCAGGTTGGAAGACAGCTTATCAAAGTCTGCCCGTTGGCACAACTAAGCGTTCTTCCCTTCTTCCTCAACTGATTCTTGTTCCTGTTGGACAACCTGTATTTTCTGCCATCAAGACTAGGGCATACCGCATATGCAATTTGTGAAGTATTGTTAAAATAGAAGATTATTTTGGAAGAAGAAAACCCCTAATCTTGGTCTTCCAATAAAAGCTCTTGTGTTGATTCTCTGAAGGTGGTCTCGGCAACTAACGCAACGAACGCACCGAGATTTATAGTTTAGGACTTCTGTAAACTCTAAGCAAGAAGCGGTAGTTGCTTTATGAATACTTTTCTCTTGAAATCTGCCTGAAGAAATAAGACCAGTCATGACTGATCCCATCAATCCTAAATTTAGAAATGAATCTAATTTGTAAGCCTTGCTTTTCAGCAGGAAAGCAGGTTATGGAACTGACCTAGTACAGTGCTGTTGGGGGAAAAGAGGCGACTTCATAGAAGTGAAGTTAGAATTAGCAGTCGGTTAGGGGAAAAGACTGGCGTTTTTTATGTGCCAATAATAAACATCTTATTACCACAAGGAACAATGTTAATAAATGCTTACAGTAAACACGGTATAAGACTCTTACAATCCTTGTGAAACTACGGAGGTTTTCAAAACGCGGCGTACTCCAATAACAATCTGCCTAGTCGACTTTATTTAGATCAGTAAAACCTGGCTGTGCTTTCTCAGACCTTTGGCTTTACATCAATGTGCCCGGGATTGCTTGTAACATAACTTTATGGCAAGGCTCTGTTGGCATCTTACAGATAACACCGTCAAGTCCTTGAGAATTACAGGTAGCAAAGGACTCAGAGTATTCATCTTTTAAAAATAACGAGTTACAGCAAACTGAGGTCACGTTGAACTGTCACATTCACCAATGAAAGTTTAAAAGAAAGTTGTTTGAAAGGTACAGAAAACTTGCTTGCTTGGCCTTGACATGATAGAAATTTTAATAAATTTAATTATAATCAAGGAGGTGATTTTGTAGCAAAAGTGCACGGTTGTCTTTGGATGCAATGCAAGTTTCAATGCAGTGCTGATCTCTGGGTGGATGCCTTGAGAAACCAGGAACAACTCGGCACTCCCTTTCACGGCTCTAAGGGGAATGCTCAGTTTTATTGACGGCACAGTATTCTGCATGTGTTTTGCTCAAAGTTCCTACTTTTTGCTCTTTATCTACCTTTTACTGCAGTCCCTTTTAAACCAGGATTGTACTAAGTTCATGTCTTCTCTGTTGCAAGATTTCTACGTTTGATTTCAGTTCTCTGCCTGGCTCCCTCCAAGGCTACCTTGATTTTGGTCCTGGAGATTATCAGTGTGCTAAGGTTAATCACGGTCTGAAATTTAACCTCTCACGCTGACCACTCAATGCTTTTGTCTGTAGCCAACCAGTAATCCCACTCTTTGGGGTAAGAAGGGCTTTACTTTCAGTAAAAAAAGAAGTTAAGGCTGAAGCTAATTCAGTTAAAAGATGGTTTTATCCACAGGCAGCCTCAATGTTCGTAAACAGTATGGGTTTTAGCAGCAGGGAGAGCGTGAATCATTTGCCTGTGTGCATATTTAAAGAAATCTAAAGTAAGAGTAACCTGACAGTGTTTTGGAGGATCTTGTACCCATTTTCATCGAAACTGTATCACTGGAAAAAGAAGGTCTTGCATAGGCAGAACTTAAAATTAATACAGAATACATTCCATCAACTCTCTATTTCTCAGTTACCCCATCCTTAAGGATCTTTAGCCAGAACTTGTCTGTTAAACCACAGAGAACTGTCAATGTCATGGCATCCATACAGACAGATACCTGATTGTGCGAGCATTAATCTCCGTTAGGAATCTAGTCTGATGCTGGATTGAGAGAATAAACTACTGGGAATTGCTCAAATACATCTGTGGAATTTAGGTGGAGTTCTTCAGGCTGCAACTACAAACCCATTTACCTTGTGAAAGACATTCCCTACACGCTCTGAAACCCTTAGTTTGCAGGGTCTGAACTGTAAAACCAAATCCTTCCTGAATCAGGCTTTTCTGTGTCCAGTTTGCCAACTGGTAAACAGTGACTGGGGGGGTCGTTCAAATCTGATTAATAACGGTGTATTACTAACAATGACAACCTGGAGTCAGTAACAGCCACCTCGTGCAATTTCCTAGACACTTTGGCAGATAAACTCAAATCCTACTTGAAAATACTTTTGAACCCTTTGAGCTTTAAGTTTGATAACCTGAAAATTCACAACTCGGCAGAGCAGCACAGGCTGGCTTTCAAAATCAAAATCTTTGATACAGTTCCTGAGAACAGCACCACAGCCCTGTGCAGGGACACCTCACGTGTGTCAGGGGGAGAGGGCAAAGTTCTAATCATGGCGTCTACAATACTGTACGACTTTCAGATCTGCTGCTTAATCTGCTTAAGAAAGGAATCATTTCAGCCCAAAATATACCAGGCAGCCTAACTGGTTCCCTCAAGGATAAAAGCTGGTTTTCTAGAAAATGGGTGCAACTACAAATGGAGCTTTTGGTCACTTCTCTTCCACAACTGGTAAAAACTATCAGTTATTGAGGTCATATTTATATTCCCCCATTACTTCTAATTTGGAGGGCAGTAAGGACCAAAACGCTCTCCACGCTGGAGGAAATGCCAAACACATTTTAATTCTAAGAGTATTTCCTAATAACAGTGGGGCATCAACTCTCTTTTCTCCTGCCTTCACTGCTTAAGAGTTTTAGTGTATGTGGACATGGATACTAGGGCGAAATAGTAATTTAAATATTTTTTAATCAGGAGTCAACAAAAAAATTACACACAACTGGAAGTATTCATTATTGCACTCAGGAAGCAATTCATTCTTAAAATTACATAGTTTAATAGCACAGCGGTCCTGTAGCACTCAAGAGTGCCGCCAGCCTGAAGAGGTTGCCGGTTAGAGGCGGCAAAATGCAGCCTGTGAGTGTGTGCGCGCATGTGTGTAAGATGGGGGGAAATTAGCAGATAATAATAAAATCATCTGATTGCATATGTGGACCATGGCACAACCCTGTTTTCATTTTAAAAGGACAGTGTTAAGTGATCGGCAGTCCAGCTGATGCAGAACAAGCCGCTGCTGGTTGGCAGACGTCTCGTAAGCAGATTCCTCTGGTGCCGAGTATCCCATCGTCTGTTCTGGGAAAGGATTCCACGCTCGAGAAGAGGCTCACAGAGCGAGCCTTATCTCTTGCACAAAATGATGAAAATGGCGAGGTTCGTGAGGGCTCCTGGTTTTCCTTCGGTGTATCACACTTACAGGCTGTGGATGTGAGAGTTACAAATAGGCTGGCGGGTCCAGACGAAAAAGGTTCTTGGGAATATTCAGTGATTGATACAATCAGCAGGAAGGGAGCCTGAGGTCTCTTTGTAGGTGTGCACCCACTGATTTGAGTTCCTGCTTCTCATAGGACTGTTTATAGCAGTTAAAACTTGCAGAAAGTCAAATTATACAGGAACTCTGGGGAGTTTTCTGCAACTAGTTAATTCTTTTCATCAGGGTCAAGTACTGATGAGCCACGTGACAACGATCAGTAAACAAAGCAAGAGGTGCTTGTTTACAGCCATTCCCTCAAGTAATGGCTCTGCGGGTCTGACTCACTGTATGCCAGCAAAACATTTGTGTCTGAAGTTGCAGATCACAAGATGAACTGAAGTGATCTGAGACAGTCTGTGGTGGACCAGTTTTCAGGAGGTTGAGATGTTCGTTGGCAGATCTTTAAATAACAGCAATGCTGGGTGAACTTTGTTCACTCCCACTTCCAAGCAAAATCGATAGTCCATGAAGCAATTGTTGAATTGGAGCAAAGCTCCTAATGTATCCTCTTCCAACCATAAAAGTGTTTAGCAGAGACAGGGTCAGATAATGTCACGCTGAAGGCACCAACTTGGGCCAAGCCTATGTCTGCTGATTTCCCCATTTCCTCAGTAACTTACTGATCTTTAATTTCTTTCAGTTCCAGACAGATTAATTTTCATTTCTATTTAGGGTCATTCACCTCACTGCTTAGATTGTAGAATTTTGACTGTTTCTAATCTCATGTCCTGCTTTGCTGCAGAAAACGTTTCACATTAAGCGTTACTCCCAGTGGGTGGGAGACAGGCAGACCCAGCAGTACAGATTATATAGTGACCCTGAAGTGCCTGAGAGTCTTCTTGTCAAAATGCACCAGTTTACCATCTCATCCTATTCCTGAACTACTTACCAGAAATTCTGTCTCGAGCAGCTGGTGGGAGCTGCAACTTGCGCTTACATGAAAATAGTTTCACCAGAAAATAAGTAAAGGACCATCTCTCGGTCTCAAGCCCGTGGAATTCCTTTCACCCTTAGCATAAGCCATCTTAAAATGGTATTAAGATTGTGAGCACTGTTGCAGCGTGCTTACCGTTTTATCCTTTTTTTCCCTTTAAGTATTTAAGGATGTAGTCTGTTAATTTCAAACTTCCAGCCAGCAGTGTAAAAGATAAAAAAAACCCATCCTTTACAAGGTGCTGGGGTTTGTTTTTTTTTAAAAAATAGAGGATTGCAGCCTGTCTTGTCCCAGTGTCAGACTCCAGGTCAACACACACTCAGCAGTAGCCCCCGGTTTATCTTCTGAATGGTGGAAATTAGGTGAACGTAATCGATACAGATGCCGATCTGAAGCAGCTTTCAGAAATACCTGTGCTCCTGATTTCTTGGTCCTCCAAGATCATCAGGCGACTTCGGAGTTGTGCGCTCTACCTTTATTAAAACACATATCGGCTATTGAGCTTAAGAACTTGTTTAGCCTGTTTAGTGTGCCAATATTAGCATGTTCCCATGCGTCTTACCTCTGACATCTGCTGTTGGTTGCAGGAGGATGACCAAGTCTACCAGATCTGGCTTGAGCTTTACTACTTCTTCGTTGACCTACATCCTGATGTGCATTGAGAAAAGGCTTAATCTCATTTTTCATTCTTCCTTTAGGGACACTTGGGAATTTTGCTTGAATTGTTGTGGGTTTTTTTCTCACATCCCAATTCTGCTATTGTTGCAACAAAATTAATGTCCTAGTGTATGCTATATCAGGTGGTATTTTTATGAAGAGTGTAGGTAGTGTAGTATTAAAATATACAGGAATGATGAAGTATTTGATCCATATTATCTATGGAGCTCGCATTTGGAATGAGGGACATACCTTCGGAAGAACAACTTAATAGTTGGACTTTGTGGCTCCAGGAAAATTTTGCTTCTGTGGTGAGATGTTCAGCTTTAGAGTAGAATCTAGGCTACATAACATCAGTTTTGGTTATCGGAATGAATATTTATGCAGTTTTCTGGGTTTATGCCATATCCTTAAATGAAAATCATGCACAAGTAGGTATTCAAGGCAATTTGCTAGGTTGGATCTTTGTAATACATCTTTACAAACATTGAAAAGACTGATACAAACAAACGAAGTGTGTGCGTGCTGCGCGCCGCCGGCCCAGCGGGAAGGGCGGACAGGGACGGCTTCCCTCTGGAGCCACCCAGGCAGAGCCAGTCCAGGCACCAAGGCACCAGGGAGTGTCATTACTGCCGTGCAGCTGATGCCCTCCGCTGAACAGTGTCACCTTAGTGACACACCCAAGACATGCTGGCTTCGGTTGAGACAGCCAGCTGAATTCCAGCTTTTCTTCTCCCATTTGACCGCACACGCACCGCGCTCTGCTCTGCGCTTAGTTGAGTAGCTTTAGTCAAGGCCCAGGTGAGAAATGGTGAGGTAATCCTGTTCTGGTATTGCTTTACTTACTGTGCATCGTCTGATTCATAACAAGGAAAAGATTTGCAAAAGTGTAGCTGTTTGCTTACATAAACGGCTTCTCTAATTTTGAACTATTGGATTTTAATTTAAATGTAGTATTTAATGTAGATTAAAATCCAATAATGTTAATAATATAATTTTGCCTGTTTTAATAAAGGTGTAATATGATGATGCGTAGCATCCAAGTATTTAGTTAGAAGGTATAAAGTCCTCAAAAGGAGTATATTCAGATTAAAGGTGCACTGACACTTGGCTGTGAAGATTTTAGGTGCTGTTTTAAATAACTGCAATCATTTTTTAGCAATACTCTCTTACTGGCAAATACTCTTTACCTGGCAAAGATGTTTATATATTAAAATAGGGATAAGATAACATTTATTAATTACTGTTTCAGATGTTTGCCTTGTGTGGAGCTAAGGAGTGTCAGCTTTATGTTTTTCTGAACACAAGATTAACATACCCACCGAATTCCTCCCCAAATCCCAACTCTTTCAAAGTCTGACAGATATAGGTAGATTAATTCAATTAGCTTTTTTCCTTAATTTCTCGCAGTTTCGTAGACTTTACTCCTGCAAGCAGCTTAGGACTAGTTTCACTTCAGCAGTTTACATGAACGTGTTGCAAACAAGTTACTTCACGGCACGTATATATTTCTAGGAATACACAAGTCTGTGGTATCGGTGTTGCTCTGGCTGATAGAGCCACCGACTTGCCACACTTGATTGTCATTGAAATAACATCAGCTTGTGTCTGTATTAAGCAATTACAACACTGATGCACCTTCCAGGTGACTGAATTATTAACAGTCCCCCTTGCTGCTATACCTGGACCATCCCCCAGCAAGATCTCGTCGCTAAAATTTGAACTTTGCCCTCAGAGAGAAGCCAGTCTTTATTAAAAAATAAAAAAATCAGTCACTGGTCTTAAACCAGGCACAATTCTAAAGTATTTACTAAATAATCACTTACCTTGATGTTTTCAGTAAGCTGATGAAAGAGAAACATAAAAAAGCGTTCTTTTCAGGCTGCGGTAGTACTTCTGTGCATCATGTTTGAAGGACTGTAGACGGGTGGTTTGGTTTTCTAGGCTTACAGTTACCTGCCCTGTAACAGCTAAAACGGAATTTTCCCTGGTTGTCGTCTTGTGAAAAGGGACGGGAGGGAGGTTTGCCGCTTGGTCCCACTGCTGGCTTCCAGCGGGAAGGCGGAGAGCACGCTAGCCGTCATGGTGACGGCGTGGCCTTCCCTTCCCATGCCGGCTCTCCCTCTGCATTTCTTTGAGAGGGTACCCGCAGTCTTTTGACAAGGGGTTGTCTTGTCATTTCGTACGTAAAAAAAATAACCTGCAAGACTCTGGATGCTGTGCTGACTGGGAGGCAAAGTAATGGTGCAGATGAGTGAGCCGTCACTATCGGAAATCCTTTGTGCTTGAATCTGGGGTATGATAAGGGGATGTAACCCACAAAGAGGCAGAAGAGGGTCCCCGTCTTTTCACAGGACCTATAAATTAACTTTCAGCCTCAGAATTAAGTCATCAAAATCTGAAAAAAAAAACCCCAAACCATTGCTAATTATTCTGCTTCTAAATCTCTTTTAATAAGTGTTGCATTTGGAAGTGTGTTGGCAGGGAGCATTCGCACACCAGGTCGGGCAGAATACTGCTTCTGGGGTAACTTTCTTCCCTAACTCCTTCTGACGTCCCTCCTCTTTTTAACTTTGTGCTTCACCTAGGTTTTAGAAAATGTGTCAGAAATACGACTGTGGAGCCAGAAGCTTCATCCTCTTAGGGAGGAAGGAGGACCCTGAAGTACAGCGTATGGCCCTACTGAAAATTATTAACCTGAGACTGACTTACTGGGCTGAGTAAAGATGTAGTCAGGCTGGTGACTTAGGAGCCAACAGACCGCATCTAAAAAATAACTTGTCTCCAGAAATGTGGAAAACTGGAGCTCTTAAGGCTCGCTGGCATTAGTCTGCTACAGAAAATCTAGGAGAATGTGGATCTTTTGTTAACTTGGAGAGGTTATTCATATAGCCCCCCCTCCCCTTAGGCAGACCTGCATGGGGATTACAGCCCGGTGAGGATCCTTAACAGACGAAAGCAAAACGAGGGTGAGAACGGCGTTCAGTGAGCTGCCTCTGCTGAAGGACAGGAGAAAAACGGTAGTTAGCTGGAAAACCACGCCAGAGATCAGCAAGTGCGTTAAAGGGATCGGTAATGAAAGAGTTCAGACTTTCTTCTGCTGTTAATTTGGTCTAAAATAATTTACCTGCTGGATTTAAGATCTGGTGAACATGGCTTCAGAAAGCCCTTCTAAAGTTTCCTACAAGAAGATGGACAGGAGGAGAGCGGGACTACTCCACAAATGCTGCTTTTCTGTCCCATCCCGCAGCGGTACCGGCAGCTCTGCCCCGGGTGCTGGGCAGGTGGCTGGCCTCGCAGCGCTGCTGCACAGCCTCGTGCCCTCGCGTTCGGCCTGCGCCTCGGGCGTCGCGCTCCTCGGGCGCGCCCCGGCTAAGAGTTGGGTTTCTGAGCATTTACAGGTATTTTCAAGGCCGCTTTCTGCTGCTCGCTGACCCACTGCGAGCTGTCGGCAGCACTAGCGTGAGCTACCCTGAGGCTCTCCGGTGTAAGAAAATAGCGATTTCTAGTGTTGGCTGTGTCTCTCTCCTGGATCTGTGCTCGGATCGTCTCAATCAGACTTTACCGTCTTCAAGAGAGATTTCAGAAACGAGCCGAGTCCGCGCCTCCCCGCCGCCCGTCCGCGCTCGGTACTGCTACGCTCCGAGCACCGGCAGCCCTGCCCGGCACACGCGATCTGCCGCGGGCTCGCTCCCGCAGCCGTGGTTCTGCTCTTTGCCCGGTGTCCTGCGGCAGGCTGGAGCGGCCGAGCCCGGGCAGCCGCGGGAGCAGCGCGCTGCTATCCGTTTCCTTCATCAGCGCCTGCAGACGCTCAGGAAGGAAAAAGATAAGCGGCCCCGAGGACAATCCGTGACAGCGGAGGTCCTGCCGTCGGACCGGACCGCGGGGCCTCCGGCAGCTCCCCTCCACCCGGCCCGGGAGGCGGCGGCGCGCCGAGAACAATGCCCGCCGGGCCCGGGGCACGGAGGCCGCGGCGGGGCCGCTGCCGCCGCTGCCGCTCCTGCTCCCGCTCCTGCTCCCGCTCCGGCTCCACGTGGCCCCGGGCGCCGCGGCGGGACCCGCGTACCCCCGCGGCGGCGCCCCCCGCCCGCGCCGCACCCAATCCCCGCCCGCCGGCCATGTACCGCGACCCCTCCGGCCAATGGTGCCCCGGGTCACAGACCTGCTC
>JAVKLA010000090.1:41457337-41493606 GCA_034782735.1 Sagittarius serpentarius
CGCCGGCCCGGCCGCCCTTCCTGCGGCTCAAGGTGCACCGGGCCGTGCCCCCCACGACCCCCTGCCACGCAGGGAGGGGGGTGCGCAGCCGCCGCCTCCCCGGGTGTCGGGTCGGTAACGGGGTGATCGGCCGGGGGCTGCGGGTGAAGGTCTCGCTGGGCGCCTTGCCCCGCTGCCCCGGCTTCTCCATTACTGCACGTTCCCGGCGCCTGCGGGAGGGGCCGGGCAGGATTTGGCCCCGGTCGGGATAGTCCTCTGGAAGTGGCACAGCCCAAGCGAACGCACCTCGAGCTCCCGAGTGTCCAGGAATTGCTGCTGCTGTTTGTGGAGGAGCCGGGGCTTAGTGACTGAAAACTGTCTGGCATCAGTTACTGCTTTTGAACGACGAAGCTGGGGAAGCCCGTAAGTCGGGATGCACACACTGACTTCTCTAGAGCATCTGCTTACTTTTTTTTTTTATTTATTTTACACTCTCTATGTGGCTTAGACTTTACTTTCACTTGTCTTTTTTCTGGCTGCCCCACACTCTTCTGTTCTTGTACTTTGTGCGGTAAACCCCTTTCCCGAGGACAGAGGTTCCTAAGCTGATGGATACAGCAGTGACTGTCACAGAGCACTAATTTGCAGCTGTGGCCCTCATCCCCTTTCCAGCTTCTTTTGCAGGTGTTTGACTTTCATGTTTCTCTCTTGCTTGCCTGCCTGTGAATGTAGCTGGAAGCAGAGGTAGTAGAGCTGCTTGTAGAGACAGTCGCACAGGAAGTGAAATGAAGAGGGGCCTTTGGGAATAAGAGACATGCCAGCAGGCTGGAAGCTGTCATACATCAGCACGAGAAGAGAAGGAAAACCTGCCTTCTTCCAGACAAACTATTGACCAGCGTCTCCAGTGGAAGGAGACGTGGGTAGGAAGAAGCAGGAGTGTAAGAGATGTGCTAGCAGAGAGGACGAGGTGGTAGGGGACCAGAGGCAGAACACGGCAGAAGAAAATAAGAAATCAAGGGATACGTAGCATGTGGAAAGCTTTTTGTGTAAGTGAACTGGTGGCCTGGGCGTTGTGTTGCCATGCACGTGCGTTCTGCAGCCCACCAGGCTCTGGTGACAAATGGGTCGGTCTCTCCAGATCTTGGGGCGGTACCTGCCGGGATGTGGCGGTGATACTGCACTGATGCCTGCTGGCATTTGGGCTGTGGGGAGGCCGATAGCCCCCCCAAGTACTATAAGCGGGGACCACGCTGTACAGGGTGGGGGAGAGCTGCCCATCAGGGGGGCGTTACCCCCAAGTGCTGCCTCACAGCTGTCTGAGATTGTGATGTGTACGGAACGGCGTATTCCTTTACATCACGCTCCATTACTCGCTGCTGGCATAGCCTTCAGTGCGTCTGAATTGTCAAGCTCTGGACAAAAACAAGGGGGTGTGATATCCTGGAGGCAGCAAGGCTCTGCGGTTAAGTATCTCAGATGGGTTCACAACATACACTGGTTTCAGGGCTGGGAACTGTCTAGTTTGGTTTTTTCCTCCCCCCAACTCTGCTTTTGAAAATGGGGAGGGCTGCGCAGCTTGGCATGTGACGTTGGGGCTGTAAAAGCTCACCCCTTTATGCGTTGTGTGTAGGTAAGCAACAGGCTGATGCTGTTCTAACTTTTACTTGGGAAAAGAGCGACTATATTCCCAGTTAGCGTGCTCCGGCCGAACGTTGTGTGAGTGTGAAAAGGACAGAGTTCTGTGCTTGCAGTAAAAACCGCCTTGCTGAGTTTCTCTGGAAGAGAGAGTGTTGTATCTCAGTGGTCACTCGGTATCCAGCAGTGGAGCGGGATGGAGGTAGCCAACTGTATTTCTTTCAGAGGTGGAAGCGCAGAGGATTAGCTAATACCACCCCTAACAGCATTACATAGTCATGAGGTTACATCAAGGGGTGATGATGCAACACTGTTGGCATATGATGCAGTGTCAGTATGCTAATACTGTAACTTAATATAGCTGCGTTACGACTTTTTTGTAGTAATTACAGGCCAGTAGTCATATGTGGAGCTGTTTAAAATCATTGGTTCAGATTCAGAGAGTGCTGGTGTATTGTGTGATGTTTGTGAGGCTTATGCGAGGCAAGATGAAGGATTTGGATCGCTTTTTTGGCCAGACCGCAGCACACGTACATAGGTACAATGCCTGGCCCTTTTAGGGACCTCTCTGCATGGCCTTGGGTTTGAACTGGAATTATCCCTTTGCTGTCAAAGGAACTGTAACTGTGGAAGAACTCTGGGCTTGCTGTCTTACGGTTTTACACTTCTATTTCTGGGTGTGCTCTTTGTTAGCCCTACCCACCCGTACGGGCTATAAGCATTCTTACTTTCTTATTGAATCACTCCTGCTATGCTGCTTTGGGGGGGGGAGAAGAAGGAATGATGCTTGGGATAAAGGAAGTCAACTTCTGACATCTTTTGGATAGTGCTGGAAGTATTTTAAAAATTAAGTCTAAAACTCATTCAGATGTGATGAGGCCACATTTCAGATCATCTTACATTTTCAGTGGTGCCTCTTGAAATGGTGTCTGTGTTGCGAAGTCCCGGGCCAGTCGTTGGTACAAGAAATTGTGAGGGACAGAATTGACAAGGTGCTGTAGTGGTCAGCTAAGCTCAGGTTTTCTGCTCTGATGGAGCACTCGCTTTATGTGTAACTTCTGAGTGGAAAATGCTGTTTTGCTGACTAAAGTTAGAATGTTTTGGTTGAGCATGTTTTGAACCATAAACTTCTACATGCAGTATCTAGATGTTACTTGCTGCTAGTAGGTATTAAGTGTGCTGCTGCATTTAAAATTTCAAATCTTCGGGCATTAGAACTTATTTTTTTGATACTTACGGTGCACATATGAACTGTGAGCTCCTCCCCAGGCTTTAATACTTTAGTTTCTTACTGCCGTACTCTGAGGGGAGTAGTTGTGTGCTTATTTTGCTCGTGTTTAACAAAGCACCGTGTCTCCCTTTCATGCGTCTTGTGAGGTAGGAAGTTGTGTGCTCTGTACAGAGTTCATGTGTGTGATAATGTACCTGTGCAGGTACAGGCTTTTATCCTGAATATAGGTACTGCTCAAGTAAGTCATAACAAGAAAGTTGGAAAGAAAACAGGCAGTGTGTGCATTCCCCTTTTGAATTAAAATACACATGCTGAGCCCTCATTAAAAAAATAAAAGGAAAAATGAACTGTCGTGTGGAGAGTTTTTAGTATTCCTCCTGTTAGAATGACACTATACCCCTCTTCCAGGCACTTCTCGACTTCCAGTTTATATCTCTTTCAATAATAATTTAAGTAACGTAGAACTGTATAGTAGGTTTGTGTGGGTTTTTTTCCCCTCCAGATGTTCCTGGAGACTGTGGTATCTGAAAATATGGTAGACTTATTTTTAGACTTGGGGAAGTAACGTTTGCTTTTGTGTAATGCTATTCATGTTTGAGGTATCACAGCACGCGGTCTGTAGACCAGTATGTGAAGTGCAATGTAGTTAGTGTATTTTGTTGATTGGGGGGGGAAACAATGGTACATGAGCACTCTTTCCTCTTCTGGCATTAAACAAGATAGACGTTAAGAGAAGAACATGCCACGGATGGGACTAGAAAACTCCAGGACAGCCTTTCAGTTGTATTCTTTGAAAGTCTGTTCGTGATAGTTTCATCAGGCTATCCCTGCTCTCCGTGTGCTATCCATGCTACTTGTTCTAGATTTGTGCCCATAAAACTTACAAGCTAGAGTCTGGCACTTTATATATAGACATTGTGCTTATTTATGCCTTCATATTATGATTGATTGGTGTAAAGACTTGCTTGGGATCCCTTTTTCTTTTTTTTTTAGGCTTCTCTAGCCTTCTTCCCCCTCCTCTTGTCTCTGCATTTCTGTGGTATCCCTTCACCTGGGGACCTGGCCATCTGTTGAATATGTTGACCCTCACTCAGTTAGTGGTTATTGCTTTACTTCTTATGCGCCACCTGGAATTTCTGAGGTTATTAATTTCTTTGTGATATTGTCTATCTGCTTAGCACTGCTCAGTCTGAATGTCCTGTGTACATCAGAACCTCGTTGTCAAATGAATCATATATGCCCATTGTCAGGTAGGGAAAAGGAGAGTGAATTGCCCGAAGCAAGCATTTATAGGACAGGGACAGAACAAAGGTTAAGGTTTATTAATACGCAGTTTCCTATGTTGGCTTTTTGCTGTTCAGCACTTCTCCTCTTCCTTCCCCCTTCCCTGACTGCTGAAGGTACCAGCATTTCTACCTTTCATTGCCTTTAATTGCGTTCCGTGGTATTTGACTTCTTGGTGTGTCAGATCTCAGGACTCTCCAGTGGGGTACCGGTAAACAGCTGGTGTTTACCTGCGAGCATTTTTGTGTGTGTCTGTGACTTGCTTGGCATCACCTCGGGAGACTGTGGCTACCACGGGCAGGGAGGAATTCTCCTGTGCAGCTTTCCTACCTCTTAATTACAGAGCGCCTCTTCATTGTGCTGGGGCTTTTTAACCTGTTGCCCGCTATGCTCTTGTCTTTCTAGTGCAAGTGAGGCTGGAAAGCAGCGTCGTGACTCTCGCTTCATGAGCACAGCTCACTCTCTTGGAGTGACGAGGGCATTTTGAGGGGGGGGAAATCTGGTTAGGCCCTTTGGATTGTATGGGAGAAAATCAAGGTTTAGCAAGAAAGTTGTGCCCGCCTTTGATGCGTTGACTCTGAAGCAAGTATGTTTGAATGTGTTGCTATTTCAACATACTGAAGTGAGGCAGAAAGTGGAAAACCTTTGCTGCATGCAGCTGTAGCAATGCCCTTTTCTCTCCTCCTTGTCTTTATTATCAGTAGGGTTTGACACAGTTCAGCACTGAGGCTTGAGCGCAGAACGGTGCTGGTTGGCAGCGGGTCGGTGTCTGGCCGGAGCTGTTGGATCCAGTGCAGCGCAGAGGTGGGGTAGGCAATGCCAGGTGTTTGTCCCTGTTACTGCATCTTGAAAATCACACTGCTTAGGACAGCTGATGTCCTCTGTGCTGTGGTAGCTTGTTCTCACCTATACCTTTGCTTCCCTCTCCTCCCTGGAGGAAAAGTTTTATATTGCTTTGCATAAGTCACTTAAACCTCTCCATGCCTTGGCTATCCCATCTGCAGAATGGGTATAAGCGTCTGCTACAAAGGAAGCATGCAAAAGGTGGCTTATAACAACAGTTCCTTTCATTTTAATCTTTGTCTTCTTTAGCTTTTGTCTTTGAGATTATTTAACCCCATGTCATCTCCTTTTTCAAATGGGAATTGCTGTTAGGACTTAAGATGAGAAGAGGGGAAAAAAGAGTCGTCAGGTTTACCTCATGATCTGCAATGCCAGTTTGTTGTATTAGGAAATGCAAACATTTGAAAGGTCTAGGAGAGTAAAATTTAACAGCCAGCCACAGATGCTGAAGGCCAGACAAATATGGGGAAGGAGTGTCACGTGTCTAACGGAGAGCTGGCAAACCCTAGACTGAGGGAAGTAGGGAGTTCGCCCCTGACTCTCATGTTCGTTAATTCAGGACTTTGTGTGTTTGTAGGTGATGTGCCCAAGTCAGGTGAATTTTTGAGCTCTGCAGAATGTCTTTCTCTACATCCCTTAGAACTGGCGGGTCTCTCCCGGTGGCAGAGTCAAGTCTGTGTGCCTTTAACCAAGATGTGCAGAAGCTTGTGATCGGGCATGTTTATTTTGTGTTTTATTTTTAAGAAGGCTCAATTTTAGGAGGCTGTTTCTCCTCCCACTGCTGTCCTTCCTGGAGAGCCCTTGGGCATTGACTGGACTCCTTGGGTCCTTCCTCTGTCTTCTGGTTTGTGCACAAAACAAACGGATCTGCTGACCCAGGCCTGACAAGGGTCCTTTCCCATTTAGAAGTCTTCTGTGGCTTGATCAGGTGCTGCTCACGTTAAGCAGAATGTATTGAATGGTCTGTATCATGGAAATGATTGGAGCGTTAAAGCATTCCAGGAGTTTCAAGTCTTGTTTGGGTATCAGAGAGCTATTTAATATGCACATCTCTGAGTTTATATCGATCTGTTCTGTTTGTATTCGTTTTTATTAAATTCCGGTTTTGACTTTATTATTTTACTCTTAAAAGTGAGTTAAGCATTTCAGCCTCTATTCATTCTCCTACTCCTTTGTTTCTTTTCCTTCTCTCTTTCCTCCCTCCCCCCTTTTTCTCTCCGAAAAGAACAACAAACCAAAAAAAAAAAAAAAAGAAATCATTGTTTTGCCAGAGTAGAGGAGTTTTCATGACTAGTTTTGGGTGACTCTAGGTGAGATAGTTTGGCTGTGACTTGCCTCTTCGGAGACATTGGCAAGTCTGGTATTCCAGATGATCTCGCATAAAGTTAAAGCTCTGCCGGAAAGGCTTTACTCCTGCCATGTTTGGAAGAAGAGTTGGTCTCCAATTCCTTTAACAATTATGAGGTGACTAATAACTTGAATGCAGTTTCCCTGCTAATTTGCGGTGCCCTGTAGTGAACTCTGCTGCAGCATGAAAGGGATCAGTGTGTGAGCGCTTCGTCTTCTGGTTTTGGTGTCTTATGCGTCACCTTCTGACTTGGGCTTATTCCTGTATAAACACGAATCAAACTAAATTAAAAAGTTCTACCCAGATCTCTCTGGACCTGGTAGCCCAAGCTGTGTGGATCCAGAGTTGTGCGACATTCCACTGCACTTCCAGTCATCCATAACAATCAGTGCTTTTTGTTGCCCTCGCTCCAGCAGTGTGAATGGGAGCTGGAGGGATGGGAACAGAAAAAATGAAGCCTATAAAAGAGCACTCCCCCAAGGCAGGAGATAAGCCCTGACATGAAGTAAACACCATTCCTCCCCATCTCCCCTCACTTCCAGTATCTTCAGCTGAATATAAATGGATGTTTAAAAAGTCAGGTACCTGAAGAAGTTTCTAAAACACCTAGTAGCAAGTGAGGCTGTACGATATGTTCTTATTTTTGCACTCTCATCAGGTGAAAATAACTCATCGCTGTTTCACTGTGTAAGTAATGCGGGTAGTTCCAGTAGAGAGTATGGAAATAGATATTCTACCTCACCTGCTGGGAAGAGGTTCCGCTAACTCTATCGTAATTACTAGTTCTTTAACAGTACATGTTGTTACTCAAAGTTCTGACAAAAGTGGGTAAGAACAACTAAGAATGTTAGATGGCATCTCAAAAGGGTGGCTTTTTTTTCAATTGTATTTGATGGGAGACCAGATGAGCATGGTGATAGGTATGTAAGTAAGAGTGAGCTGATCTCAAGGCAGTCTGGTTTGATTTATTTTTTTTCCCTTCTCTTAAATATCCAAAATCAGTAGGAGTTTATGATGGAATCTTTGCATTGAAGTGCCAGATTGCTGG
Organism: Sagittarius serpentarius; assembly: GCA_034782735.1. NCBI lineage: Eukaryota > Metazoa > Chordata > Aves > Accipitriformes > Sagittariidae > Sagittarius > Sagittarius serpentarius. The sequence goes on from JAVKLA010000090.1 coordinate 41,464,706, forward strand.
CGTTGAAGGAATGAAGGCTTATTTTCTAGCTTTTCAATGGAAAAAAATGAAGCCTTGATTGAGTTTTCCGTTAGTCTGGAAGTTGATTTTGACATGACCTGTCTCATTCACTTTGGGGTACAGATACCCAATTTTACTACCTATAAGACTATAGAAGTTGGCATTCAAGAAAGCTGCTTTTTTTTTTTTTTTTTTTTTTTAAATTCAATAGAACACTTCCAGTTGAGTGATGCTGGTTAACTTGTTTCTCATTTCCTAGCTTGATCTAGGTGGAGACACTCTTGTCAACGTTGGCTGCTGAAACTGCATCTCCTGCGTGCCAGTTGCCCCATGGCTGAGACAGGCGCTAGCAGCAGGTTTTCTTAAAACAGTTTTGTAAATGCCCAGAGCATGGCTGGGCCAAACAGAGCCCAACACCAGCGTGGGATGCTGTTGAAACGGGGCAAGCCTAGTTGCAGCAGCAAAGTCACTTTTGTGACTGTTCCGTAGGGGAAGTATTGCTGAAGGTGGTCAGCAGTGGCTTTTCTCTTAGTCTGATTTATGCTACAAATACTGAAGACTTTCCAGGTACTAAAATGAGTCAGAAAATTGAATCATTAGATTTCATGCTAATACTAATTTACATATTGTTGTAAGTAGGAGCAACTTCCTTGCCATAGCCTGTGAGCTATGCCCAGTATGTTCATTTGCTGGAATAGCCATGTGATCACGAGCTTTGAAATGCTTGCAAGAATTAGAGGAAGTAAACTGAAGGCATTCATATTTAATAGGATCTTAGAAAATCCTGTCTCCAACAGAATTAGGTACTGCAGTTGTGCATGTGTCCCTCGTGTTGCGGTATGTACAAACACACTGAACCACCTATTGAGATTTGTAGACAACACAAATCTAAAATTTTCTGGTTTTCATTGTAAAATAGTGAAATTACATATGTGCCGATTGCAGGCACAATGCTAGCGTTATGCTCTGTAGGATGGTGTTGAGTATGGACTTCCAATTTTGCTTTCTGCTGGCTCTCTTGTTTGTTTTTAAGGCTTGAGATGTAGTCTTTGAAAGCAGGTGCCTACTTGTTTCGGTAGTGGAAGAACCCTTACCTCCTAGTAAAGCTGCTTGCTTTTGTCTGCTATCTGTGGAGGGTATCCAGTGAAGCTTTGCTCCATCTGTAGGTTGTGCTCGTGAAGAGCTGAGGGTGCTCTGTGGGCAGTATCCTTCCTTTCTGGGCCGTGCATGCACTAGGGAGAAGTGTGCCTTTAATGCCTTTATAAATGTGACAGGGATTTGATGTCTTAGGCCTTTTTAAAATTCAAATTTACTTTTGTAGTTGGGGGGGGAAAGGAAGACAACATTTGTAACAGCTTTTCTATGCCTGTTCCTGAAAGCAGATGATACTGCAAGAAAACTGTGGCTCGTGGTGTAGCTTTTTCTAAGAGGAAAGATCCCAGTGAGGAGATGACATTATCCATGAAACTTGAGAAGTAATCCTCGCGTAACTTTCAGAAGTTCAGCTCGAGAATAATCCAGGTTGGCTACACATAATAATTCTTATTTTCATTGAAGTTGCACTCCAAGATAGTAGGTAGCCCTTACAGGTAAGGCTAGCACTAAATTAATGTCTTGCAATTCATGAAAATCGCTGGTACGTAGGGACTCTTACTGCTGCATGGGCTGCGATGGCAGGATCGAACAGGAGGATCACCAAGAGGAAGTTCTTCATTGTTACATCAGTAGGTCTTAGTATATTTTGCAAATACTGTTTGTGGGAAAGTTTATTAATAGTCAAAAAAGAAGGAAAATTAATCAGTAACATAGAATATGAGGTGGAAAGATAGTGTCTTTGGGGGTGGTCTGATATGTGGCACGTATGTAAGGCATTCTGTGGCGGGAAAAGCTCTAAAATTCTTAAATTCTGAAGGAGGTAAACTTTTTACTTGACATCTTTAAATAAATATTGCAAACTTTGCAACTGTGATTGCACACTTCTCTGTGCTGCAGGAAAGCTGGGATCTGGGAGGCAGAGTGCACCTCCAAACTTGTTGCCTGCAATCTTTATTCCCTGAGTTTCTGAGAAGGTATTTAAGATTTCTCCGCTGCTTCTCTTTCCTTTAGCAAAGGTATCCAGAGAGGGATGTATTAATTCTTTTTGCTGGACCAAAACCTGTTTTTAAACCTGAAGATGATGGTTTAACAAGCAGCCAGGACCTCTAAGCGATAGAAGTGGCTTGGGGAACAAAAGCATGTGAATCCTGTTGGTTAAGACTTGATGGGTAACTTATTTCTGTGCGGTGCCTGAGAATTATGATGATGAAGACTATAGAAGTAATTAAATAAGACTCGTTTTAATATTGCGCATGTTATTGATCCCTTAGGACATTTAGATATGCAAACTAGATAAGATCTCCTTTGCAAAATGTTTTTCGGTGTAATTGTGACACCTCTGGTTGTTTTCTACCCAAAATGCCTTCATGTTTTTGTGGAAGTTAGACGTTGTTTTACATAAAGCTATGTGAAGTAACCAAGAGTCTAAATTTCGTCTTGCTCATCTTTGGTATCCGTTTGCTTTCTGCTTGTTCTGGGTCGAGGGGCCCTTGCAGGTTTCTGACCAGTGGTTAGGCTTGCTGAAGATTAAAAATCCCCCTCGATCCCATCGGTGATAGTGACAACTTTTGTTTCCTTTTCCCTTCGGACTGCGGGACCAGGGGCTAAACATCAGCCCCATAGCCTTCCTTGTTTTTATACAGCCATGGCTGTGTGCAAGCGTGGCTTGCGATGTTCGGCGTGCAGTTTGGTGTGCAGTGCTCCCCTTTGATCTCAGGTGGGGGATGCAGTGTGCATCCAGATCAAGTTTTGTGTGCTGAGGCTTCTGAATTAATTAATGATGGTGGCTGTGCTCGGCTTCCCCTGTAAATAGGTGTGGCTGCTGGGTCCCTGCCAAGCTGCCATTTCATTCCCTTATTTGGATTTTTGAACGGTGTCATTCTTTACACACGCCCTCAGTTAGGTTTTTAAATAATATAGTTGGGGAAACTAAAATTGCTGCTACAAAATTATTAGTTTATGAGTTATTAATATACTCCTACAACTGAGATTAAGAATGTGTCGTTAGTGGAGGATGGTATCTTGAGCTCCCCGCCAAAAAAAAAAAAAAAAAAGGTTACTACTGTGTTTCCAGTGGCTGATGCTAAAGCCAGGTAGGCACAAACCAAATTATTGAGGAGGAATCAAGTTACCGTATTTCAGTTGATGCCAGGTTGCCCAATTAAAGTCACTGGCACTTGGTGAGCACAAACTGCCTGCAGAGCACAGCAGAGCCTCATTGCAGCAGTGAGCATTGGTGAAGCAGATGAAAGCAAGCCCCCAAATACGGCATTCCAGAGCAAACATGATGCATGCAAAAAGCACATCTTACTCAATGATGAAAGTAGAACAGATTTTTCCACCGGAGCTAGAAATAACAATTTGCCACCTGTTTTTTTTTTTTTTTTTTTTTTTTTTTTTTAATTGAACATTGCCACTCATTTCCATCTCCATCTCTCCTAATGAGAGATCCAGAGCTTTCCAGTCGTCTTCCTTGGGGTTGTTGGGCACTCAGTGAAGGAGGTGATAAATTCATGCATGCATCCCTCTTCCCCTGTTTAATATTCTGCCAAAGAGTTCTGCAGATGCATTTCATAACGCTGCCTCTTTGCATAGAAAAGAGACACCCCCTTCCTCTGTCAAAATTACATTCTACATCTGAAAACAGAAGATAGTAATTCCACTTTTTGAAAAACACATTTATGCAACAGTCCACGGAGACCGGCACTATTAGGTGATTAGATTGCACTTTAAAGCCAGTTCATTGCAACTGCTCGTTGCGGATGGAGGATCGCTGGACAGGCTCAGTCATCTTGAAGGAAACGTCCGTCCTGCAGTGTCAAGAGTCGCAAGAGCTGGCGTTGTTGATCTGGATTGATCTGGATGACAAGTATTGCAGCGATAGGAGCCCTTCGTGCTCATCCCGTGAATCCAGTAGATCTTGGCCCTGGGTGAGGATCAACATAATTGGCCATAAATACAGAGTAACTGAAAAATAGTTCAAACTGTGCTATGTATAAAACAAAGAACCCCCAAACCAAAACACTTGAATCTATTTTTAGCTCTTCTTGGTGTTCTCTCCTTTTGCTTAACAGTAGATACTATAGTTCCTCTTCTTGAAACGGGCACTGCTTTGTTCATGTCTGCTGCTTGGCTGCTGTCTCCGACATGCAGGGTGTTTGTTGTTGTTCCTGTAAGTCAGCCACTTGCAAAGATTTTGATTTAATGAGTCAGGTCTACCCATATAGGAATTACAAAGATTAACTTGGGTAGATGTGAAACAGATGTATAAAACTGTTTGGACCTGGCCCCAATGCAGCCTCTTAATCAGTGGTTTCATCCTTTCTCTGACTTAACTCCCGTTTCACAGTTTAAACTACTAATTGTAAAATTAATGACAAAAATAGTATTTTCTGTGTTTCACTCATGGACTTCCCTCAGTCCTTATCATACCTCTTTGTTCCTTTGAGTGAGAACATGACATTGCTTAAATGCTTCTGTACAAGGGAATACAGCTCTTAAAACCAAAGCAAAAACAAAACTGGTCTACCCAGACGGCTGCTCCAAGGTTAACTTTATCTGGAAATATCAGCTTTTGTAGCTCGCTTTATAACACATTGTTCTTACTTTTATGAAACTTAAGCATCTTCGAGCTGTTTCCTGTGGACTTTTTGAGGAATAACTGTTTTTTCAGAGATTTGCTGGGGAACCTGCCCCACCCTGCCCCCATTTGAAGACATAAATTGTATTATGAGTGAAAAGCAAGCTGCATGCTTGTGTCTGCTAGAGCCCGTAGTGGTGCAACCCTAGACAATCATGGGTGTTTCTATTCATGAGTAGCCAACCAAATCGTGATCTGGGTATTTTGAGCCTGCCTGATCTTCTGAATCAACCTGCAGAGAAATGCGCTCCATTTTGTGCTGACTTGGGACTCCGCGCACGGCTAGCCAGTGTTGCATTTTCCGCGTAGCATCTGTAAACTCTGTTGCATTTGCTGTGGGTGCTTCAGCGTTGTGAACTGCTGACCGGGACAGCAGTAATTGGGTACTCCAGGCTCTGGTTACAGAAAGCCAGATTTGCAAGGTCTTGAATAGCAAGGCTTCCTGGAAGAAAAAAAATTGCAGTTAGTGTTGATTTTTCTTTCTGAGCTGCATTATTGGAACCTCTTTATCTTTGCATCTTCCAGATATCTACACTTGACTGAATTCTGGCTCGTCTCAGTAAAAGCACAGGTAGATCATGGGGCTTGTTTGGGGAGGGAGGAAGGAGCTTGATAATGTAATTACCACTGAGATATTCCAGACTAAGGAACAAGAGAAGTCAAAATGCACTTGCACTTTGGTCTCAAAACAGTAAGTTTTGATTGCAAGAGATTAGATTATACCAGTGTTTTTCAAAAGGTTCAGCCTGGATTTTCTGGAGAAAACTTACTCTGAAATTTCCTATTTTCTTGCACGCTGGTGTATGTGAGTGGCAGGATTTGACAGGGGAGAGTAAAGTTGAACTCTAGTTCTGCTAAATTAGTGTCAAGATCCACATGGAGTGCAGTGCAGCTAGCGTAATTAGTCGATCATACTCTCCCAGATCCAGAAGTAAAGGCAAGGCTTCTCCTTGAAGGCCTGCATGCACTTCCATGTGATTTGGCAGCCCTTGGTATCCACTTGGTATCCAGTAGAGAACAAATGCTGGGAAATAAACATTCTCCAAAAGAAGGACGTGGTGGGGTGACATGCTTGAAGAACAGCTGTTGCCAGTAAGTAGTTTTTCTATATCTGACTTTCTGCTGCTGTCTCAAACGATGCCCTCGCCGGCTGGTGCAGTGTGTGATCCCCGTCTGCAGACCGGCTTAACTAAAGGGTTACTGCAGCCCCTGGTTTCCCTGCCCTGCGAACGCAGGCATTGATCTGAAGGGTGTAATTATAAATGCTATTGATGGCCCAGGAGGGGAGTTGTATGTTTTATCTCTGGCACAGGAATTCAGGAGAGAGTGGGAGAGACTCTTAATTTGTAACAGGTTTTATTTGCAATCTGACTTGTACACAATAAAGGGGTAGCGGTGGTATTAATGAGCATCTGAAAGGAGCTTTTTTCCTTCCTACAAGGTGGCACTTCACTGTAGAGAGGCTAAAACTGAAGAGTGGGTATGCGGGGTGTTTCAGCAGCTTTCACCTGAATTTTTAGGCACACAGAAGTTAAAAAGCAATGCTTGAATATTTGGAGAAATACCAGCGTATGCCAGGTACAGAATGGATCGGCACATTCATAAAAAGCCAGAGAAGCGCTTTTCCACTCCATGATGGTTGCTTACACTGTAGTGAAATGTGCACCATGACTGTTAGTTCTATACAATGGCTCTTCCTATAATTCCGTTGAGGTGTGTGCAGGGAGGGATCCATGTTTTTGGAGTGTACAAAAATGCTTTCAACCGATACTTCGATGCTTAAAAAAAACCCCTAATTTGATACTTTGAGTTCTCCTTCTAGACCAATAAATTCTTTGAAGGCTTTACTCTTGTATTCAAAAATGTTTATGGAAGTAAAGCCTGGACAGATGAGACAGAAGCTAGCCCCTTGTCTGTCAATATTTAAATTGAAATGTGACTCCTTTGTTTTCTGCTGACCAGTTCACTCAGCCTTCCAAAAAGTACAGAAGTTTTCTTATCTCAGTTGTTTGAGGAGGTATGTACAGCAGTAATGCTGAACTGTGGTACCTGTGCCATAGTTTCCATGCCTCAGTTTTCTTGGGGAATCTGTAGCCTGTCTTATTCTGAAAATGGAATTTTTTTAAAGCCCTGTTTTGCTGGCTAAATCTCTCCTGAGTTATACTGGATCATAATTTTTCTAGATAGTGTTGATGGGATTCAGTAATGTTGGTGAAAATGTGGTCCCTAGTATTCTGATCGTCAATTTTCATCATCATTTCATAGAGAAAAAAACCTTAATGAGTGACAAAGTAGGCTCTGAGCAAATAAATCTGATTTCTGTTCTGGTGAGTTAGCAGGAGATACTGTTCAGTCCAGTGCCTGTTTGATTTCTTGAACATTTCACTTACTACGGTTTTAAAAAGCTGCTACGTCAGAATGAGAGCCACAATTCTTTTTAAGTGAAACATCCAACCTTTGAAAGACGCTGCAGAGTGATAGGATACTAAAGACTCGGTTTTCGTGGACGGTGGAGGAGCCAATGCAGGAGCTAGAAGACAGGTAGTGTGTGGTGTCCCCGGGTGCTGGCAGAGCCCCGTCGGTGCCCTTGGACGACAGCAGCGTTGCACCAAAGCACCCCGTACCTCTGCGGTGTGGGTGCCCAGCTGTGCACTGCACTTCTTCTGCACTGACTTTTTCTGATGGAAGTGCTGCTTGGACAGAGTTTCACTTTGGAGTATTAACTGTTTATCGCCTGCTATCTAGGAGGTTCCCTGAACAGATGCTTTAAAAATTAATCCTTCCAGATACTTTTATAAGCATTTTAACCTCTTTGCTTTTGTGGCACGTGCCACTAAGGAAAATTTCCCATCTTGGAGATGGAGGAGGAGGCTAAGCCACGGATGGAGCTGGCCGCGGAGCGATGGAGTGTGGGAGCCAGAGCGGGATCTGGGGCCGTGGCGCCTGCTGCCCTCCCGGGCAGCTCGTTGCCAGCGGTCTGTTGGGTTTCAGTGGAAACTTCCATGTGCTGAATGTGGGTCAGTGTGAGAGGTGGCCCTGGTCCCGTGCTGCAAGCGTCCCGTGGCAGTGAAGCGGTTAAACTGCTCTTCTGGTGTCCTTGCAAGATGAAAACTATTTTAGTCCCATGACACGAGCACTATGGGAGTTTAATGCTACAGTTCATTAAAAATGGAGGCTGGCCAGAGCCTCAGAAATACGATTCAGTAGCTTAGGCTTCCCACGTCCAGAGCACGTTGGAAGGAACAATCTCTGCGGAGCTCCTCCAAAACACGGGGAGCACTCTGACGTGAGGTTGCTGCCGAGCTCGTTCGCGTAACCGTATTCCTCTTTGTTGGGGAAAACTTCTTGCAAAACACAGGCTTCCCCTGTGCTGGAGGTGCCTTGTGTGTCGTCCTGTCCTCCTGCCCGCAGAGCTGAGCCAGCTTCAGACAGAGCCGGTGCAGAGCCGATGCCTGGAGGACCCTCCCCTCCCACTGCGACCTTTATGAGTCCCATTCAGCAGTTATCTTTACCAGGCAGAATAATTCCTCTTTTTTTTTTTTTTAATAACTTTTTTTTAATTTATTCCCCCCCCACCCTGTCCAGCAGTGTTAACTTGTGGCTTCCTGCTTGCTGCAATAGTGTCATAACTACCAATTACCGTGGTTGTGCCATAGTGCTTGTCACGACCCGGTACGCGGTGTGTGTTGTGTGTGTTGCTTTTTCTCATCTTCAGCAATGAAGAAGTGTTTGTTTGTGTCCAGGCCAGATGCACGAGGAGCAGCATGGAAGTCCTGCTGTATCTGTTGGGGTTTTATAGCACTGTTGAAGGCTCTGAAGTAGCTATTGCAATGGTTTTCAATGGGCTTCTAATTAGAAAAGCATTGGACTAATAGGATGAGCTATAATTAGCAAGACCTGCCCTCTAGATAGCTAATCAGGGACCAGAATACAGTTGCATATCCATTCATTAAGTTTCTGCAATTTGCAATTTAGCAATTTGTTTAACCTATTGGAACCTTTTGGGGTGCTTAAAATAGTAAAACAGAGAAGATGGGCTGGGTATAATCCCCCAGCTTTTGGGACAAGGTGACCTCTGAGCTTGCTGGAGTTTGAGGGGGACAGTTTGATCCTCAGGTGAGTGTCAGGCGGGTGGCCCTTTACAGCCCTTTTCCCCTCTCCAGAGAGGAGGACTAGAAGTCGGTGAGCTGTTGTCCTGCCTTCTGGACAAAAGAAAATAACTGCAACTTTTTGAGGAGGGAAATGACTCAGTTCTTGGTGGCTTAGCAGAAATAAGAGGCCGAGCTTCCAAGGAGTTGTCTTGGCAGCTAGCGTGCATCAATTACTGTGCTCCACCTACAGCCCAGCGCTGCTGCCGTCTGCCCTGAGAGCTGACACGGCGTCGTGTCAGCGCGCACAGCCCTGTGCAAGACCCACTGCTAAAATTGTGGCTGTCAACTGATTATTCGCTTTGTGCTGTGTAAAAGCAGGCTGCGATAAGAGGCATTTGAATCGGCATGTGCTGCTGGTGCAGGTAACTACCAATCCAGTAGTAGGCAAAACTAGTTGATTTTTCTAACTGACCAGTCTGCGCTGGCTGTGGGTTTCTTCCCTTGGTGTTTTCATAGAATCATAGAATGGCTTGGGTTGGAAGGGACCTTAAAGAGAGGGAGGAGGAAGGTTTGGATATCATACACTGTATATACAGGCTCATAAAAGGATTTTTGTAATGCATAAGCAAGCATCAGCCAGCAGAACTTTTTCTGGAGTAAGAAGCAGATAAAACACATGAGCGTGTTCTTGTAGAGTTATTTTTATGTGCTGTCCTACAGGACAAAAACTTCTGTAACAAGTTGTTTCCCCCTTCTTTCTCTGCTTCGTGTGCAACTTTGTGGAAGCTTCTGCAGGGAACAGTGATGTGGTCTCAAGTGGCACCAGGAACAGGGGGAAGACTGGCTTCATCCGTGTTACAGGGTGTGGGCGATGGTGGTACCCCACCAAAACCTCCGACTGTATTTAGCTAGTGAATCCAGTTTGGCATTAAAACTTGCTCTGATGTCCTTTCAGTGAAAATACCAAATTGTCACTAAATTGCTGAACTGAGCCTGTGCGTGAGCATGCATGTGACCGTGGTGTCACGTCCAAAGACGACTCTCTTTGTTTGCATCTCTTGATGTTCCTGCCACTTAATAGGTAATATCACCTTCATGTAGGTAACGTTGGACAAATACTGCCTTGTTGACTGCATCTTACTAGCTATTAAAATGCTTGTCCAGGGGCCTACTGACTTGTTGGACAAATTAAAACCAACGAGTTTCTTTCTGAAGATGTGTCTTCGAGTGGTGTTCTCCTGCATGCACACATGGACCTGTACTGCTTTTGTCCAAGAAGTAAAATGGGGAGGTGGCACCGTGCCTGCTTTAAGACTTACCCGGAGCAAGCTCCTGTGGTACCGGCCGTTAGGACAAATGCAGGTCTTGTAGGTCTCTTCCTCCTCGAGGGAAACTGTCAGTTAGAAATGGGAACGCTGCTTCCAGCAGGTGTTTGGCTCAAACCAGAGATACCAAGCAGCAGTAGGTTTCCCCCTAGAGTGTTAACATAAGAAGCAAACACTAAAGAAATGCAGAGTAAGAAAAGCGGTAACTTTAAAATATTTTTGTGTGTGCTTTTGTTTTTAATCTGAAAGCATTTGAACACAAGCCTGACTTGCGGTTCCTTTCCTTAAAATAATAGGATGCAGTCTTCTCATCTTTCACATGGGTGCCAATGTTTAAGGATGACTGTGTCATCAGCGAGCATGTTTTGGGTGAAGGTGGTATACTAACCAGGTATACTAACTGACTTGTCTCTTCCCTCAGGGTCCTCGCTGCAGTCACTTTCAGCCACTCGGCCCGGTCAGGATCCCACCTGGAACCCATGAACTTCACTGACAGGTAGGAGCTGTGAATAAGGTGGAGGATGAGTCCCTAATATTGCACAGACACCCCCTCTCCCTCCGTTCAGTACTGAAAATGGGGAGGTGGGCTGGGAGGGTGGAATTGTCTTCTGGTCTTTTGCACCGTCAGCTCCTGCCTCGTCCAGGAGGACAAGGAAGAGCTGTAGAGGAGCTCCGAGTTTAAACTCAGATCAGAATTTGGTTCCTGTGCCTTAACCAAAAAGTGGTCTTTCACTTAGCCCTTCATCCATGCTCCAAAGTAGGTAAATCTCCGTAGCTTACTAAGGGACAAAGAAGTTTCACTTCCTTTTAACTGGGCAGTCACAACAGCTGCACAATAGCGTCGGTTTTGAACAAGAGGAGAAGCAAAAGCAAGCACACAAAAATTCCTTCCTCGAGACTTTCTGTATATTTTGATCATTTGCACAACCCCCAGAAGAAAAACTGTGAATGGAAATGAAGTTTATGTAGATATTTTGTAGCTCTGGCAATGCTCAGTGGCATAGCTGAAGTAAAGCTCTCTTGATCAGCTGTCCTGTGTGTGATGGTGCTCACCTGTCCAACTGTATTGTCAAATGAAGCATTTTATAAATAGCAATTTAAAGATTTATCTTTCCTTTTTTTTTTCTTTTTCTTCTCCAAAACATGTATTGCCAAGGCTCTGGTGATCAACGTTAAGCATTTCTGGTCTTTGCTTTCCTTCCAATCTCAGTTTTCCTGGTGTAGGTGTTGATGTCTCTGGTCATAGATTTACTTATTGGATTTACTATGTTTTACCAGAGTCAGCTTCAGAACTAACATTGTGCAAGCCATGAGCACCACTCATTTTTTTGGTTATTTATTACATAAGTTCCCAAATCTTGCAAAGCAGTGCCATCTTTCATGAGACCAAAAGGCTGAATGAAATCATAAAAACACCTTTCTTAATGACATCAGTCAGAGGTGAAGGAGTAGGAGTGACAGCGAGAGCGGCAGAGAGTGTAACTCTTAAACATCTTGACCATAGGCATGGAAATTTCTTAATCTGCTCTCTTGTTCAGTGAGTTTTACCTCCATAAAACACCTGAAAAACATAGCTCTGTGCAGTTGTAGAGCAGCATGCATAAATACGGTCTTATTTTGCCAATTCAACTTGTTATTGAAATACTGCATTTTGAACCATGATTGAAACTGGTATTTAACGGCTATCCTGCACTGAGGAATCTCCGTGATTTTTTTGGTAATACAAAGCCCAGACATAGTCATTAGCAGACTTCCTGCCCAGTAGTTTCTAGACAAAAATAGATCCATAAAACTTGGGGGAGAATTCAGGTCAAACAAATCCCTCGTGTAGTGGCTGTAAGTAGTACCCTCTAAAAACACCTCTTTAAACCCAATGCCATGCACCTTAGAATTAATATAATTTTAAAGTTCTCTTTTAAAGAATTAGAATATTGATTGGTACACAAGAAAACTCCTTAGTTGTTTAGGTCTTTCTTTTGGTACCTTGTCCTTTGTATCCACTTACACCAATTCCCTCTCTGATCATACTGAGGCTGTATTAAATAATTCATATTGGGTTGAATGTGAATCCAGAGCACAGCACTTCTTGGAGAGGAGTGATGCTGAAGCCAGTTTGGATGGTCTGTGTGCGCAGAGAGCCTCCCTTCTCTTTAAGTTTTTAAAATGCAGAAAAAAACAAGGAATTGCCTGGATTATAATATGCACAGCATGTGGTGCTGGAAAAGCTGATTGTTGTTGTGACTGAGTATTTAAAGATGCTAATTTTGCTACTCTTGCATTAAAATAAATGAACCAACCTAGATCCCTCCTCTAGTAAGAAGCAGACATTAAATGGGGAGGGGGGTAGAAGAAGGGGAGAGGATCTGATTGCAATCTGCAGTGCAGTTACTTAATATTTAAATCTGTTCCCATCAAATAAAAGTTTAAATCAAGTTGTAGTCCTTTAAGTGGAAGGTTTTATTTTTGAGTCAAAATAAACACTGGATAAACAGTTTTTAATGATTAGTTAGTATCTGTGAGGATCAATGTACCTAGAGAATCCATACCTTGAAGAAAGGCAGAGTCTTTCTCACCGAGGTGGAGTCAGACCGCGCGCTTCTGATGATAGCTGGTGTCTTTTAACAAAACAACTTTGATTTCATTCTTTGACTGCCTCGTATGAGGGTGCTTGAATTCCCCCAGCAAGCTCAGGGGTGACAATGAACCAACTCCATACTGAACCGTGCAGTTCATTCCTGAAAACTACAGCTATGAATCACGGTCACAGAGCATGCGAAAAACTGGCATTGCTTTGCAGAGTGAACCAGGGAATCTGTGTCATTGTGGCAGGACTGAGAAGGGAGGGTTTTGGTTTTTTTTTTTTTCTAGGCTGGATATTCCAAGTAAGGAATAGCAGCACTGATAAAAGGTATTTAGGAGAAAAACCTGATATTCTTATTCAGGTTTTTTAGTTGCTTTATTATAATTTTTTCTAAGATCACCTTGATAGTGAACAGTTCTCTGAAGTTCTTAGAAAAATTCAGCAAATTACTAGATTGATTTTTACAGGCAACAGCTATTTGCCGTTTACACAGCTACATGTTTAATATAATCTATGTGGCACATTGAGCTTTGTGTTAAGAATTGTGAATGCTTCTCTCTCTGTTATACAGAGCCCTTAGACAGTGGTTAGACTCCAGATTAATAAATGGAGACAAACTCAGCCCTAATAGTGATTTTTAAGGCGGGTTAACACAAATGCCGTGGGAAGCAGAAGGGTGACTCCTAGTGCAGTGGGACTTCAGCTACCAAAGTCCTGTTTCTGGCCAGATACAGAACTTCATGTTTGTGGTGCTCCCAGCTCGACTTCAGCGCCTTTCTACAGATGTTTATCTGTTCATTTTAGTAAATATTTAGTCAAGACCAGGCTGAATTGCTTCCTACTGCACCATAATGACTGCAAGCAGTTGCAACACGGGCACAGCATGTGTCTTAGTGCCTGGTCACTCGGACGGAAATAAAAGCAGCTTCTGCGAGGCTCGAGGTGCAGGAGGAGCTGCTGCAGGTGCTCCCCTCTGAAGCCGGCCGCTGGGAGCAGCCGTGGGGATGTCGTGGCTGTTTTCAGGAGAGCATAGGATTCTGGTACCCCATATTTCGACTGCTTTTCTTCAGCGATTCATTGGGCTGGTGTCCCTGAAATGATGCTTTCCTGCTGGTGGACCGCTCCACTGCTGTCCCCAGGCCAGCGGAGAACTTCCCTCTGCTGCCTCCAAATGCCCGACACCCGTGGCGCAGAGGAAACTTCTGTGGGGCTCCGTCTCCTTTTAATTGCAAGTACTTAACAGTCCTAAGCAAGCCCATTTATTTTCCCCTGAATGCTTAAAGAAGGGGGAAATAATAATAATAGTAAAAAAGGGAGGCAGGACTGCACAGCCGGGAGGTGCTGTGGTGGCCGGCTGGCGTGAGCACATGCAGCTGAGCAGCGTGGGAGCCCGGCGAGGGAAGGGTTAAGGGCTGCCATTTTGTTATGTAACACCCTTAATGGACATATCAGTGAATGGCACCAAAATGGCAGGGCTTAACCCTTGGTGGGCTGCAGTGCTCAGCCAGCCAGGGGCTGGGAGCCTCTCCCCGCTGGGAGCAGCGAGTGGGCTGCGGAGCAGGTACCCTCCTCTCGTCCCTTCTGCTGAAGGAGGCTTCAGCACTTGCAGTGCTCCTTCTTTTCAGATCTCGTGGTATGGAAATAATGGCTGAGATAGCAAAATGATCAACTCACCTCTGGCTGCTGTCATGCTTTTTGTTGCCTTCACCAGGGAAGGGATGGATTTTTGCCTGCCCAGTTGAACTCAGGTGTGGGATGATTTTTTTTTTTTTTCCAACCTGCAAAATAACTAGTGTTCTTGTCCTACTGCTGTTGCATTAATTCAGTCTTTAAAACAATACGATCTAGTTCTTACTTTGGCTTTCTAAAGTTTATTTTTCTAAACATCTACATGATAAGGTCATGAACTTCTCTGTGTGTGCGTGTGTATACGCATTTATATGCATGCAGACGTGAATACACATGCACACAGTAGTACACACACACACGTATATAAAAATTTTAATGACTTTTTCCAGGACGTCTCACTTATGGCTTTGTGATCAATGCGTATATAGGAAAAAAACTCACTATGGCATAACAAGAAAATAAGCTCAGTTGAAACAGTGACTTCTCATTGAAACTTTTTACATCCTGCTATGAGAAATTAATTCCTAGGCTTTGTGGGGAGGGTGCATGAGGATGATCCATGGTGACTGCATGGGCGGCACTTGCAGGAGGCCTGTCTGGTGTGCACATCAGGTCTGTGCTGGGTGCAAGTGACTGTTCAGAGTCAGTAAGTTTTTGATCAACCACCCTTAGAAAATACTCACTGAGGGGCACTGAATGTGTCTTAACCTCCCTGTTTCCTCCTCTGTAACCTTGTCACCTTTTTTTTTATTTTTTTTTTTTCCTCCCCCTCTTTTGCTGTAAAAGTTTCCAGATCATGCTGGGGAAGAGGGTTGTTGATACTTGCTTTTGGCTACCAAAAAGAGTGAGTATCACGTAGCTGGATGGGTTAGTGTGCGGCTGCAGATGGTCTGCGCTGAACCCATGTCTGTTGCCGGCACTCGCCAGCACTGCTGATGACTCTAGCACAGCGTCGAGATGTAATTTTAACTTCAGTCCTTTTCACTTCAAACCACTGCGTTGTGCTAAACAGTGAAATGTAAGCAGAACTACTTCTCTGTGAAGGAATTGCTTGGAGGTTGTACAAGGAAGTTATAAATCGTGAACGGGAGAGGAGAGAGGAGGCGACATGGATAGCTCTGAATGTGATGTGGAGAAAAGTGGAAGTGTACATCACAAACAGCAAGCAAAGTGTGCTGCGTGGGGTTTTTTTGGTTTGTTTTTTTTTTTTTTTTAATTGTGGTTTTGTCTTCATGTACCCTGTTGGTGTTCTGTGTGTGCTTGTGCCTCAAGCCTGTTCTGGCTGCCACCCCAGTTGCCTGTTCATGCCCTGGTCAGGCAGCAGCTGGGTGAGCCAGGCATGGCTTCTGCAGCTTGGGTTTATCCTGGACTGGACCGCACATCTGGAAAAACCGGCATAGAGTAATTCATTTCCCAAGTCTTAAACTGGAACTCTGTGAGTTTTTTCCTCTTCTGTAACTTTTCCCTGCAGCAGCAAAAGCAAGCAAGAACAGGTGATTGCTGCAGCATCCCCAGCCCTTTGCAAGGGGCTGGGCTGTATGTCACGGTGTCCTACACGTCCCTGCTGGAGAAAACACTGGCTGAGTTAAACCAGGTTTGTCGTCTTGGTCTTGCTGCTCTTGTCTTTGAAGGGAGGAAGGGTTTGGAAGATGGCAAGAGATCTCTCTTGACCCTTTTCCCAATGGAAAGCATACTTGTGGCATCACAAGCGTACACGATGTTTACCAGGCTAGCATAAATAGGTTGTGAACTGAGGAGGCTTTGGGTTTTTCCTGTTGTCAGTGTGCTCAGAGGGCAGTGAAGCTGCATGGAGGAATTTTTGACAAGGCTTCAGGGTGACCAGTGTAATGGCCTGCAGTCTGAGGAGTTTACTGCCTTTTATATGGTATACTAAACTGCCTTTTGGATTGATCGTAGTAGTTAATCTGTTACAGTGATAGCACTTACAACTGAGTATTTGCTGCTTCGGTCCGGGGCGCTCCGCCCCAAGCTATGCCGTTCCCTCTAATAAAAAGCAGAACCTTCCATAAAACTTAAAATTTACTGTGTAATCCTTACTTTCTCTTCCTTCTTTCAAATAAAAGGTGTAGTCAAGTTGAACTGAAGCTGTTCACTGTTAGTGTTGATCGGTTCCTTTTGCTGTTAACAGTGAGGAAGGAGAAGTGGGAATTTTGGGAATAGCTTTTGAAGTTATGGGTTATCCTGGAAACAGCCTGGATGTTCTGAAACATCTAGCTGATTTATTCTCATGTGGTGGAACCAAATGGTGAAGGTGTGATCTCAACAAATCCAGCAGACTTAAGGGCTGGTCACAGAGTGTACTGGTAAGGTGCTGTTTAATAGTGGTGGTAAAGTCTCATGTGATGACCGGCGTGCTGTCCTTGGGTGCTGGGGATTAAGCAAATTGCCAGATTTGCCATTGGGAGAGAGTTTTCTTCCCAGGTGGGTTTGGGTTTCTCTTACCTCCTCCTGTCATGCAAGGAGCTGCTTGCGTCCTCTGCGAGGACAAGGACACCGTCCCTGCTGGCGCAGGTCTCTGCAGGTGCCCTCTTCCTCCTCTTCTCTTCCAGGGCACCTGTCTGGCTTTAACCTTTTCCTACAGACCTAGGCTGCTTTGGGAAGTGTTTTGTAGTCCGCTGTGTGAAACAGATCCTGCCAGGGGCTCACCTAAACTGTACTCCTGCTTCTCAGTGCCCTCTGACTTGCAGGAGATAGGGCCCAGTAACCCAGGTGATTCCCATAAAAGATTCTGGTGTTACCAGATTTCATCTTTCTTCCTGAAAAGAGAGGTAGAATAGCCTTTGTAAAGAAATCCTTCTCATTTTTCTCCTCCCCTTCTCTAAGTGCCACCTTAATTTGCCTTTACGTCTCTCTGCATCTGTATCCATGTTAACAAATTGTTTTCCTGTACTCTTTCCTGAAAGAGTTAAAACTATTTCAGGGAGCTTGGTTTTAGGGCTCATCTACAATAAATATGACTTAATCACTGTTGTGGTAGGGCAACTGTGCGACCAAATCTCTCTTACAGTGAGCCTGCACTTACAATTTTCAGATTTAGTTGTAAAAATCTTAGTGCAATCTCATCTCAAGGTCTTTCCAGTAATGTAGATCTTCACATCACGCTGTTTCGGTTGTGCTACAGATACTCTTCTTCTCTCTAGCAATCGCTGTCCCCAGCTGCTGCTTTCCAGCCTACATCGTTGCAACAAGACACTGTGAATTTTTAACAAAAACTTGGACTGAATTTTGATTTGCAGAAAAGTCATTGTAGCAGCAGCACCATTCCGCAAAGGAAAACGGAGGTGTCGCTTTTTGACTGTGTGAGTAGGGAATGCCCAGGGAAGCTGTGGCCATTTCCAAGTAAAGTTTGTTGTCAGTGTCTGATAAGGGGGCGATGGTGGTGTTACAAGGAGAAAAGGCTGCTGCCAGTTCGTAAAGGAATGCAGGGTGCAAGATGCAATGTCCTTGAGAACTTGTAATAGGAGAGGGTTTTGTTGGAAAGGTACATCGTGCATTTTCATCAAGGCTGTTAATCTGTTCAGTCTGACCTTTGTAAGGAGCCTGTGTGCAAGGGGTTTGCGCCTGGAAATGCTCTGAGTGGGTGCTTAGTGCCTGCCTCTCTCCATCGCTCCAAGATGAGCTGTCTTGGTTAGCTAGAAAACAGGTGCTTAGTGAAGTATTCAGTATGCATAACCTGTTTTTACATTAGGATTTTGACTGCGTTCGTTTTTAAAATAAAACTTGGTGTCGATACGAGATGCAGATCATTTCCACTGCTTGTGATGTTAACTCAGGTAAGCAAGATTCAGCCATGAGTGCGCAGAGTTCTGCCTGGTAGTTCTGCGTGTGGTGTTGTATGAAATATCCTGGCACAGCTCAAGGTATTGCCTTTCCCCATCCCAATCAAAACTGGGAAAAACGAAGGAGTAGAAATACAGCGTCGTGTAAACGTTCTTAAAGTTTGCAGCCTGAGTGCCTGAAGTGCCGCTGTAGCTCTGGGATCAGCACAGGCTGCTGGAGTTGCTGCTTCTCATCCCTGTGAGGTTGGAGAATATGAAGATACTGAAAATAAACCCAGATCAGGGTTGAAGGAGGTTTCCTACTGACTAAGCAGTCTTGCTTCAAGAAGGTCACTGTGATTAATAGCGCATCTCTGTATACGTAAGCTGGGCGATAGCTCGCCGGTCCTTTGTTACAGCCCTGGGTTCAGATGTGTTTGCACCGAGTTAAGAGGAGTAAGATTTGCGATTCCTGGTCAGGCTGCCTGATCGTTTGTTCAGGGGGAGAAGCAGTTGTCATGCTGCCGTATTGTCAGCAGAGAGACTTAAACTGAGGTACTATTACAGTTAAAAGCTGCGCTTTCAGAGGGCTCTCTGAGGCGGAGTGGGGTTTGGAAAAGGCTGCTGCCTGTCAGCTGGGGTACGCTGAGCTGTGCCGAAAATCACCGTGCTGCTGGCTGCCTGCCTGGGCTGTGTGCTGTTTACTCGCTTTCATAATACCAAAATTAACTTAGCCTTTCTGTAAAACACACCTTTCTTCCATTATTGTAAGTTCAAGTGTGGTCACACGGTAAATGCAGATCAGCCGAGGGGAGGCACTTTGTGTATTGACTATGTTTTTAACACCCCACCCCCGAAAAAAAAAATACATCTTTCATCCAACACCATGCAGAGAAAGTTGTGGTCACTTGCATGGGGCTTACACTGTCCAAATGGCAATTTCACATAATGCTTATGTGACATTGTTGGATAACGGGGTGGTGGGGGTGAGCAGAGGTTACTTATGTTGCGTAATTATGTTAATCTCTCACTGCTAAAAGCATTTCAAAGACTTTGTTCAACTATTGTGAGTTGGCCTTACTCTTGAAATCCATTTTAAAAGGAGGAAAAAAAAAAAACGGGGAGGGGAGGAATGCTTTAAATTAATTAATTAATTAAAAAGATTAAGGGGTGGTGGTGTGTATTTCTCTCCCTCTCCCCCCATGCCACCCCCTCGGCGCCTGGTGTCCCCAAGCACCCAGAGGGGAGCAGTGGGTGCCTGAGGAGGCGGAGGAGGGATGCTCCTGGGTGCCGGCCGGGCAGGGTTAGCCCCGCTGCGGGTTGCCTGCCGCCGGCTCAGACTGGTTTCTGGAAAGTGCTTTGTCTCGCAGGCTGCATCCTGGGAAGGGTCATGTGGAGCCCAGTGATGTCATGGGATCAAAGCCTGACTCAGCTCCGCGTCTGATGGATGGGTGTCCGCAGGTACCGAAGTGCGGGCTGAGATGTCAGAGCCCACCAGGAGCAAAACTTCCTGCGCCTCCGGCAGGCGAGGAGTTAAGCCTGGTTCCCCTGAGCCCAGCGCTTCCTCTGCCGCCTGGAAAAGCCTGGCTCCTTCACCAGGAGGGGAGAAAGTCTCAACTTGAGTATTACAATGGCAGCGCCTTAGCGCCTGGCGGCAGGCTGTCAAGAAATATGGAAGCTTCTCTTCACGCAGGGTGTGGTGGTCCTTTTCCCCATAGTGTCTGATTCCCGAAACTTGCAATCAGGCTTAGGTCCTCAGAAAGACATGGCAGCAGTCCCAGGGAGATCCTAATCTAGAATTTTGTAATTGCATTTATTTGCATGTGAGGCAAATACATACATTCTTCCTGCCTTTTGGTAAAGAGCCAAACGGTTTTCATCGTGGGGGTTTGCATATTCTCCTGTGCTCTAATGCAGGGTGTTTTTTTTCTCCTTGGTGATTCTAGTTGATGCTTAGTGAGGTTTGTGTGTGTGTTCTTGTTCTGTTTCGGTTTTTTGTTTGTTTTTGCTTAACATAAAAAAGTGTAAGTACAGTGATGCTGCGTGCTTAATAGCTTCAGACTGAGATGTATTTTGAAGATAGGGTAAGTGAGCATACTGGCAAAACTTTTATTGCTCTTTCTGAGCTTCTTTTGCAGTAACCGCTGTACTTTGCCCTGTTTTGAAATTAAGGTGTTTTGTCCAACTTACTTTTTTTTCCAGTGTACTTAACTCGTTTGTGTCTCCTCTCTCCCCAGAGCCTCACAATGACAGAGGAAGCATGCAGGACACGAAGTCAGAAACGAGCGTTAGAACGTGAGATAACGCATAACGATGTGGACAGTAAAAAAATAAAAATGGAGAAAGGACTATTAGGAACAGATATAAATGCTGAAGGCGACATGAAAATAAAAACGGATCCTGGAGCTGGAAAAGTGCAAGGATTATTAAAAAGTGGAGAGGTGAAAGCAACCATTAAAGTGGAGGTTCAGACGGGAGATGAGCCTGTGGACATGAGCACCTCCAAAAGGTGAGTTACAACCACCTATGTGCTGCAGTTACACTGTAGTGTTTGGGATACTGGCACAGTAAAACGTGGTCAGATGGCGCTACGAAGAAGTTCTCTGCGTCTTAAAGGTAGAGAGAATTAAAATTTTAAGTGTATGTTGCAGCTCTGGCTCTTCACGTGAGATTCAACAGCTACTTCTGTATAACTTCCTTACTGATTTCTCTTCCACAAGCTTTGACAGCAGTGGCAGCCGTGATGAGCAGCTGAGTAAAGAAATACCGTCTTGAATAGAAAAACATACAAGTTATAGAGGATGCGCTTTGAGCTACTGATTGAGATTTATGTGAGAGAGAGTGGTTTGGGTTTTTTTTTTAATTGAGCTGTGATATAGGAAAAATAATAGTTTATGATTGTCTAAACAGAGGAATTTTAATTGCAACTTGATTCTTCCTGGCAGAGCAGTATGTATGGGTAAGTCTGACTTTTCTTTTTGAAGTAACTTGTGGATTTTGATACTAGAAGTGTTAAGAAAAGACAGCACCTGTCTGCAGCAATTCTCTGTAGGACAAGTTCTTAATACTTTTTTGAAAGTCCAGCCTCCTTAAGAAGTCTGAATTTTGACATCTGAAAGCATGAATTCAAAGTTCCTTATCACTTTGGAGAATTTTATTACTACAAACATGTAAAGCATTTCCTTTGACTTGTGTATGAGATACACACATGAATTGGGTGGTTCTGACATACAGATTTACAGGCGTCGCTTTAAAGTGAGATTCCAAATCTTCTACCATATTTCTAACACCGATTCTGACTGTACTAGCATAAAAATTCTGTGACCCTGATGTTGGCCATTCAAGGTCTTGCTTTTTTTCTTTATGGTGCAGCAAGGTCCAACAGATTGACAGGAAGTCTAGAACCCTCCTTTATTCCTGATTCTGACTCCAGCTGGCGCTGGAGCGGTAATACGTAAGAACTGAGACCTGCTTGTCTGTGCAAAATGGCTTAAACAGCTCTCGGAGTAATAAATGTGTGTTTGCTTGGATGTCGGGTATTACAGCAGTGCAGATTTGAGGTGTGAAACTGAAAACACGAGATCCTTATCGCCTGCGCAGGAATTATTGGGAAGAGGAGCGCTTATGGGTGCTATAAGAAAATGGGTATCTCTAATGTTTAATCGCAATTCATCTGTAAACTTTTCCAAACTTCTGATGCTTTTCTAAGAGGAAAAACTTAGACTGCAAGAGCCTGATTACTTTATCCAAATACTGCTTCAGTATATGTCAAACAAGACCTCTTCCATCAGCGTGATTGAGGGAAGGTGAGGGAAGGTGATAGTTTTCAGCTTTCTCCATAAACCTTCTGCCAAAGGGACAATTATCTAAGTTGCTCAGTTTGATATTTAGGAGGTGCTTATGTCTTGCACAGAAGCAGTTAATTGGGGTGATGGGTGACTTCCGTGTCAAGCAGTTGTATTGTGCTGACTAGGAGTAAATCTCTGAAGGTGTCTTTTGGTGTAATCGCTGCCTACTAATTAACACAGGTATGTGTGCTCTTTTTTTGAAGAATATCTAAAAACATTGCTCATACCAAAAACTGAATAAATTAGAATCGGGTATTCTAACTCTTTTGTTGCAGTACTTGCCCCCACATGCATGTGCTCTCTGTGAGTTTATAATATTTTTGAAATGTGTGCCAGTGTTTCTGCTCTGTTGGTGTCCGTCTCTGTTGCAAGACGCGCAAACAGGATGATGAACAAGGGGCCGTACGCTTAACTTCCCAGAGAGCATCTGGAACAATAACACCTATTTACGTGAGATGAGAGAACATCTCTGTCTGTACAGCGTTCTTATTTCAGGTGGTAATAGGATATTGTTGTATTCAGTTTCGGCAAGGAGGGAGAAGAGGCTTCCCTATATAAAAAATATGCTTGCATAAGGAGGCAGTCTGATACCAAGTCCACTGAAGTTAATCATAATAAATATAATGAATTTCATGAGGCTTTGGATAAGCTCTTTAGATACTGTTTGTAAGCTGGAACACCTTTCACAACACGTGTTTGTATAAAACTCTTAATAGAGAGGAATTAAACCCTGGGTCATCTCAAATGACAAAAATGAGCCTGAATGATTCTGTAAACCTCTGGAAGTAAGGCAGCAGCTTCCCAGGCTCTGGGGTTCTGCTCCTGTGTCACGACGGTGCCCGCGGTCTGTGCGTGGCTCCGCTCCCGGAGCACAAACGTGGCGCTGAGCAGCTGACCAGCCTCAGGATGCAAATATGTCCAAGCAATTGCAATCGGAGTCTGGAGATGCCTGTGATAGAGAGGAAGCTTGTCTCTGGATGAGTCTGATCCCTTGCATATATAAGAATACAATCGGCATTTGTAGGGAGGGTGGATCTTAATTTCATGAGAATAGTTTGTTGGTTTTTTTTGGTTTTGTTTTTTTAAGTGTAGGACTTACCTTTCCAGACTTGTGATCTCTAGAGGAGTTTAGCTCGCAGCTTTCATAAGACCTGTATCTTTAAAGCAATTGAGCTGATTTTCTGAGGAGATGAAAAAAGAGCTGTTGCTTAAAATGACTGGACTGCTACAAACTTTCTGGGTAAAATTCATGCTTAGTGATATATGGTGTTTTGGCTTTTAAACTTCCTTAATGCTTTTAAAATTGAAAACACAGTATTTTCCTTGGAAAAGGTAGCCCACCAATATTCACAGTTTAGCTGACATAAAGCTGATTTGAATGGGTTATCTTTCTAAAATCAGTTGATTTTTCAAGATTCGAAATACAAACCTGGCAATACCTCTGCTTTAAACTTAAAAATATATTTCTTTTAATATTTTTTTTTTTTCCCTAAACCTTGAAGTTAAATTTAAAAATAGGATCTGGTTTGAGCACGTTTTCTGATGCCAGAAGAAACAGAAGAAAGTCTGTAGTGGTAGAAGTCTTTGGGAGGTCACACAAGGCCAAACCAAAATCTTGCTCCTCTGCCTGGCGTTTTTGCAGCACTGGGAGCTAGCTATGCTGGTGTGTAATTATCCTAGACCTACTGCGGAGAAGGAACGGGAGGAAGGAGAGTCCTCCCGCCTTGATAAGGACATGTCTCGTTTGCCGTGGGATGGTAAAATAGTGTAACGTAAATCGCTGCGCTTGCGAGTACACTGATTTACATCAATATGGGTGCTGGAGGGAAAGAACATCTGTCAAACCTGGTTGAATCCTGACATCTTCTCGTGCTTTCAAGCTCTACTTTCCCTTTGCTCTGTTCTTCATCTCCTCATTTCTTTCCTTCCCCTTGAATACATGAGTTTCCTACCACATGTGCCCTGCGTTGAGCATCAGTTGCTTCCAGCTGAGGCTGGGGCTTTCTTCTGGAGCCCTTCTTGGATTGTACTGCCTGCTGCATCATGTTGCATTTACTGTACTCCAGATGCAGCTCCCTTCATCTATGGTATGTGCTCTGACCATTTTCCAAGTTGTTTTTTTCTAGTACTATTTCCTGAACCATACAAAACAAACTAGTTGCATACACAGTACTGGTTGAGCTCATGATTTCTGGTGTAGTCACAGTTCAGGTTTGGCAGAGAGCACGAGTGATCTTTCTGGACACAGATGTGTAACTGGCTATCTGGATAGGAGCTGCTGTCCTCAGACAGGTCTACGAGGACAAATTCTCCTCTCTTCTGGAGCAAAAACTCGAGATCCGTCAGGAGCAGCGTTCTGTTATCCCAGTTGTAGGAAAACCTTGCTCATAGAGGTGTGGGGTGTTTACAGGCAAGGATACTACTTGACCCTGTGAGCAGCTGTGTTGTGCTTGGTTGTTGCGCTGTGCTGTCTTAAATCCTCAAAATTACAGTAACTCTTCAAATAGAGAACCTCAAAATATGTTTTGCTTCAGAATTCTAAAAAGCGAGGCTTCTCAGTCATACCAGGAAAGTGAGAGTGAGAGAGAAAATAGTTTTGTCACAGCACACAAGCGTGATGGCAATGGTGAGGGTGATACTGTTAATAAAACACAAATCTAAGAGTTGGCTTCTACCTACCTACTTCTCTGTCTGTCTATCCCCAGTTCTTGCCTTGTCTTGATAGCAGTCGTGGGATGAACGTGTCCTCTGTAAAGCAAACTGGAAAAGTTTTTAGGCAGTTGAACATCTTGCAGTTTTTCCTGTATTTTCTCTATTTGCCAAGAGTTGTAAACTAGCATATTAACTACCTTATCAGTATTAACTGTGGCTTGATCAAAAACAGTTTAAGGCTGGCTGATAAAAAGAAATTATTCCTACAGATTTTGTATCAGCTGGGGGTCTTATTTTTAAAAAAAACCAAACAGACAAAACCCCCCACATTCCAAACCACTATATGTATTGTGTCATGTTCTCCCATTTAGCTAGAGAGTCTACTCTCTAGCTAGATTTTACTTCCAATTGACATACAAATCTAGATAAGCCAAACAGTCTGCATTTGATACGTTTGGTTTATTTTCCACAAAAATTGCTTGCACCCATCTGTTGTCTCCTGATGTGTGGTACACACAAGTATCAAATATACCCACAGCTTTAAGATCTTACTTCTTGAAATTACATGCGAGCTGGCCTGACTTAAAGCACTGCTTGTTTGCTTAAACGAAAACTGCCAAGAAGGATGGGAGTGAAGAGTTTGTAGGCAATCCCTATAGTTAGTGCTCTCAGACAAATAATCTATCTGAACTCCGTAGTTCCTTTAATTTTAGGTCTTGCTGGTTATGATTTGTGTGCTTGACAAATACTACACTGCTCTGGAACCTCAGAAATAATTATGTTCTCCTTTTGTTACACGGGATAATTAAAAATAACATCTAATAGAAATTGTTTTGAAATTGTATGAAAGTTGGCCTAATGGCTGTGCTCTGAACGTTTGTGTTAGGGTTTGGATGCTAAATTGTGGTGCTTTGAAGGATTTTTAGGTTGGTTTGGGGTTTTTTTGTCTTGTTTTTTTTTACTCTGGCCAAATCACATTGAAAACTTATTAAATGAATGGATTTGACTCTGAAATTCTAACATGTTCTTAAGCACATCGGGATGCAGCCTGCGTTGGCTGACCAAACTCTCCACATTACTGGAACTTACTGGGAACAGCGTTCACAGCAGTGCCAGTGAAGAGCAACAGGCTCGTCTCTTGCCATTAGTAGGCCTGGAAATATGGCACAGCCCCGTACTTTAGATCTCCTTTTCAGCTTATGTACATTGTGCCCTATCCACGTTGTGCCTGTGCCCCCTGGTATGTGTTGTACTAAGGGGTATTGTGACAAAATTGATGCCAGAGTTTCTTGGGGAATTTTAATGTTTTATTGTAAATGCAGACATAGCTTGATTAAAGTTTCCTTCCATTATGTTCAGAGGAAGGGATGAAGTTTGTTTTGCTTCAGTTTCGCATCACAGTCACTAGATCCATTGCAACTTCTTTGATTCATGTAGATAAAACATCTCCAGGAAAAAAAGAAATTCCCCACTGCATTGCTTTTTCTTTCCTTGTTTGTCTTCCTTCCTTGCCAAATATTTTTGGATGAGAGTATACAAGAAATTGTTGAATGGACTGAGGCAAAACTGTTGCATATTTGCTAATGCAGATTAAGCTTTAGTTTGAATACAGTAGTGATGCTTCCTTCAGTTGCCTGCAGATGAGCAGAATACGTTGGGATACTGCAGGATGGGGCTGTACAGGTCTCTTGCTCTGCAGTGGGGGTTTTCATGTTTTGTGTCGGTAGTTCTGTAACTTTAACCAAGTGAGCAGCGCATTGATATTTTTTATTTCCCCCCACCCCCCCGTCAGAAGAGTGATCAAAAGGGCATTTTAGAGCATGGGTAAGATCTGGTCTGTAAAAGGAAGATTATATATTGTGTAGTGCTTCTGGATCAGTATGAACAAATGCAAAGACTGCTTGTTGAGATACAGGAGCTCTTCTGTTCATGTCATGAAGCTCTCTGTAAGCTACAGTGCGAGTCCTCTGAAATTAAACAGTCTACCAGAGCCAGTAGTTCCTGGGTGTCTCTTTTTCTCTTACTAGCATTAAGTTTAAACTTTGTCTTCCTTGGTCATACTTCATTGAAACATCTGTCTCACAAGAGGGTGAATCTGTTAGAAAAGTTGAGTCCATCTCGAGATACCTTAGACCTCAGATGTATCATCTTGAAGAGAAAAATTTAATTAATCTTCCTCTGGCCCAGCTAAGTGGAAGCAGACCTCCAAGGCTGGATTCGGCCACCTGACCCTCTTCTTTTCTTCAGATCAACAAATAAATACACAGTGTCCCCATGGGAAAGTGGTTTTTTGTTTGATTTGGGTTTTTTTCTGGAATAGTTGTTGTACTCTGAATTGCTACAGGATGCTCCAAGACACTAAGGAAAACTCGAGTAGCGCGATGCGTCTGTCTTTACGCTTTGAGGTTTTAAAAGAGGATATTGGAGGAAGCATGGCGTTTTTCTTAGGGTACTTAGGAGGTCTGCGTTTGATTCCTTACACAAACTTTCTGCAAGGTCTCTGTTAAATTGTGTTTTATTGCTGTGAATGCTTAAGTGGGTGTACGTAACTGGGCAGCAACCCTGCTTTCATCTTCTAGCGTAGAGTCCAAATGATTGAGACAGCAACACTTATGAAAGCTGAAGGGAGAATAATAGAACTATGTCTTTATTTAGCTAAAGGATATGCCTGATGGCTTCAGAGGATAAAGGTCATAGTATCAGGGCAGTTATCCCAAATTATTAACTGCTGGTGGCAGTATTTTTCTGAAAGTGGTGATATTTCCATTGTCTTTCTTATTTTGAAACATCTGCTTTGAATTTTTTGCTTTACACACAGGCTAACAAAAGAGTAAAGCAAACTCCTTTTTGAAGGAAGATTGTTTTGCAGAGTTCTGGCCTACATTTCTGGAGTTCAGTCTTGTGCCGCCTCATTCACTGTGCAGTTGGTCGTGCTGCTGAGGATCTAAATCCTGTAACACTGAATATGAGTCGACTTGGTTGTTGTGGTCATATGTGTTGCCTTAAAAAATATATAGTATCTTCCTCGCTTCAAGAAGGGCTTTTCTCTGTGAGATCACTTGTCAACAGACTCAAAGTTGGTGTAGATAGATGGTCCTAAATAGATATGACTAATGCTTTTGTGGAAATACGTGATTTTAAGACTCAATGTAGTGGTTTCTAATGCAGCTTTTATTAGATCAGCGTCTTACCATGTAGCTGTCAGGAATATCGTAACGTATCTTGCAAAACGGAGAAATCATACAGGTTTGGGAAAGCCCTTAGATGAAGTACCGTCAGGCTACTGACAGGCAGTCCTGCTCTTGTCTCCTCCTGCTTCACAGCCTCAGTAAAGGATGGGGTTTATTGTAGAGCTGTTAGGGGCAAGGTTTTATTTCCTAGTCCCAAATTTCATATCGTGGTCCTACAAAATGGCTTCGGCGGCTTTTGTGTGTGTGTGTGTGTTGGGGGGTGTGTGTGTGTTGGGGGGTGTGTGTTGGTGTGTGGGGGTGTGTTGGGGGGTGTGTGTGTGTGTGTGTCTGTAAGCAGGGGTATCTTGCACAGACTCTTTGTTTCAATGTTACCCTCTTCCAAGTGCAGGGAGGTGACTGGGGGTACCCCCCGCAGCACAGGGGATCCCAGATCCAGGCTGCGGAAGCTCCTTGGCAGAGGTGCTGTTGGTCTGTCTCGGGAAAGGCTTTGGGGGAAGGTGCGTGTGGTATCCCAGCTTGGCCGAGCAGCCGCTGTTCGCCTTGGCCGGGCAGACAGGCATCCGTCCCGGCTCCCGGTGCCCTGGTCGCGGTCTGTGGGCTGACGAGAAGCCTTGGGAGCAGCTGCCAGTGCTCAGTCCCGCATGGAGAGCGTGAGCGTCCGCTCTCCCTCCACGCTGGCCGGCCAAGCAATCCCAGGCTCGGCCGGCGGGCTGTGATGTGTGTTCCCCCTCCTCTTAAGTTTTGTTGTTTTTTTCAAAGATAAGAGTATTCAGGCTGCTGACGAATGCAAACTTCTGTTGATCACACCTTGCTGCAGATGTCTTGTCATTCTGTTTCCAGCACGTGTCGTTGAACTACTTCAGGATTAAGATTTTCCTCCTTGCGGTATTCCGGGAAAGCCCAGGGGCTGGCAGCCGTCGTCTTGCCTGGCCTTCCTCGTCCACCCTGAAAATAAAACGAGGAGGACTCCACGACGCAGTCCAATAACTCTCTTGGGGCTGCTATTTTTTTAATTATTATTATTATGTCTTCTGGGGGGGGGGGGGGGGGGGGGGGGGGGGGGGGGGGGG
>JAVKLA010000090.1:41493706-41517041 GCA_034782735.1 Sagittarius serpentarius
CCCCCCCCCCCCCCCCCCCCCATTTCTCACTTTTTCGCTTGAGAAACGCCAAGCGACCCTTGGCGTGGGTGCCCAGGGTGGGCGGCGGGGACCCCGGGGGTGGCGGGGACCCCCGGGTGCGGCCGCTCCATTTTCTCTGCCGGCACCTGAGCCCGACCTCACCTCACAAAATGAAGGCCGGGCAGCACCGGCTGGGACCGGCCGTTGCCATGGTTTTTGCCGTGGCAGGTCACGTGCCCGGCGTGTCACGTGACCCGGTGGTGGCCCCGCTCGGTGCGGGAGGGGAGAGCCCCGGTGCCGCCATCTGAAGCAGGTTCAGAGGCTGCCGCCTCGGCCGGTGAAAAGCTGGCTGGAGCCCCCTTGGCAGCTCCCAGGTTCCGCCAGCCTCCCTGCGGAGGACGGCCCGACATCAGCCGGGCTGCCCTCGCCGCTGCTTGGAGAGGGGGCGAAGCGTCGCCACCGGTAGAGTCGTCATCTGCAGCCAAATAAAATCCTTCACGTCGCCTCGTATTTGCGGATGCGTTCGGGTTGTAACGTGTTGACCCCGTAGCTCTTGGCAGCTTTCCTCCCTGCAGTCGCGTGGGCTGGTTCAAGGGTGGAGCTGGCGAGAAGAGCCCTTGGGTTTCGGGAGTGGCCTGGTTCAGGTTGCAAACGCTGGCTGCTCCAATCCCCATGTGTATGTGATTCTCGGCTTTTCAGGTAACTTAACTGTCCCTGCTTTTCATGAGGGATTTAACCTTAAAGTTTGAGGAGGAATGGCCAGCGCTTGACTCCAGCTGAGTCTGTCTTTCACGTGGAGCTGCTCTGGCTGTCACTTGAAAAGGGCTCAGCATCGATGAGCTCAACACGTCAGTGCGTTCCCTGCACGCCTGCTGTTCACCGCTGCCGGGGGAAGTTTACTGAGCCAGTTAGAGCTTGGCCCGGCCCACTGACTTCCCTGCTAAGAGTGACCTGAGCCAGTCTGGTGCGTTCAGATACAGGAAAAAGCTGGAAATGCTTCACCTGTGCCACTGTTAATTTTGAAACAACCCCAGAGTTTAAACGACTCCAGTTCACTGGCTTGCTGTGCCCTCTAGAGGACACGCTACTTTTTTCTTTATTTTTTCCACTAACATGGAAATTGTATTCTAAAGCTGGGGTTTTTTTCGGTATTTGTGGCTGGTTTTGCAGTATCCAAAATACAGTTTGACCTGCCCTGAGCATTTACTGAAGGTGCGTGTTCCACAAAGCTTATCGGGGTACACAGCTTTTCAGTGCTGTTACTCGGTGTAAATATCCTTTGCATCACTAAATAAGATAATAAGGATTAATTTCTGTTAATCATTGAGTTCCCAATAAATGTGGCATATCAGTTAAGTCTAGAAATTGTTGTTTAGTCTAAAAAGTAATTGCCTGATATTTGAAAGTACAAAGCTCATATGCCACATCTCTTACTTGTGAATAATACAAACCACATTTAAATATTTGCTTCATCTTGCTTGATACAAATTCTTTATGTGTTTTGTCGAATGCATAAGGGTAAGCCAGAAGGTTCTGTCTGTAAGCTATACTGTTCCTGCTTCTGGCTTTGGATTGCAAGAAAAACAAAACAATTACTTGAGTTACTTTCCCCTAAAATTCTTGCTGTCGGCCCTTTCGCAAGCACTGTCGTTGTTTCCTGGACAGTGCAGAAGACTTCGCTGTCCCCTTCCTGTGAAGCTCCTGCTAAACCTCTCAGCAATCACATGCCGCAAACCTTGCTCTGAAATCCTTAGGCTTCGTAGTTTGAAATCCCAAATCCTGGTACCAAAGGTGATCTGACCGTTACCTGACAGCTTGTGCTGGCAGTGGCCTCTTGTCACATCACATCATCTCTGTCCCTTTTGGTTCAAGTAGTTGAAGATTCTCTTCTCATATGATAATCATAGGCGATGGAGCCGAGAGGCGATTTAGTGTCAGGAATTCAGGTGGAAGGTGCAGCCATCATTCAAGACACTGAGCGTTAAAGCTAAATAAAGAGTTAAAATCAGTGTAAGTCTGGACATGTTTCAGTGGTTTCTGTTGAAGTTGCGTGGATGTGTCCGTCTGTGTTGAGACTGTTACAGGTTTCCACTGTTAATAGCACAGAAGACTTTAGTAGTGTTGGTGTAGAAAGAAAATAATGCCATAAAGTACTTAAACTTAGGTAAGTGAATAGGTGTGAATTGTTTGTGTTGGGTTTCCTTCAGATTCAGTAACTTGGGTGGGGAAAAGTCACAACTTACAAATATTTGCATTAGGAAAGGAAAAAGAAAAAGGGGGTATGGTTTTGCCTTTCAGCCCATTAAAGAGAAGCAGCAAGTGACCTGTTTGTCCCTGGATTGGGGTGGGATGTGGTCTTCCCCTGGTGCCAGCAGAGCCCTGGAAAGCCTCCGTGTCTTCTAAGGGGGGGTGAAGTGGCTGATGGAAAAGCTTCTAACTTGAAGGAATTCACCATTGCTATATGTTGTGGCTACATCTTCCTTTGTGGTATGCTTTTGTCCTGGGAAGCTTAATATCCACAAGGAGAGCAGAAATTGATTGAACTCGTCCACGTTGTATTTATTCAGAATTTGAGAGATTTGGGATTAATCTAGCAGGAGGTTGTAAACAGCATTACTTTGCAGCATGAAGTAGTACTTTGCTTGCTTTTATTAACTCATTCTCTGTATTTTTCTTTCAATTTGCAGTGAAATAAAGAGAGAAAAGAGAGTCCCCTCACCGGATGTTATAGTGTTATCTGACAATGAGCCTTCTAGCCCTAGAATGAATGGTTTAACAAAAATAGCATTAAAAGAGACCAGCACAGAGGCACTCATGGTGAGTCGTCTTGTCTTGACACAGTTTAAGTTGTGCCCATCTAGAAAGAAGAAAACATACCACTTGTTCCCACAGAGGCACCTGTGATCACAGGGTCAGGTGGATATGTGGTTTTATAAAGACAGATTTGCAAGCAGGGAATCTTGAAGCTGTTAAAGACTGATGTCTTATTTTTTTTTTCAGGCTCTTAACTCCTTGATTTTTATACGCTTCAAAAATGCACCTTTTTCAGAATTGGCTTTTTAGTGGACGCAATGCCCCTTACTCAGCATGGCATAACACAGATTTGTTGTGGGACTGTTCATTTGACTTTGTTTACTTGTTTTGCTAGTGAAAATACCGCAAAAACTTTTTACCTCTGAGTTCTTTCTCCATACTCAGTTTGTGTCCACATACTGCAGGCATGTTGGTGATATTAAGACATACATGACAACTATAATGCTGTAAGTTCTTGTCATGACTTGTATGGTATCTGTCTTCTCCCTGTCCCCGCTCCCTGTTTTCCCATCCTCTATTGCCTTACCTGGCCCTGCAGAAAAGCAGTCCAGAGGAGCGTGAGAGAATGATTAAACAACTAAAAGAAGAGTTACGGTTAGAAGAAGCAAAGCTTGTTTTATTGAAAAAGTTACGGCAAAGTCAAATCCAGAAGGAGACCACTACTCAGAAGGTATTTATTTTCCTACAGATACCTATCTCATCTTTTGAAATGGAGGGGAAAAAACTTAAATAACTCTGGTAGTTGCCATAACCTATGGAACGTAAGATAGCTTTCCAATAAAGCATATCTTACTTTTCCTAAAGTCTTTATGAAGTTTATAGCGGTTTATCCTGTTAAACATTCCCTTTTGACAAAACAAGACAGCTTATCCTATCAGCCATATTCAAAAGTTGAAGACCTTTTTGTTAAAACTCAGATGCGTTTATGAATGTAATATACTTCCAATTATTAAACACTCTCTCCAGTCCTTAATGCTGCATAGAGATTGCTGAAATACATTTGGAGGAGGTTCTTGCACGTAACAGATGTGCTGACAGGTAGAGTGAAAGCGTTTGAACCCCAGGCTCTGGGAGCTGGCGGCCGAGGGCTGCGTTTTGTGCTGCGTGGCAGAAGCCCGGGTCTGGATTCCAGGTCTTACCAGGTGAAGTCAGTCTGCGGTTAGCTGCATGCCGTCGTCATCCCAAAAAATGCAGGCAGCCCCTGGAAGGAGTGGTTCAGCCCTCCCACCCTGAGCTCCCTTCCCTTCCTC
The DNA here is from genome assembly GCA_034782735.1 of Sagittarius serpentarius. NCBI lineage: Eukaryota > Metazoa > Chordata > Aves > Accipitriformes > Sagittariidae > Sagittarius > Sagittarius serpentarius. The sequence goes on from JAVKLA010000090.1 coordinate 41,497,771, forward strand.
CTCTTTTCTCCCCAACCCTCACCTCACATAACCATGTGCAATATCCCGGGTGCTGGGAGGAGAGCTGTTTTCATCAGAAACTAACCCGGCAAAAAAGTCTACCTTTTTGTCAGAGCGGTTGCCCGGTCTGCTTGCTACGTGTGCTGTTCATGCTGGCACTGAGGGGTAGAGGTGGAGGGTGGCAGGAGAAGAGCCGAGGAGGTTGGGAGGCGAGGGAGCGTGCAAACACCCCACATGCTGCTGTCAAGGCACAGGCTAAATTTCAAGTATCTGTAACAATGGCAACTAAACAATTTTATCTTACAGCGTGTGATGCTGACTTGATGGATTTTGTGACAGGGGCGATGTGTAGATTTAAGTGCACTTCACGGTGCAGATGGATGTTAATGCAGCGCTCTTGGCTGGTTTTGGTTGTTTTGTTGGCGTCTTTCTCCCAGACTTCTGAGTGCTTCAGTAGATGGGATTAAAACTAATGCAAGTACCTGCATCACTCAACTTGCTGCTGAACGCTGAGCAATGAGCTCTGGATGTTTGAGCTAACTAGGGTGAAATGGCATATCCTAAACTTCTTAATATCTGAAGTCCCTTTCCTAATGTTTTTTCACTTTGCATTATGCTTGAACCTCATTAGTTGAGACTAGTAGTAATGGTGGATAAGACTGAAGTCGGCTCTAAGCTGAGAGTGCTAAAATAGATTCCACATTGCTCTGCTTTTGGTGTGTAGAATCTTTTATTTTCCTGGTATAATCTTATCTATACTTACCTAATAATGTCTTCATTTAAATACGCATGTTGAGATGCTTGGAGGAAGAAAGGGATGGGGGAGGGGGGAAAACCACAGTCTTTGAAGATTCTCTTCCTGGGGCGCAAGGAGGTAAACACTTTTATTCCCTTAGCTTCTGTAATTCTGCTTACACCCTTACACTCGTCTGCTTTCTTTCTGGTTTTTCCTCTTCCAGCCTGCTGGTTCCTCTGGGAGTGCTGTGGCCACCCCTCCGCCCTTGGTGCGGGGACCGCAGAGTGTTCCTGCTGGCAAGCCGTCCCTCCAGGTCAGTGGGGTGGGCCAGGCTGCCAGGTTCAGGGCATGGAGCAGAGAAGAAGGTGCACAGTACAGGAAAGACAGTCCCATCACATTAATGGCTTGGAGCCAGGTGGAATATTTTTTTTTAACTCCCGAAACCCCACTATAAGCTTTTTAAGAATGATTGGGGTGGGAGATAAAAGTAGGATGTCACACAGAGATAACTCTCGTAAGTTTATTTTTCAGTGGTTGATCATCCTGATCCACTCTGCTGATAAATACATCCATACTAGTACTAATGACCTTTGGCGAAAGAGGATGCCATGGAGTTATGTCATAGAAATATTGTGGCAGCGTGTTGCCGTACCCTCAACAGACTTAATTGTGCCCTCAGTATGATTAACTGTAAGAGCTGAGTGAATCATGTGATTTTCTCTTTTGGCTTGGTGACTGAATGGCACATGATGGTAGGAAAGATCTTGGTTCAGACTAAATGAAATGAAATGTTGGAAAGCCCTGGGGAAGAAAAAAAAAAAAAAAAAGCAGAGGCAGTTGACATCTGTCAACCTAATCTTCCTCTTGAGTCTAGTTATCTTGTTTCACTTTTGGATTTAAAACATTTCTGGTTATTTACCTTGGGCTAATTCAAAACAAATTTCAAAACTGCTTCAGCACAAAATGCTTTCGCTTGTAAAATGGCAACTCTTCATTTCAAAATCCCCTAGAATGCTATACTCGATGGAAGAAGTAAATTTGCTATCCATTTAGGAAACACTCAAAACCTAAAGCAATCTGTCAGTTGGAGTAATCTCTTCCTTGAGGCAAGTTGCCTTCACTGAAGACAGCACTTTCAGAGGAACTGGACCACGAGTTAAATCTTCAGCGATCAGACAGTGAAACTTCGGTTGGACAGAGCAGAGAGCTGGGAGCTAAGAATCCAGAATTGAAGTTATTCTGTCTAATTTGCAGTGTTTGGGCAAATTAACCTAACCTCCATCTGCTTTTGCTTGACTGTAAAAACTCTACTAATTCCTGTGTGTAGGAGTTGAGTTAACATTTGGTCTTCAGTTGAAAGGCATAACAAGTGGATCAGACTTCCCACCTGCCTAAATATGTACGTGTGTGTACACATGGGAACTCATGAAAGTGGGAGCTTCAGTGTTTTTAGAAGTCTTAATTCACAGATGATGGTCAGTTTGGGGCTTGAGTGAGGGAAGTGGCAAGGTGTGTTAAGCCACATGAATAGAATGGAGAGGTTCGTTGCTCTTGAGCAGTGATTGCTTCTCAGGCTCGATTGCCTAGTGTTAGTGGTCTGCAAGAACGTTAGTGATGCATGAAACCGTATCACCTTTTGTATTGTCATGAGAAATTTTGAGGATTTAATGCAGTCTGCAGCCCAAAAAGCAAGGGCAGCAATTCTTCAAAGTTCTTTAGCCTGACTCCTTTTCTTTTTCATTTTTTTCTAAAGCTTTCCCCTTTTCCTGTCTCATTTTTCCTTCCCACATACATGCACATGCCCAGTCTGCTTACCTCCCCGGGTTCCTGCATCTCTGACTTCTGTCTGTCCCACGCTTCTCCTTGAAGACAGCAGTTTGCATTTCCCCATTCTCCTACTCCCCTGCAAAATACACTCGGGGTTTTTTTTTTTCTTTTTTTTAACACTAACTGCACCAAAGCCAGCCCGGCCATGTCTTGTCCTACAGTCTTTGCATTGGCTCGACAGATGCTGCATCTGTCACATCAGCCAGAGAGGAGAGCTGCACTCGTGTACCCCCTGCTCTTGTACTCGGGTTATGGCGTGCCTCTTTGGTGTGTCTCAATACAGCAGTCCTTGAGCTATCGTATTTCAGTGGTAGGAGGGCAGGTGAAAATGTTGTTCAGGTCTGCTCTTTACCTCTTGAATTCCGTGCAGGATGAGAGAGAACAATCCCCGAGTGTGTAGCCAGACCGCGATCACATCCTTGCCTATGTCCATATTGCTGCGTAAGACTTCATATACTGCTTTGTCAGCACACTAAGCGGCAGAAGAGAGCATGCATATAAGTACACCAGAGCAAAACAATGCAAGTAAACTTACTTTCTGTTTTGCAGACCTCTTCTACACGTATACCAGGCACTGTTATTCCTCCTCCCTTGGTCCGTGGAGGGCAGCAGACTTCTTCAAAATTAGGAACTCAGCAAAACACACAGATAGTAATGCCACCTCTTGTCAGAGGAGCACAGGTAAGTATTTACCTTGTAGTAGATCCGCTCTGGTTTTTTTTTTTAACGCATCTTGACTATTTTTTCTTAGTCATCTTTCTGCTTGTCTGGAGGGAACCTATGAAGTTCTTGCTGGAATTTTTTAATACGGCTAGATGTATTGCTGCTGAAAGATCCTGCACCCTTCCGTTTTTGCATATTGTGCTGTCCCATAACGCTTCCAGTGAAGCATGACAAAATCCTATGGTGATGCAGGATACTGCCTTACCTGCACAGCTGCTTCCCTTAGCTGCGCCAAAGCAGTTTGTGTGCCTTTATTATGAAAGTTAATTTACAGGCTTCCAGCTTTACCCGCTTTTTAGGAGAGCGGCAGCAGAGGAAATGAAACACAATCCCTTGTTCTTCCATTTTTTTTTTCCCCTCATTATTCTTTCTGTCATATCAATTTCACCTTTTCAAATGCTAAAACTCAGGGTTTTTTCCTCATTGTGTCTGTCTTGCAATTGAATAAGAGCTGCTGAAATGAGATAGTCAACTGGAAGGCTGAAAGTGCTGCTTTGCAGGGTCTTTATCACCTATAACAGAAAATAGTGGTGTCACTAAAGGAGTAGGAAAGCAATGTTCAATTTGATATGGTCTTCTAAAATTATGATTTCCGTGGGATACCAGGAAAAAAATATTTCCTTGTTAAATGAGGATTTATTTTGCAGTGAAAGGTCTGCTTTTATCTGTTGTGTAGCCAGCATTAAGAAGGAAGGTAGAGATTTGGTATTTCATTTTCTTTCTGTTCTGATTATGGAGAAAAACCTCATTCCGAGAAATAGCTTTCCTAATGCCTTTAAAATGAAACTGGCTTAACAACCATGCATTTTGAAAGAAATTTGACTCGGAAACTTAGATTTTTGGCACAGCTGTTTTGGCGGTAATGTGATGGCCTCACGTATGAGCATCTCTTTTCAGGGTATGTTCTACTTGTTTCATTTTGACAGAGGGAAAGGGAAAAACATCACATTTTGGCACGGATGTTAATTATCACGCTTTCTTTGCGTTCCCTGCTTTGCCTCATTTCCACTGTCTCATGTCATCCCATTCGACTTCCACCACTTACTTCCCGCTATCTAATCCTCCCCATCATTCATGGCATCATTGCATCAGCCCATTTCTGTGTCTTCCCAGCAAATCCACAACATCCGACAGCACTCCAGCACGGGGCCGCCTCCGCTGCTGCTGGCACCGCGGGCATCGGTCCCCAGTGTACAGATTCAGGGGCAGCGAATTATCCAGCAGGGTCTAATCCGTGTCGCCAACGTCCCCAACACCAGCCTGCTTGTCAATATCCCACAGGTGAGTTCCATAAGACATTTTGTGCCAAACATAACAGTCAGAGGAACAGAGATGAACAGTTGTAATTAGTGATCGCTGGGTTACTGTATCTAGTTGGTGTGGCCTGCTGTCATCTAACTGATGTGGTCGCTTACTGCTGCTCCTTGTTCTTCCCACGCAGTCCTTTTCTCTGTTCACGTTCACCTCCTGTACATAGGAATGAAGAAAAACATTGCAGGATATTGGAAAGAAATACATGTTTCAGTGAACGGAATGTTGCTGTCCATTAGGATATCTTTTTTTCTCTCTTCCTTAAGAACCATAAATGAGTGTTCTGGTAAACAGAGCTGAATATGGGCTAGCGCTCCTATTCGAAACACCAGGAGATGCTGAAGCAGCAGCTTAACATCTAACATTAATATTGCCATACAAGCGCTGTAGATAAAGGAAACAATTTAAAGTCAGTGCTTTGACAAAACGTAAGGAAAAGGACTCATCTTTGCTTTTTTCTTTAGAATTTCTAAAACTGCCTTATAAAAACGATCAGTAAAGAAAAGCAAAGGTTTTCAGGAAAAGAATGAGAGTGTTAGATGACAGGTAATATTTGTAACAGGAGGTACAACATCGCAGTAAACGTATGTATTGTGATCTGTTTGGTCACATGCAAAAATAAGATTTAGAAGCAGACGGTTCGGTCTAGTCCCACGCAGCCAGCCTTCATCAAACAGCCCCATGCAGCGCCGGAGCCAGCGCTGCTTCCCTCCCTCTCATCCCTCTTGGTGGAGAGAAGCACGTGTCTCGAAAGCGCCGAGCCATCTGGCATTTGTCACTAAGCTGCGTCGTGTTTCCTCCCAGGCTTCACCAACTTCAATCAAAGGTACAACCGTGACATCCGCTCAGGCTAATGCTACTACGACCAGTGCCGCTTCCATCGTCAACTCCAACGACTCGCCGGCTAGCCGGCAAGCTGCTGCCAAGCTCGCCTTGCGGAAGCAGCTGGAGAAGACGCTGTTGGAGATCCCTCCTCCCAAGCCACCTGCACCAGAGATGAACTTCCTGCCAAGTGCAGCTAATAACGAATTCATTTACTTAGTCGGGTTGGAAGAAGTTGTGCAGAATTTGCTGGAAACTCAAGGTGAGATAGCGTTAAAAATGTTCCTCAAAGGTGAGGAGCGAATCTTTCCCATCTGGACTTTACCTCAACAGCAAGCAGCAATGAGTTTCAGGTGTCACAGGATTAAATTGTCGTACTCCGTCATCAAATCTAGGATTCACTTCCTTTAATTCAAACTGTTTTATTTAAAATTCTAAAAAAATTCTAAAAACAAGTTGCGATTTCTCATAGGCTAGATGCTGATTGTAAAGATTTCTCTAAAATGCATCTGGTTCTCCCCAGAGCTGTTTGCTTCCTATCAGCCACTTGTTTGTCTGCTGCCAGTAAATTCTCTAACCATTATCTAAAGAACTATCAGCCAGATACCTCTGCACACGCTCACAGAAGGAGAGTTTAAAGATTCAGTAATGCAGGCAGCTTCAGACTGAGAAGAGTTAAGGGTGGAGGGTTTGCTTTGGGTTTGGTTTTTTGTTTTTTGGGTTTTTTTTATGCTGGAGTATTCTTGAGGTTTCTCAAGTATTATTCATTCATAGAAGCCACAGGTGGAGCTGAGCTAAGCTGGTTGTGTTCTCCAGGTAAAGTTTCGGTTGCTGTATCATCTCGCGAGCCCTATATGTGTGCTCAGTGTAAGACTGACTTCACCTGCCGTTGGAGGGAGGAGAAGAATGGAACCATTATGTGTGAAACCTGCATGACATCGAATCAGAAAAAGGCCTTGAAAGCTGAGCACACTAACCGACTGAAGGCTGCCTTCGTAAAAGCACTGCAGCAAGAGCAGGAGATTGAGCAAAGGATACTGCAGCAGACTGCGTCTCCTGTACAGACCAAGTCGGACCCTATAGTGCAGCACCACTCGCTCAAGCAGGTAAGGTCCTGTCCACCAGAAGCCAGATCTTGGTGATGAGGGGGCAAGGGTCCCGTGGCTCCAAGCACAAGTGTTCGGTATGCAGCCGTGAAACTGATACATGAACTTGCTTTATTTAAGCTCCACAGTGTCTGTGTTTGAGTGCAAGCTTAAAACCGGGCTGGTGAAAGTGGTTTTTGTCATGTGGCGACCTGATACTTAAGTTATGTTCTCTGTACCTGAAGAACAGAAGAGGGGTGTTTTTCTGCAGAGTCATTGTAATTATCCAGGGTGTTTAACTCATATCCTGTGAAGTCTGTTCCTGAATTTTTTTAGGATGTACCAAATGGAATGAGGTGCTCCAGCACCAAAGACACAAGAGTAAATTGACCTAAGATAGGAAAAAAAAATTGGCTTGAGCCAGGAACACATAATGTTACTTGTGAAGTTTTAAGGTGATGGTAGCAACCATCCATGACAGAGACTGAGTCTCCCGCACCTTGTAAAACCACCTTTCAGTTGGAGGAAGACAGAAGCTGCTTAAGTGCTGCTTTGAGTTGAAATAATCAAGGTACTGGTTATTTAGGTCAGGGAGGTGGTGTTGCCTGTGTATGGAGATGCTTACGCTGCACATTTTTTGCTGCTTTGCAGTTGATTATAATTCCTCGTCCTTACAGGTGCTTTCAGAAGTAGAAAGCTGATTCTTATTTTGTTGTAGAGATGTCTTGGAAGTTTTCAGCCCTGAAACCATAGTAATGCGTTCCAGACTTGGCAGATGAAGCCAGGAAAGGAGAGAGGAGCAGAAAAGATTCATCAAGGCTACTGTTCTTGAGAGACAGAAAACTGCTACACCTGTCTTACTGTTTGCTCTCTTGCCAGACTTCTAGCCAGATGTCTCGAGGTCCTCCTGGAGCTCCACGAGGGGTGTTGCATGCATTTAGCCAGTCACCCAAGTTGCAGAATGCATCGTCTGCAGCAGCACTTGGGAGTAGGCCAGGTAAGCATGCTGAGAGACCTGTCAGCAAGGGCAGCGCTGCCACCTGGAAGAAGACTCCCATCAATACAGGTAGATTTTTCTCTAAAGTTTCTTTTCTTTGTACTTACTAGCTGCACTCTGTCCAACAATCATAGTTCTTTGGGTAAGGATGCTTTCTCTTTTGACACTTCCTGCATGAAAGCCTGATGATACCGAGGCTTTGCTCTTAGTATTGCTGTTGGCTCTTCTTTTGGTGTGGTTTACGCTCGTCAAAAGGGGCAATCAGGTGGTGCTACCCAACAAAAACTACTGCTCTACACATTTGTAAATAGAGTAAATAGATGCAGTGTCAGACTGTTCACCACTGAGTCCGTATGCGCAGCCAGTACCACACTGCAGGAGTTTGTCATTTGTTTCTGGGAGTTTTAATTCCTTTAGTTTTGACTGGTGTTTTCTCTTGCTGAAAGCAACATATAGTAAATAGATATTGTTGCTCTAGGTAAGGTTACAGTGCACACTCCCATCGTTCCTCAGGATTTGAAATAACTAAAGCTGTTGCTTTGGAGAAATGGAAATTATAAATTCTAATCTCATCTTTTTTATATGTGTGTATATATATACGTAAAAAAGAATCTGACTGGAGAAGTCATTTGTTTTCTTAAATGATAAATTAGGATCTCCAGGAAGGAAACACTGTAGCAACTAGCTCTTTTGTGATCTACTTTCTTGCCCAGTAGTGAATGGATTTCTTTTTTTTTTATTTTTATTTTTTTATTCCTGACAGATTAATTTATCATTTAAAATATAACTTCATTGCAGAGAGCTCTAGCCTGCTCAAATCTTCATTTCCGGTACAAAATCTTGCTCCTATTTGTTCGGATGATTTTGGAAGCTTTCATCTTCTGAAAGTGTCTGACCTTCATGACCAGTAGTGCCCCATGTTTAGATGATCCATGCTAAGATGATCTGTTTTCATGTGGGTGAAACGTGAATAGCATGGTTTTGCCACTCTTTTGTGTCACGTTTGTATCGTTCTGTGACACTTGTTCTCTCTTCTCTTTTATATCTCATCAGGTGGGGCTTTACCTTTTGTTAATCCTAGTTTAGCTGTGCACAAGTCGTCTTCAGCAGTAGACCGCCAGCGTGAATATCTCTTGGATATGATTCCCCCACGGTCCATCCCACAGTCCGCCACGTGGAAATAATGCAGAGGAATGCCCAAGAGGAAGACTTTCCTGTTTCTGCCATCCTTTTTATACCACATTACAGTGGAATCTGCTTTAATCCCAGCTGGATATGCCCCAGGCTTTATAGGATGCAAGACGACCACTCCTCATCCCATCGAGTGCTGCTGTCCCTGCTATGAGAAAATGACACCATGTGGGTGGGAAAGACTTAAGCTCATTTGGTTCTCAGATTCTTATGATTTGACTGATAATGAAGGCTGTCAGGGAAGGGGAAGAATTCTTTTTTTTTTTTTTTTTTTTGGCTTTATGTATTTAGTTTGGATTTTTTTGTCACCAGCACAAAAGGAGGACTAAACGACTCTCTGCCTTCGGTTTCTTTATTAATAACTACCCATTCACCAGGAACACGGTGTACGTTCGCAATCGAGCATGGATGTCGGTTCAAGGAGAGAGGAATTTCAACCTGATCTTGCAGATGCGTTTAGTGAGCCAAGTTCATGTTTGCTTTTCTTCCCTGCCCCTCCTCCAGCCAGGAAGGCAGTCTACAGATTATAATGTTTCAAAATCTTCTGATTATGAGCTAATGATAAATAAGTGCAAACTCAAATTCCAGTTGAGTATGGGTTTTGTTTTTTTTTTCTAAGGGACTGGTTGCCACCAAAACTTGTCTGGCAGGTGGGAACCAGTGCAGGAGTCTCTCACTTTTGTTGGATTCTGTTTTGAATAGACTTTGAACTGTTGGTAGTCTAAAATCTAATTTACTGAATAGACAAACACCTTTGTTCAGTCTTTCTAATTCAGCGAAGAGCAGTTGGGCCTTTCATATGTTCCCAGAGACTTAAAAGTGAAACTGTTTTTGATTATTTTCTTTTTGGAGGGTTTTCGTTGTTGTTGTTGTTGTTGTTTTTGAGCAATTTTACTCAAAAAAAAAAAAAAAAAAAAAAAAAAAATAATTCCAGAAGCTGCACGCAATCAGAACGGGCGAGTGGAGGGAGCAGAGGACTGGGAGGCTGCCGTCAGGTCGCAGGCTCGTTCCTCTGCTGGTACCTGCCGAGAAGCGGCCGTTCCCAGTCCGTGCTGCAGTGGCCCGATGACCGTGCCAGCACGTGTTGGGCATGTTGGGGGCAGGACTGCCTACTTTGATCCCTCTAGAGCTCTGTTCTTCCAGGCATACCAAGCATGCTCCTCTGTCCATCACTTCAGTATTTCGTTTTTGATAGAGCCTTAGGTAACCCTGCTTTAAGGACAGGTTTCTATGTGGTTTTAATATATTTTGGGGAATCCACAGGTTAAACCCAAATGCATCAGGTCCAGTTTGGTTTTTTCCTTCTCGTCATCTTCCCTCCTTCTTCCCTGTGCTTCTCCCAAATTAAAGTTGAATTCAAGTGGCAGAAATACATGCCTTACTACTTGTGTTGCATATCAGTACTAGAAGTAGTGCTGATAAGAATTATTTGCAAAAATATATATATATATCTATATATCTATATATAAAAGAAAAGGGGGGGAGGGGTTACTATTCAGTCTATGCTGAATCTATTTTCTTAGCAGTTGCTGTTAGATCTAACTTTAAACCAATAACTGTATAGGGTTGTCCCCTTTCAGATCTAACTATTGCATAGTGGAAAAAAAAAGCTCGTTCATTTTAGCCCCTCTTCTGTTGTGTGAATATCAGTATTTAGATACTTTGAAAACTGTTCAGTAGTATAGAAAACCTAGTTTTGCAAAATGGTATTTGTTGCTGTATAAAGCCCTAGAATTTCAATTTGACTTTGTTTTTTGTTTGTTTTACAAATGTATATTAAGAGCTAAATGGGGATGAGAGGAATTGGTTTGAGTTTTTAGTTTTTCTTTTCATTCCAAGATATTGTGGATTGGGAGATGTGGAGAGAGAAATTGAGTGCATTTGATTTTTGCACTTTGAAATACTATGAAAAAGTTTCAGTTCCTTACCTGTTTGGAGTTTTTTGGGTTCTTTTTTTTTTTTTTTTTTTTTCCCTCTCTTCTGACAAATTGCCTGCATTATCTCCTCATTGATGCAAATGGCTGGCACTGTTAAATCACCTGGGGGGAGTGCATTTGTTTAAAAAGAACAGGCAAAACTTCTCAAACTAAAATTCAAATGTCTTTTTGGAGAGCCTGGACATCTTCACAATTTCTTTCCAGTGCTGGAATAGCGTTAGCTTCAGCTGATGCTGAAAGAAGGGGAATGGAAAGAGAGGCAGAAGTATTAAACCTGCCTGTTTTAAAAGCTATGTCAAAACCTTTTTGGATACCGCCAGTTCAGTACAGCAGCTTGTAAATTTTAATTCTGGCACAAGGGATAGGGGAGACTTAAGATAAGCCTTAAAATAATTGAGAAGACTTATTTTAGATTTGGAACTGAAAATAAAAATGAGTCTGCACATACTGTCTTAACGTTGCTCTCTCAGCAATGCTAGACCGTGATCTGTTCTCATTTAATGTAGAATAAAACCCCACAAATACTACCTTACGTATTGGGGTAGAATTATTTTGAAGGCTTTGTAAGTGAACAGAAAATACTATGTGGATATTAGGCTGTCGGGATTCAAACCAGTTTTGACATCGTTTTTAATCTGTGGTTCTTGGAGTGTTGCAGGTAACTTAGAGGATATATTTATTCCATATGTGTTTCTGCAAAGTTTTAGATAAATGCACCAGGAAAAGACTTAAGCGGTATACATGTGTTAAATGCCAGAAGAATTGCTTCTTCCTTTGTAGTCAAAACTGCATATTCAGTTGAGTAGTGTTGAACTGGGCTAGTTAAGGTACCATGCCAGGTTTAGATAGTCGTTAAAACACTTGCTACAGTCTTCCCAAATCTCCTCCTCCCCATCTGTACGTTCCCCTTCTTGCAGAAAAAAATACCCTAAAAAACCAACAAACAGAAAAGCTCAGTTAGATGGAATATTCACGTAATGGTGTTACGCCCTAAAGGTTAAAGCATTTGGGAATTGTGAAGGAGGGGGGTTTAGACACGCTTTTAAGAACAAATCTTTGGTTTATTTCTACTGCTGTCATGTTTGGGATTCCTGCCTCCATAAGGGCTATTAGTTCTGCCACAGAGCTGTCCCAGAGTCACCTCATCAGCCCTCTCCTGGAGAAAGACCATTTTACTTAAAGCTCCCTCAGAACAAAGAGACTGACCGTGCTGCTCGACAGTCTAACCTGTAAATCGCTATCATTCAGGTGGAGTATCCGGCATTGTGTCCCGTTTCCCTGACCCTCCACTGCTTCGCTGCAAACTGCTGCATGAGCTGGTTCGACATTGCTCAGATGCTGCTTGCTTCCCCCCTCTCCTGGGGAGAGGGTTAGAGCAGCGTTGGTTCTTGCAAGCCATATAACCTTTCTTTGAGACGTTGCGACTACAAGATTTTATAATGCAGTAATAATGAAAATGACTATTGTACTTAGATTTTAGCAACTTGTGAAATAAACCCCGGATTTTCATTTGAAACCCATGTTGCAATTTGGGAGCTGTGTGGTTGTTTTGTTTGTTTTTTTTTTTTATTTTGTTTTTTTATAACCTAATTTATTATCTGTTCGATTTATGAGTGTTGGCGAGGTTGCAGTCCTTTGCTCAGAAACATGACAAGTGGTCTGGTTGAACCTTTTATTTTTATAGCGCAGTCAACTTGGACAGTGTTTCCAGTTCCTGTAAAGGGTGACTTTGCTAATTTTTGTATTCTAGGGATTCCTGTACATGGCATTCCAGCTGTAATAGTGAGGAAGACTCTTGGTTAATCTTAAATGCAAGATAGTTTGGGGTTGTGGTTTTTTTCTATAGATACTTTTATCATTGTTTTAGGGAACCATTCATTTACCTCTGAATTCTCAGACCTAGTTGTCACTTTTTTTTTGCTTACTAAGGAAAAAAAATAATCTACCAAAGTACAGTTCAGAACGGAATGTGGGGGACTGGGGCTGCAGAAGTGAGTAGAGCAGAGCAGGCTTAGGCAGGTCTCATCAGAAACCCTATTTGGCTCATTTCTCACTTTCTCCTTTTGGAAGGGAGGGGCCACAGAAGGCATTTTTTTTTAATAATAAATATATAAATATATGTATAATGCAAAAAGACCTCAAGGAACCGCAGTAGTGTTTGTCTGCTTAAGGCAGAGTTACGCTGTATATTGCGTTTAGCGAAATAAACTTGCATTGTGCTTTTTTTAAAACAAGAAAAAAAAATAATTTCTAATCATCTAACAAAGGAGTGTAACAGAGTAACGTTACGCCAGCGCAGGGTATGTTTTTGTCACTCTTATTTATTGTGACTCTAAATCTTTGATAATAAAACAAAAATTTAAAAAAAAATTTCCCACTAAAACCTGATAGTCTCAACGGCAGAAGAATCTGAAATCGATAACTGTATATTGTATTGTGAGGGATTTTTAGTATTTGAATGACAATAAACAAATGGACAAACTGTTGGGTCTGCCTCTGATTTTGGGTCTGGCGGATTTGAGATACCTTTTGCTTTGCACCACTCGCCTATCGGTGAGGATGCTTGAGATGAGGTCGCGGTCTGCTCCTTTCCTCTGGCAAGGGCACAGTTTCTTCCCCCAAAAACCAGGCTGATGGGAGAACAGGAAAGGAAGGAGAAGAGAAGACAAAGTCTATGTGGAATTTCATGGGTTGAAATTAAAAGCCACAAATGGACTAAACGTCTTCACGGATGCCATCTCCGGATGGGGCAGGCACGTTCTCCGGGCAGAAAGGAGACACAAACGCTGCTTCAGGCCTTTTTCTCACCCTGGAATTGCTGCTCTCTGCCAGTCGGTTACCCTTTGGTTTTTATCCGTTGTACGTGTCCTGTTGTAAAAACTTGATCTCCCAAGTAAGCAAGCTGGAGAAGATGGAATAAGCTGCCTGCATTCTGCCTGTGTGCCACGGAGCAGGCTGAGAGCTGGAGAGCTGCAGTTGTGGTCGCTCTGCAATTGCAAAAGGAGGAATTTAACCCCGTGTTCCTCCTGAAATACGTCAATACATTCGTAAGTTTTAAGTACTCCAGGATAACTCAAGAGGCTGGTGGATCGCTACCCTCTGGGAGGACAAAGACGAGACTGAGATGGCAAACTTGAACAAGAACGTTGCCAGAATATTTCTGGGCCCAGTTCTGGATAAAAACAAAGCCCTTGGAGCATCGCTCAGCAGCCTGGGAAGCACCGCAGATGCAGCGTGTAGCGAGTCCCGTCACACCTCAGTCCCTCCTGGTACCGGCAGTTCCCCAAAGCCATGCACATTGTCTTCCAGCTTGTGGTGATTTGCGGCAAGGTGAAACGCGGCTTTGCCGACAGTCCATGCTCCGGAGTCACTGTTTTGGGAGGAGAGAGGAAAGAAGGGACGTGGTTCCTGCTCTAGAATGAAGCCCAGCTTGAAGGGAGGGAAAAAACACTATGTTTTTTCAGCTCACGTTTCCATATACAGGTGTGCATTTGTATTGTCAAGGGCAAGACCACAGCAGTAACTCGGGATTCACGCACGTGCTGGATCAAGCCTTGAGCATTTGTCTGTGACACCAACTGCTCATCCCTGGGAAAGGCTGGAAACCTCCCGATCCTCATCGAGCATCCCAGCTGCCTCCTGCCAGAAATACTCTGATTGCCGTTCCCAGCCTGGTCCTCTGCCGCAGGCTGAGCCGCTGTCCTGCGGTAAGTGGGAAGATGTAGTTTCAAAGAAGTGATGGTTACTGCCTGGCTGTGCTCCGGCGAGCCTTCCTGATGGAAATGCCTGAAATTGCTGAGGATGAAAAGTGGTTTAGTCTGGGTGAAAGCAGGAATGACTCGTTTTGGCGTCGTAAAACCCCATTTTGGAACTACAGGAGCCGACGCGATGGGAGGAATGTCCCGCAGGTCCCGCTGCCAGCGTGCGGCAGCAGAGCGGTGAGGAGGAGGTTACGGGCAGGGGGACAAAGCCCCTTCCCTGCGAGGGAAGCCTTGTTTTAGGAGCAGATCTGCACCGACAGCCAGGAGCAGCGTGGCGCAGCGCGGGCAGACCCAGGTACCCCCCAGCCCACCTCTCCCGGCTCTGCTGGATGCGACTGAACCCTCCTCGCTGTTCACAGATGGTTGAAATGTTTGGGGGGTTGGGTCCTTTACAAGCTTCTCCTGACCTCCTAGAATTGGAAAAATCTCTCGGCTTCTGAATATGCAAGTTCAGGAACCAGATTAATTCAGGCTATTTCATTTTTCTCAAAGCTCTTTAATTGCTGTGCTGGTGAAGGTTCTTCTCGAGGAAGCCTTTTTATGCAAAACTGCTGAAGTGCAAGCTATTAATGCTAGGCTATTTTGGTACCAAAACCATGAAGCTACTGTGGATTAAAGGGGTAGAAGATGGCAATACCTGAACCTGGCAGGCTCCTGGGAGCGGCTGAACTAGATAATGTTGCAGAGATCCTGTACTGCAGGTGAGCATCTCAGAAGTCACAGAGGTAATGCTGTGGTGCTAATTGTGTGTGCTCATTTAGATATCGCCGGCTTCTGAAGGGTTAAGTCCACTACACTCCACCCTGAAATACTCCCAGTTTAGGGGCTGTGTTGGGAAATGCAGCCACTGGAAATTGCAGGTCTGCTGCTCCCAGCAGCCCAGGCAGGGGCTGAGACCCTGGGGAGGAGGAGGAGGAGGAGGCCCTGTGGGTATGGACAAAACCCATCACCTCCACAGCACTAACAGAGCTGGGAGGATTTGAATCACTCCTGATAACCATTGTGCTACTGTCCACCACCTATTTTATTCCCATTTCTCATCAGCTGCAGAAGAGCCTTCCCTCCCCTTGTCGGGGCTGCCCCATGGTTTGACTGGCTGTGAACCCCCAGCTCTGCTCCCCACCGAGGGGATCCCCTCTGGAGCAAAGAGGCTCCAGGGTTCGTTTTGATCTTACAAATACTTGGCCCGGTCCCAAAAGCAGCAGCGTGATGCGGCGGCTGCGTAAGAGCGGGGCAGGATTGCATCAGCTCCTCCAGGCTCCCTGGGGGGGGGTGTCCTCCCCTTGCTTGAGAAAGTGGGAGCTGCTCCGTCGGGTCCTGCACCTTGATGTGCTGGTGTCGGCTGGTGGGGGAAGCTTAGGCTGTGATTAATACTGTCAACGAAGGGAAAGTTTGGCTCTTTAAATACCTTCTTTGCTATTAAATTCTAAATGAACAAAGGAGCCCCTCTTAATCATTACAGCCACAGTCGGTTTAAGGTGTACCAGGGAGGGACGTATCAAAACCCTTTTTAAATGCAAGTGAAATACTGAGAAGCTGGTTTTCCTGTCAGACCCCCTGCTCCCCGCTCCGGGCTTTGGCGGTGATGGGGAGGTGAGGCAGTCGATGCATTCTAGGCCACCCCAGACTGGAACAAATGGGGCGGTTCGGTTCAGGGCAGCGGGTGGGCGAGCGGATGCTGGAACCAGCCAAGCCCTCTCCCTCCAGGTGAATCGGACGGGAATAGTGAGCGAAGGCTTAGCAGTAATTGCCTTAATAATGAGTATTTGAATAAGGAATTCCACTCCTAAGGATAAAGGTTACTTATTAAAGAGGAAATTTGTCAGACGACCCAAGCTGTGAAATAATGACTTCTGAAAAACCAGAACAACTTTTGTTTGTTCCCTTTTTGCAGTAACAAACCCGAGGCTTTTAAGTCAGGCTTAAGAGCAGGAGAGCACTTGGCACACCAGCCCTCGGGTGCTCTTCCCAGTGGCCATCGTCCTGCAGAGAAAGGACCGACTCCTTGGACTCCGCTGCTAAAACTAGCGCCAGGTCTGAGCCTCCTGCTCTGCTGCTGACGGGTCTGGGAGATAAGGGGGTGGGGGCCGTGCTGCGAAACCGCCTTCGGCCTGTGTCAGAATGGCCGGGTGGAGCTGTTTGACGGGATTTATGAGGTTTTGAGTTGACAGCCCCAGAAAAAGGTCAGTCGAGGTTTATGGGCTCAGGTAGTACCCGGAAACCTCATCAAACATGTTCCTTCCCCCTACGATGCAGAAATAATGCAATTTATGCAACCCCCGGTCCCGGCACTCAGCACTGCGCCCGTCACCTGAGCTCGGGGACTCGGCCGCCTGCTCCGTCTGCTCCAGAGACCCCGGCCCCGCTCGTGCACCATCCTTGGCATCAGCCAGCTCCTCCTGAAGCGGATGCGTGCGTGGTACCCACATCACCCCAGGCTCTCGTCTCAGGGGAACTCGGGATTCGGGGGGGATTATGGCCCCCCGTGGATGTAAGCCCCCACTCTGAGGCAGCCCCTCTTTACCGGGCGGCTCTTTCCTTGATATCATGGAACATTATTCCCAGCAGTTCCCATATCAGGGCGCTGCTCCTGCCTGTGCTGCCTGGACCGGACACGTGGCTTTTTGAGCGAGCTGCCCATGACGCACCTTGCAGGTAGGGAGATGGCATGGAGCTGGGGGGGGGGGGGTGCACCAGGTTTGCAATGCCGGGGTGCTGGTCCAGCCCGTCCCCCTCTTCCCTGCTGCAGGGGGAGGCAGCGGAACAAAACCCGATGGGCTGGTAATTGGCAGGCAACATGAAACATCCCGGGATGCCTTTGCACCGGAGCTAGCGGCCGGGCAGGGCTCTGGCCTCAGCTTTCCCTGTGGATGGAGCCTCCCTCAGCCTTCGGCTCCCCGACTCCAGCCCGGGAGACCCCAACGCAGGGGGTCTTGGGTTCCTGCAAAGTCGCCAGACCCGGTTGGAGTTAAACACAGACATTTGGCTTTCGAGGTGGAAGGGAGTTGGGGCTTTGGGCTGCTCAGGGACGGGCGTTTCTCTTTGTACACGAGCTGACTGATCTCTCCTGCCTTTCTTCTCCTCCTCCCTCCCCGCGCACAGCCAGGCTGGATCAGGGAATGCGCGTAGGTGTCCCGCCAAAGTCACGCCAGCTTCGTTAGGATAATTTGCCAGCAGGAAAATACACAGGTAAGCTTCAAACGCCCTCAACCCTGAAACAGAGCCCTCTCTGCTGGGAAACAAGGCTGAATTTCTTCCCCTTCCCCTCATCTGGCATCTTGAATTCAGCCCCTGAATCATAAGCCCTGTCCCCCAGACGTGGCTTTGGGGGTTTTCTCCAGCCTTTCCCTGGTGCGTGTGGTGGGGCTGAGCATCTTCAGAGTCCAGAGCTGGTCCAAGCCGTGCCCTCGGTGATTTCCCGCTTACGTTACATTCTCCCCCACCAAAAAAAAACCCGAGTTGCCTCCCCATCCCCTCCACACCTTCATTTTCCTGGCTTATTAGCTCAGGGAGCTTAATCGTGAGCCACCGATGGCTTTTTATCTTCTCAGAGCTGGGAAAACAAAGGGAGCGGGAGGTTTCCATCAGCCCAGGCAGGGGGGGAGCAGCTGCCGCAGCAGGGGTGGCCCCTCCAGGGGTGCAGCCTCTTCTCTGGAGCATCCTCGAAGGGAAAACGTCGGAGTCCTGGGGGAGCGGGAGCTCAGTGCCCAACCCTGGAGCACACGGGGCCCGTGGAGGTGATGAAGGGACCCCACGGCAAGTGGGGAAATGGCTCCTGGCGTGAGACTGTGGCTGGGGAGCGGGGACACCGCCCCCCCCCCCGCCCCGCCCTGGGGAAGCTGCAGCCTGAACAGCGGCGGCAGCAGAAGGGGATGAGGTTTGACTGTGCTCCAGCTGCGCTCGCTGCTCCAGGCGTGAGCAAAGCTAACAGCGAGGGAACGAGGGGATGGTTTTGTGTTCTCAGTGGGCCAAGAAGCTGCTGGAGACCTGGATTTGTAGTTGTGCCCAAAGGTGCAGCTTTTTCCAGGGGCACCCGCCGGGAAAGCTCTTGGATGGGGAGATAACACCCATGTTTTCCCCTCCGGACCTGCTTCCCCAGGGGCTGTCGGTGAGAATCGCAGGTTGCCATCGGGTTTAACTCCCATCTCTGCCAAAAGTGGGGGCAGGAGGATGAGGCCTGGGGCCAGCGAGTGGATCAGGGGGTGGCTACTCGTTCCCCCACAAGGGTCTTCGCCCACGCCTGAGCTCGGTTCTCCTGCAAATTCAGTTGCACTGAAATGATTCGGTACTGGGGAAGCCGACTGAGTTGGTCTTCTCCTATAAAGGCTGAAGGAGCCGCAGCGGGTGCGGAGGAAGACCCCGGCTCCCAGGGTCACTCAGGACGGGGCAAGGAGCAGGAGCCTTCCCCGTGTCCACCGGTGCATCCCCTGCGGACCACGGGCATTCCCCGTGCCCTCCCCGTCCCCCTCGCCCTGCCGGGCGGGCAGCCCCCGCTCCCCAGCACCGCAGCCCCCGCCTCTCCCTCCTGCAGCGGGGCCAAGCCTCCACGGGCAGGATTTGGGCCGGGCGGCAGCGATCCTTCCCCCCACCTCCACGGCTCCCGTGGGTGGCTGGGAGCAAAGCGGCGCTGGAGAAAGCAGGGAGCTGCTGCCTGCGGGGCTCGGCCCGAGTGTCCTCCCTCCCCAGGGTGCCCTTTCCCCCCACCCAGCATCCCGGTGGGTGCCTGCCCGGCGGCCTGGGCCCCGCCATCTGCAAAGTCATTAAATTCCCGCGGCAGCCGAGGGATTACGGCCGCCGATTAGAGCTTAAGACAAGAGTGACCTTGATCTGAAGCGTCCGAGGGCTTACAGAGCCGGGGGGGGGGGGGGGGGGGGGGGACCC
>JAVKLA010000090.1:41531077-41548767 GCA_034782735.1 Sagittarius serpentarius
CACCCCAAAGGGGATGCGCGGGGCAATCCCCACTGTGCCAGCCCAGGAGGTGCCAGCCCCCCCCCCACCCCCACCCCAGCATGGCGGTGTCCCCATGGGACCCTCGCAGCAGGGACGTGGTGTCCACCCTGCGCTACCCGGGGCCCCCACACCGCATCCCCCGGTGCCCTCCGTCCCCACGCGCGTTCACCCCCCACTCATCCTTTGTCCGTGCGCAACCCTTGATGTCCCCAGGCTGTCCCCAGCCCCGGTGACGCCCCGGGGTGCTTAGGGACGGGAGGGGCTGCTCCCCATCGGGGCGCTCAGGGCTCGCTCCATCCCAGGCAGAGGAGCTGAGTGGACGTCCTGGTTCAACATCGACCACCCCGGCGGGGACGGGGACCACGAGAGCCTGGAGGCCATTCGCTTCTACTACCGTGGGCGCGTCTGCGAGCGGCCGGTGGCCATCCAGGCCCGCACCACCGAGTGGGAGCTGCCCGAGGAGGTGGGCGAGGTGGTGCACGTCAGCCCCAAGAAGGGATTTCGCTGCATCAACACGGAGCAGCCGCAGGGCAAGACCTGCTCCAACTACCACGTCCGCTTCCTCTGCCCGCTGGGTGAGTGCCCGTCCCCGCTGCCTCCCGCTCCCCACCCCAGGACCTCGCTGGCACATGGCGGCGGGGCGGGGGGGGGGCCCACACCCATTGCTGTGCTCACCTCTTGCTTGTCACTGCTGCATCCCAGCGGGTGCTGCCGGAGCTGCGGCTACACCGGAGCTCCCCCGCTCTTGGGTGCGTGATGCTGGGCATCGTCCCGGGGGCAACGTGCCCCCCACGGAGCTGGGTGCGGGTGGTGGGTCCCCAGTTAACACCTCTGCCCCCACCGCCACCCCCAGAGCATATCTACTGGTCGCACTGGTCCTCCTGGAGCCCCTGCTCGCGCAGCGCCTGCGGCAGCACCGGCACCCAGACCCGCACCCGCCGATGCGTCAATGCCCGGCTGGTGGCCGCGCTCAAGGAGCTCAAGTGCAAGGGCAAAGCCGTGGAGCGGCGGCCGTGCAGCGCCGGCCCCTGCCCAGGTAGGGACCCCGGCACCCCTGCCAGCACCCACCTGCCCCCCGGCCACCGCCCGCTGCCTGGTGCCGGTCACCTCCAGCTCCTCTCCCGGCCCCCGCTGCCACCGGCACAAGGGGTCCCACGGGTCCACCCCGGTGCGCCCCTGCCGAGCTGGTTTTACCAGCACAGCCGCTGTTACTGCAACTAAGCCGACGATGTGCAGGCGGTGGCCGGGCACGAGTGGCTGGATGGAACCTCCCCAGCTGGGGACCCTCCCCGTGTCCCTGTGGTGCGGGACCACACCGGGCTGGGGGCCGGGGTGAAGCGCGGTGCCCGATCCCTGGCTGACGTCTCCCCCGCAGAGCCGGCGTGGATGGAGTGGGGCGCCTGGGGCCCCTGTTCTCGCAGCTGCGGCAGCACCGGGACCCGCCTGCGGCGCCGGAGCTGCAAGACAACCAAGAAGGTGCCGTGCGCCGGCCGCCCTACCGAGGTGCAGAAATGTCCCCCCTCGCCCTGCCCAGGTACCTGCCCTCGGGGATGCGGGAAACCCCCTCCCCGGTGCCCCCCACCCGCGTGGGCCCACCGCTGGCCACGGCCATGGCCATGGGGTCTGAGCGCCGTGCCGCCCCGCAGCCTGCCCTGAGCACACGCTGCAGGGCACCGTTGTCTCCGCCACTGGCGCGGCACTGCCAGGTGCCCACATCTACCTGGAGGGTCGCCCGCCGGTGCTGGTGGCCCGCAGCGATGCCCACGGGCGCTTCACCGCGGCGGGGCTGTGTGAGGGCACCGCCGCCAACGTCAGCGCCCACCGTGAAGGCTTCGCCCCGGGACTGGCACCCGTCGTCTCCAACGGCTCCGGCGTGGCGGTGGCGAATGTGATGCTGCAGAGACTGGGTGAGCATCGCGGCGCGGCGCGGGGCGGGGGCCGAGCCGTGCACCCCTCGAGGGACCTCCCCGAAGGATGCAAGGGGGGGAGAGCGATCCGGGCGGGGGGCAGCCGCGGCTCGTTGCACCCTCTGCCACCTTCCTCCCCTGCAGAGAAGCCCTACATGGTGCTGCACCCCAAGGCAAAGGTGCGGGCGGCCGGGCAGGAGGTGACCTTCTGCTGCAAAGCCTCGGGCACCCCCGTGCCCAAGAAATACTACTGGTGAGCAGGGTCCGGGCGGCGGAAAGCCAGAGCTGGGGGCGGTGGGGAAAGGCAGCCCCAGCCGCGTCCCTGCTGAGTCCGTCCCCGTCCCCGCAGGTACCACAACGGGACGCTGCTGGAGAGGAAGGTGCACCGGTACGGCAGCCGCCTGGTGCTGCGGGGGCTGGCGCCGGAGCAGGCTGGCACCTACCACTGCAAAGCCAGCACTGAGGCGGGCGCCATCAAATCGGCGCCGGCACAGCTCACTGTGCTGGGTGAGCACGGGATGGGCTTCGTCAGCGGCAGCATCGTGCCAGGATGGGGTGTGCGGTGGGGAGGGTCACCCTAACCGCCTGTCTCCCCTCGTCCCCCCCCAGCCCAGGGCCAGCAGAGCTGCAAGCCAGAGCCTGAGCCGAGCCTCGTGGAGCTGCCCAGCGAGTGCCCGCAGGATGCCGCCGGCTCCCGCTACTACAACGTGGGACGCTGCCCGCCCACCCCATGTGCCGGCAGCCCAGCCGACCAGTCGGGGTGCGGGGCGGACGCGGGGCGCTGCTGCGGGGTGCAGAGGATGGAGACGCGGGAGATCCCCTGTGCCGGCTCCCTGCTGCCCATCAAGGTGGTGGCTGAGTGCGGTTGCGGACCCTGCACCCAGCCCCGCGTCCTGGTGCAGGGACGGGTGACGGCGGCCGACACCGGCGAGCCCCTGCGCTTCGGGCAGATCTTCCTGGGCGGGAGGAAGGTCGGCTTCACCGGCTACAAGGGGTCCTTCACCATCGAGGTGCCGGCAGACACGCAGCGCTTGGTGGCTCGCTTCGTGGACCGGCAGCAGAGGTTTGTGGATGCCATCAAGGTCCTGCCCTTCAACCGCCGTGGTGGTGCCACCTACCAGGAGGTCAAGATGCTGCGGAAGAAGGAGCCGGTGGATCTGGACGGCAGCCGGAGCAACGCCATCCCGCTGGGGGAGGCGAGCGGCCAGGAGCCCATCGGGGAGCTTGTCCTTCCCGCCGGCGTCTTCCTCCGTCCTTCTGGGGAGGTCTTCAGGGGCACGGTCAAAGCCAGCGTCACCTTCCTGGACCCCAGGGACATGGCAACAGCCAGCGCTGCCTCCAGTGACCTCAGCTTCGCCAACGCCGAGGGGGAGATCGTTCCCTTGCGGACCTACGGCATGTTCGCTGTGGATTTTCGGGAAGGGGAGAGCGGCGCGGCACTGCAGACAGGGCCGGTGGAGGTGCGGATGGACGCGGGGCAGGTCTGGATGCCGGAGCACCTGCAGAAGATGAAGTTGTGGTCCTTGAACCCCGAGACTGGCTTGTGGGAGGAGGAGGGGGTCCTCCGGCCGGCCGGGGGGAACCGGGGGAAGAGGGAGGAGAGGACCTTCCTGGTGGGGAACCTGGAGATCCGGGAGCGGCGTCTTTTCAACCTGGACGTGCCAGAGGACCGCCGCTGCTTCGTCAAGGTCAGAGCTTACAGCAACGAGAAGTTCAACCCCTACGAGCAACTGGAAGGGGTGGTCATCAGCCTCATCAACCTGGAGCCTCAGCCCGGCTATCCTGCCAACCCCCGGGCATGGGGTCGCTTCGACAGCGTGGTGACAGGTCCCAACGGCGCCTGCCTGCCCGCTTTCTGCGACGGCCAGCGCCCCGACGCCTACTCGGCGTATGTCACTGCCACGCTGGGCGGGGAGGAGCTGGAAGCCGTGGCCTCCAGCCCCAAGCTCAACCCCAATGCCGTCGGGGTGTCCCAGCCCTACCTGGGCAAGCTGGGCTACCGTCGGTCGGACCACGATGACCCCAACTTGAAGAAGACGGCTTTCCAAATCAACGTGGCCAAGCCCGACCCCAACAATGTTGACGAGACCAACGGTCCCATCTACCCTTACCGCAGCCTCGAGGAGTGCGAGGAGGCACCGGTCAGCGCCAACCACCTCCGCTTCTACCGCGTGGAGGTGGACAAGTACGAGTACAACGTGGTGCCCTTCAAGGAGAGCGACCTGACATCCTGGACCGGTGACTACCTCTCGTGGTGGCCCAACCCTCAGGAGTTCAGGGCTTGTTTCATCAAGGTGCAGATTGAGGGGCCGCAGGAGTACATGGTGAGGTCCCGTAATGTGGGGGGCAGCCACCCCCGCACCCGGGGGCAGCTCTATGGGCTGCGTGACACCCGTAGCGTGCGGGATACACTGTTGGAGAACACCTCAGGCGCCTGCGTGGAGTTCAAGTGCAGCGGGATGCTCTTCGACCAAAGTCTGGTGGATCGCACCTTGGTCTCCATTGTCCCCCAGGGCAGCTGCCACCGCACGGCCGTCAACAGCCTCCTCCGGGAGTACCTGAGCCGTCACCCGCCCGTGGCGGAGAACAACCACACGGCCGCCTTCACCATGCTGGCACCGGTCGACCCGCTGGGTCACAACTACGGCATCTACACGGTGACGGACCAGAACCCGCGGCTGGCCAAGGAGATCGCCATCGGCCGCTGCTTCGATGGCACCTCCGACGGCTTCTCGCGGGAGATGAAGGCGGACGCGGGTACAGCCGTCACCTTCGCCTGCCAGGAGCGGCCGGCGGGGCGGGAGAGCTTCTTCCAGCGCCTGTTGACGGCCCCGGCTGAGGCACTGGCCGAGATCCGGCGGGAGATGGGGGCCAGTGAGATGCGCCGGGCTCCCCCCGAGGTGATGGACTTTGCCTCCGGCGCCCAAGCCCCGGGCCCCACGGCCACCCGCCGGACCCCCAGCAGCCGGCGGAGGATGGGCCGGATCCGGGGGCAGCCGTGAGTGCCGCAGCCCCCACCCCGCGCCCCCTCCCCGGCTCAGCTCTGCCCTCCCTTTCCCCGTCGCTTTTACCCGCACTCATTTATAATGACCGAGGGGGGGGGGCGGAACGCACGTGGGACCCGTGAAGTGGGACCCTCCCGCCATGCCCCCGGGCGACAGCGGGGCAGGGGACCGCTGGGACGTGGGGAGGCGGGGTGACAGCAGGCAGCCCCCGCCGGCCTTGCCAGGCCCCCCACCCCACCCCGGTGCTGCCCCTGCCCTCGCCCCCAGCCCTGCGCGGGGCAGCTCTTGGTGCTCAGCCCCGGGGACCGCGGTGCCGGTGGTGCCGGCAGCGGGGCCGCGGCCCCACGGGGGTTATTTAAATAAAAAAGAATAAAAGAGGGGGTGGAAGCGAATAGGGGAAGGGGCTGGGATGGGAAGGGGTCCCCTGCCCCGCTCTCTGCCCGGCGCCCAGCGGCAGGGCTCCCGTGTGCCCGTGCTGGCGC
Source organism: Sagittarius serpentarius (assembly GCA_034782735.1). Lineage (NCBI taxonomy): Eukaryota > Metazoa > Chordata > Aves > Accipitriformes > Sagittariidae > Sagittarius > Sagittarius serpentarius. Next base: position 41,536,493 of record JAVKLA010000090.1, read on the forward strand.
CAGCACTGGCCGAGGGTGCTGGGAGCACCCAATGCGTCCCTGCCCCGAGCCCCACAAGGAAACACGGGGTTTCTTTTGGGGGAAAAGCCCAAGGATGTGGTCAAAGAGCCCTCCCTGCGCTCTCTGCCCCGGCATGGGGCCGCGCCAGCAGTGCGGCCGCGGTGGGCAGCTCTCCGGCCGGGCGCGGGGGCTCGGCGGCGTGTCTGGGATGGCAGGCTCAGTCCCCGCGACCTTCACCTGAGCTCAGCACAGAGCCCGGCCGGGCCTGATCCTGCACCCATCCTGCTGCCGTCAACCCAGCTGTTTTGCCCTCGGGGAGCGTTTTGCCCCAACTACCTTTATTGTAGGCAAACAAAAAAAAAAAAAAAAAAAAAAAAAAAGAAGGCATTTCTTAAGCCCCCTCCCCAGTGCAGGGACCCCCCCCGCCCAACTCCTGGGGTGCACCGGGGCCAGGGAAGCAGGCGAGAGGCGATAGCAGGATGCGACCCACTGGCAGCGGTGCCGGCACGCTCCGAAGGCGCGTGCAGATTTGTACATTATTTATTATGAAATATACGGTTGTGTGTACACCCACCTGGCTGCTGGGCTTCTCCGGGGGTGCCCAGACCCGTGTTCCTCCCCCCAACTCCTGCCCCATCGCCTCCCGCCCTGCACGGTAGCACCGTCCCGGCGGCTCCTGTTTGCCTTGGGCCCGGTTCAGCCGGCTGGCGGCGGTGCGGGGGGAACCGCGCCAGCTCCCCGCGGCCGGGGGACGTGGCAGCTGGGGGGGGCGGGGGGCCCATCCAGCCCCGCAGCCCCCTCAGCACAGGGATGCGCCCAGCACAGGAGCTGGGCACCCACTGGGTGACCCCAGCCGGGGCAAAAGGGCAGCAGGTCCGGCTGACGTCTGTCTGTCCCCCCCCCGGCTCGCGGTACTGGGTGGGTTTCGCAGGCGTCGTGTCCCCATCCCCCCCGCTCCATGCCCCCTCCCACTCGTGGCTCCCGGCGGATGCTGTAATGGAACAGGCTGCATTTATGGGGCCAAACCCCCCCTGCTCCCGGGACAACGTTTCCCTTTTACAACACGGTTTGGCCGTGACGCGGCATTTTTTTCACCCTTATTCTGGCTGCGGCCGCTCGCAAGATCAAATGGGACCCGGGGCACCCAGGGGGCCGGGGCGGTTGGGGGTGGGGGCCTTTGCCAAACCAGCGGCCAGATCCCAACCCCTCTTCCCGTCCTGCCTGGGTGGGAACCCACCGCAACCGGACGCCGGCACGTTGGGTGGGCGACGCCGCGGCTCAGCACGGGAGGAGGCACCTGAAACGGTGGGACCCCATCACGGGACTCCCATCCCCAGGAAAACGGGGTGCTGCCCGCCCCGGGGCGCTGGGAGCTGCCCCGGCGGGAGCCGTGTCCCTCGCGGTGGGGGAAGGCCGGCGGGTGCTCCCCCGCGGGCATCGCTGGCGGCAGCGCCGGGGGGCCGGGGGGCCGGGGGGAGTGCCAGCGGGCAGGATTGTTTTCCGCCATCTGGTTGGCTTGGTCGGAGGCAGCTGCGCAGGCAGGGCAGATGGCAGCAGCTCCTGCAGCTCCGCTGCTATTTATGGCATCGGGAAGAAAAATGGGGCGAAAAAAGCCAAAAAGCAGCCTCGCGAAGGGGCCAGCCGGACACCCGTTCGCAGCCCCTTATGCTCACAGCTGTGCCCTGCTCCATCTTGCCGGACCCCCATCCCAGCACCAGCTGGGACCTCCGGCACCGTGCCGTGGGGTGCTCCGGGCTGGGGGAGGGACGGGTGCAGGGGAGAGCCGAAGGGGTGGCCAGGGGCTCCCCCCAATGCCAGGGACAGGGACAAGGAGCCAGGGGCACACACGCAGCCATGTGCCGGGGTTGCGGGAGGTCCGTGCTGGGTGTCCGGCCCAGCCCCGCATTCCCGAGGGCTGGAAACCCGCCCGGGGTCAGGGGCTGGGCTGGGGGCCGCAGCCAAGATCCTCCTGCTGCTCCCCCCCCGGGTGTGAGACTCTCGGCTCGGGAGCTGAAGCCGCCGCAGTCCCTGTCGGAAGGGTCCTGCACCCTCCAGCCCCAGGGACACGGAGCCCCTCGGTCCCGACCCTGGCCCCGAGTGCCCCCCTGGCCAGACCCGCACCCCACCCGCGTGCTGCGGAGCATCACTGGGTACCAAAATAACCCCCCGGCCCCTCCCTGCTTCCAGGCGATGCTGAGCCTCGCAGTCCAGCCCGGGGCTGATTACACGGCTGAGCATCCAAGGCTGCCAGCTGGGACGCTTTTGCCTCTAATTCTCGTAATCGTTAGCAGAAACCACCGGCACGCGGCTCCGCGTGACCCACGGCGGCTCCGGAGGGGGGTACCCGGCGGGGGGAGACCCACGGGGACCCCAGGCCGGACCCGCAGGCTGCGGGGTGGAGAACCCAGAAGGGTTTTCTGCAACACAGCAGCTTTGGGGTCAAACCCGCTTTTTTTTGCTCTCTCGGCCCCTTGGCACGGGCGACGCTCCTGGCTCAGCTCCGTGATGGGCAGGTGGGAGGCTGGGGCTGGAGCGAGGATCCCCTTGGGTCCCCCCCACGGCTTTGGGGAAGCGATGGGGTACGGTGGGTCCCGGCCACCATGGAGGGAACGATGGAGACATCCCGGCAGAGCTCCCGGACGGCCGGAGCCTGGGATGCAGGCGAGGGGGCACGGCAAGAACCCCTCTCCGGGCGGGATGCCGCCTATCCCCGTGTGATGAGAAAGGCAGGCGGGGCGGCCGGGGGGGCCAGGCTCAGCTGCTTCTTGTTACCCCCGGACCCCGGCCAAAAGGGAAGAGCAAAGCAGGGAAGGGAAAAAAGAGCCCGGGAGCCGGCAGCTCCCGTCCCCCCCCCGCCAGCAATTAGGGATGGCCAGAGCCCAACGTAAATGAGCAGGGTGGTGTGCCGGCGCATCGGCACGTCCTGCCGGGGCCCCCACAGCAGGGATGGGGCTGCTGGTTGCTCAGCTCCGCCCCCCACCCCACCCCGACAGCATCCCCGCATTGGGGTGCATCCCCCAAAACCCCCCCCACCGACCCCGCAGGGAGGAGGGAGCCAGGGCACGGGCAGCGGGAAGGGGGTGCCGCCGCGCTGCACCCCACGAGCACGTCCTGGAGCTGGCCGGGAACAAAAGCTGCTCTGAGCAGCAGCCGGGAGCTGGAAAGCGCCTTGGGAAGCTGCTCGCTTTCTTTTCTTTTTTTTTTTTTTTTTTTTTTAAATAATGGAAAATATAATGACAGTGCCTAAATTAAAATAATAAAAGAAAGCAACCAAAAAGCCAACCGAAAATAGGATAGAAACCCACGTGTCAGGCTGAAAGGGAACAGGCACAGGCAAGGGATGGAAGGGAAAAGCCGAGGAGCGGCACCCACCCGGGACCCTCCTCTCAGCAGCCCCCTCCGAGGGGCTGGGGGGGGAGGCCGGGGTGCCCCACCACCTCCGTGGGGCCCAGCCATGGGGTGAGGGCTCAGCGGGGTGCAGAGCATCACCGCCGCGGCAGGAGCTGCCCCCTGTGTGCCGGCCCCGGCCCCGGCAGCACAAAATGTGCCCCCAGACGCCCCCTCCTCGCTGGCTTCGCTCCTTTGCACCACGGCCAGCACTGCGGCTTCAGGGGCCACATCCTGCCCAGGGCTCCAGCCCCAGGGGGTGCAGAGGTGTCTCCTCCATCCCCTGCCCTGAACTGGAGCATCCCCGGGGACCCCAAACTGGAGCATCCCCGGGCATCCAGCGGCGGGGGGACACGGGCGGTGCCAGCTCCCTGTCTCTGCCACGATGGCAGGGCCAGGCCGGATCCAGCTGCCGAATTCCAAGCCGTCTGGCCAAGAGACGCTGCTCCGTTCCCGGCGCTCCCTCCGGACAACCTGCCGGAGCAGGAAAACAAATGGTCCTCGAACACGGACAAGCCAGAGGCGAGAGACCCCTGCCCCAGCCCCTCCCAAAGTGAGGGCAGCCGGGGGGGGTGGGGGTATCACCATGTGTCCCCCGGGAAGGGGGCCATTGGAAGCCAGGATTTGGGGGCAAACAGTGGGAAGAGGGAGAGGGGCTGCTCGGCGCACTAACGCTTGCTCGCCGCCGCGAGCCGGAGCCGGGACGCCGCGGGGACGGCCGAGCTCCGCCGCGCCAGGGCGGCTTCGGGGCAGCCCTTGACAATGCACATTCCTCTCCCAGTTGCTTTTTAGATATATTTTTTAAGAGTTGCATCTCAATATCTCGTTGTTCAAAGTGAGCTGGTTCTGGAAAAACCATCCATTCCCGTTTTTCAAGCTATTTTTGAAACCTTTGGCCTTCATTCCTCTTCAGGCTCCAGACCATAAATAATAATAACAACATATTTAAAGCCTTTACGCTGACAGCTCACCGAACCTGCCAGAGCCTTTTACTTCTCCAGATGTCAAAAATCTGACTCAAAAACTTGAAGTTTGGTAAATATTTTGTGTGGTTTTAATTTCACAGCCATTGCTTTTTCTATCACATGAAGCAGCAGAATAAAAATACTAAAAGTGGAGCAGCTATTTCTGGAGCTGGGGGGGGGGAGGTGAGGCGGTGGCCGCGGCCTCTGCGTGCCGGGACGCGGCCGGAGCATCCCCGGGGCGGGGGGGTTGCCCATGCCAGGGCTCTGTGCCAGGGGTCTCGGCTGCGGAAACACGGTGACTGCAGGACCTCCCCCAGCACCCCCCCCGGCTCCGACCCGGCCTGGGCTGCTCCCGGCAGGCACCGCCTCGGCCGGACTCGGATTTATTTGGGTGACCAGCTGCGGTGTGAGGCGCGGTGACGTCCCCAGCTGCAGGGTGCCACCCCGGTCCTGCATCCCACGCTCTGCGCCCCGCATGCCCGCGTCCCCTGTCCCCTGGGGCTGCAAAGAACTTTACAAAAGAAGCATTAACCGAACTGCCTTTCAAACAACGTCTGCGGAAAGCCGAAGTCTTGTACAGATGTTTCAACTGCTGCACAAATCATTGTGTCACTCACCAGCCGTTGATCAGTTGAAGGACGTTCACCCAATTAAAATTTAGCAAACGGAATAGTACCAGACTGCACCCGTTTGGTGAGACGCACCTGGAGAAAAACAAGAGCAGAGCGCGCGCCACAGCTAAAGGGGGAAAGCTGAAGCCTGAGGAAGACCTTCGGCCTTCATCAAAAACGACCACCAGAAGGCTGACGACCACCACAGTGACTGACTGCGCGTGAGCCAAAATAAAAACGGGCGCAGCGACGTGATGCAAAACGACAAGAACATTGAGGACGGCCCGTGGGGAGCGTGTCTTCGAACTCAACGTATAAAAGCTTGAAACTTCATATTGGGCGGGAGGGAGTTTGGGGGAATGAGCCCCCTCACTCCCGGCGCTGGATAAACGAATACCGGCTACTCAGGGATACGAGTCTGTGAGTAGTTTATGTTTGCTGACCCTTTCTCGGCTTCACTATCCCACATCCAGCATCCCGCATCCCATATTCCGTATCCCATAGCCTACATCCCGTATCCCGTATGCGCATTCCACATCCCATATCCTATATCCTGCAGCCCAGATCCCGCATCCCACACCCCATACCCCGCATCCTATACCTCGCGCCCTACGGCCCCCATCCCGTATCCACATCCCACAGCCTATATCCTGTATCCCGCGTGCAAATATCACATCCCATACCCTGTATCCCGCATCCTGCGCCCCCCCATCTCCTCCCAGCCCCACACAGCGGCAGGGAGAGGACCCGGGAAGGCACCTCCCCCCATCCCCCCAAGTGCTTCGGGGTCCTTCCGGGCCACGGCGGACCGGCCAGCGCTGCCGTTTCTCGGAGGACGTTTCCCTGCCGAGAAACACCACCGGGAAAAGCAATGACCGCCCCCCCCGCCCCGGATTTTAGCACAACTCCTGGACAAAGAGCGTTTCGAATTTCTCCCCAACTGAAGCGGAGCGGCCGCTGGCTTAGCCCCACTCCCGGTCTCCCGAAAACCAGCCCATGCAGTGGCTGGACCGCGGTGCTGCTCCCCAGGGACGGGAGCGGAGGGCTCGCAGCCCTTCCCCACCCTTTAACCTCCCTCCCCCTCCCCAAAAGACCCTCCTGAGCAGCAGCAGCCAGGAGTGTTGCGGACGTGGGTGTCCCGTGGAAGCCTGCGCTGGTGCAGACATCACAGAGCCAAGCACTTGCCGGAAGCCAGGGCCGCATCCTGGCCCCGGCACAGCCCCTTTGCCCAGCCCCAGCCGGGGCAGCCGCGCGGGGCAGAACTGGGCTGGGGGGGGGGAGGCTGCGCTGCCAAAGTGTTTGCAGACTGGTACCATCTGCCCCAGTCACCCCACACCCAGTTACCCCGCACCCCGGGTACTCCGGCGCCCCACAACCGGGTTCCCCCACACTCCAGTTATGCCGTACCCAAGGTGGTCCCGGACCCAGGCCCCCAGACTCCAGTTACTTTATACCCCGGGTACCCCATGCCCCCACTTCTCTGTACCCCGAGTACCCTGAATTCGCCATACCCCCAGCGCCCCACACCCCGCGTACCCCTGTCGCGGTTTAACCCCAGCCGGCAGCTCAGCCCCGCGCAGCCGCTCGCTTGCTCTCCCCCCCCGCCCCGCCCCCCGCAGGGGGATGGGGGGGAGAATCGAAAGGATAAAAGTGAGAAAACCCGTGGGTTAAGCTAAAACCGGTTTAATAACTAAGAGCAAAAGCCGCGCGCGCAAGCAAAGCAAACCAAGGGCTTCCTTCACCGCTCCCCGCGGGCGGGCAGGCGCTCAGCCATCGCCAGGCCAGCCGGGCCCCATCCTGCGTAACGGGGACGCGGGAAGACAGACGCCATCGCTCTGAACGTCGTCCCCGCCCCCCCCTTCTTTCTTCTCCCCCCAGCTCCGCACGCTGAGCGTGACGCCCTGTGGTCTGGGACACCCCTTGGGTCAGTCGGGGGCCGCGGTCCACGGATGGGTCCCCTCCCAACTCCTTGTGCCCCCCCCGCCCCCCCAGCCTGCTCGCTGGTGGGGTGGGGTGAGGAGCAGAAAGGGCCTTGGCACGGCTCAGCAGGAACGAAAACCGCTCTGCCGTACCCACGCTGCCCTCGGCACAAAACCAACACGTAGCCCCGTACCAGCTACTGTGAAGAAAACGAACGCTCTCCCAGTCAAAACCAGCACAGCCCCGTGCCCCTAATTCTCCATACTCCCCGTAACCCCGACCCCGAGTACCCCTACCCCTAATCCCCCATACCCCAGGCACCCCATGCTCCAGGTACCCCATACCCCATTTACACCCCCTCAAGACACCCTACACCCCCGTTACCCCTTGTCCTGGGGGATGCTGTGCCCTGTCCCGGCCCCGTGCCGTGGCCACTGGCCCCACTGGCAGCTCCACGGGGTTACGCGCGGGCCCACAGCCCCCCCCCCAGCTCTGCCCCCGGCTCCCCGGGACACAGGGCCGGGACCAGCCCCTGCAGCGGCGAGGTGTCCGGCAGCATCTGCCTGCACCAGCCCCAGCGCAGGCTGGGGCACAGCACCAGCCCCACGAGCGGCCCCGGCGGCTCAGCGGCCGTTGAACTCCCCCGGATGATGCGCGGCCGTGAACCACATGATTTCCTGGGAAGTCCCTCTCTTTGAAAAACGAAACTGCTCGATTTTGGAGCAAATCTCAAGCTCCCTCCCAGCCCCGTGTGTTTTTGCCCGGACAGGGCAGCGCGGGCAGGATGGAGAGCTGCAGCCCGTGCCAGCTGACCTCAGGCAAGCGAGCCTGGAAGATGTACCTGGTGTATGTGGCCTTGGTCCTCTGGGCGGTGGTCGTGGTGCTGGCAGTAGCCCTCCCCACCATGCTCTGCAAGGCGGCCGCGGGCTCTGCCATGGTGGGGAATGGCTCGGCAGGGCTGGAGCGGCTGGAGGAGGCGCTGGCCAACACCAGCCAGTCCCTTGCCGAAGCCCACAGGCAGTGGGACGTCTGCAGGAAAGAGCTGGTAGGTGCCGGGGTGCTGCTGACGGGTGGCAGGGCTGGGACCCCCCAGGAAAACCTGCAGCCCCCCCCCCCCCCCGAACTGGGTGCGTTTGGCTGGTGCAAGGGAGAGCCGGAGCCCCCAGCCCCTTCCCTCTGCCCGTGCTCAGGGGGAGCTGGAGGGGAAAGCTTCGGAGCTGGAGCAGGCGCTTGCCAGGGTGACGCAGCTGCAAGGTGAGTCCTGGGCGAGGGGGGTGGGGGGGTGGGGGTGGACATGGGCAGCGGCCCCTGGGCTACCCTGGTCCCCATCCCCTCGGCCACCCTCATCCCCGTCCCCTGGGACACCCTGGTCCCCGCCTGCTGTCACCTCCCTGCAGAGGAGAACGGGAAGCTCGAGGCAGAGGTGGCCCAGCAGCAGGAGCAGCTGAAGGACCTGCAGAGCAGCAGGTGAGCCCCACGCCCCCCCCCCCCCACCCCCCGCCCCACGCTCTGTCACCAAGTCTCCCTATCCCGCCCCCCCCCCCCCCCAGGGATCAGCTCCAGCTGCAGAAACAGCTCCTGCAGAAGGAGCTCCAGGACATGAGGAGCCAGCACTCGGGTGGGAACGGGCTCCCGGCCGTGTACTTCAGCCTCCTGGCTCTCCTCCCCGCCGTGCTCCTCCTGTGAGCCCGAAGGAGCAAGAACATGGACCTCCCTGAGTCTTCATCCCTCGACGTGGGGCGAGGAGGGACTGCCCCCATCCAGCCTGGCAGGGTCTGGGGGTGGCAGCGGGTGCAGTGCCCGCTGCGGGAGCCCGGTGCCTGCTCAGCCCTGCCCCAGGACCACCTACACTGGCCTATACCTTCCTGCATGCGCTGCTCGCCAAATTCACCCCGTTCACCGTGGGGACACCCCGGGGAGAGGATTCCCCTCCAGCCACCAAGAGCTGTGCCCGGGGCGAGGGAGGGGCTGGAGGGCACAGAGACGTGGCAGGGCTGCCCTGAGTCAAGGGGTCCGCAGACACTCCATGGTTAAGTGATTTTTTTAATAAATTTCCAATAAAACCTTGTGAAAAAGCCAGCGTTTTCTTGCTTCAGCACCTGCTGGGGACCCGGAGCCCTGCCCCTGCTGCATGGCGAGGGCAAGGGGGTGCTGCGGAAACCCCTCAGGTAGACAGCAGCCTCAGCATCCCCGAGATCCACCGGACCCCAGCTGCGTCCCTGCTTGTCCTGCCGCTGTGACCCGCGGCTGGGCGCAGGGGCAGAGCATCCTCCCACCTCCTGCACAAACAAAGTCTATTCTGGGCTGTGACCTGCAAGAAACCGCAGCCCAAAGCGGTGTTTGGTGAGAAAAAACCCACACGCAGCAATTACGGCAGCCCAGGGAGTGACCTGCTCCGGGGATGCTGGCACATCCCGGGCAGCCGCCGCCGGAGCGGGCGAGCAGTCCCGTGTCCCCCTCCGGCATGGACCCAGGGGTGCCCAAGGCCACCCTGAAGGTGCTGGGACTGTGCGCGATGCTGCTGGTGCTGGTGGCGGCGGTGACGGTCTCGGTGGCGGTGATGGTGTGGCGCTCCGAGGCGGTGGGGAAGCTGCGGGGCTGCCGGGAACGGGCGGCCAACGAGAGCCGGGAGCTGGGGAACCGCGTGGCCGAGCTGGAGCGGGAGCGGGCCCGGCTGCAGCGGGCGGCAGCGGCGGGCGCACGGGCGGAGGATGCTCTGCGGCGGGAGCTCACCCAGGCCCACGGTGACGGCAAGAAGCTTAATGCCAGCCTGGCGTCCTGCCGGGAGCGGGCGGTAGGTGCTGGCAGGAACGGCTGGGGACAAGGGGGTCCTTGGGCAGCTGGCTGCATGCACGGGGTGAGCGACGCTGGGGCGGGGAGGGGGATTTCTGGGGGAGCTCAACAGGCAAGACCAGGGTGACGCTTCATCCCTTGGGGGGGATTTCGCCCCGGCTCGCGGAAAGCCCCGGCGCTGATGGGAAGGATGCCGCAGACGCGCGAGCCCTGGAGAGCAAAGGCTGGCTGCGACGATGAGCCGGGAAGGGGGAGAGGCAGCTCTGGGCTGGGGGGGGGACCGGCGGCAGCAGCCCGGGGTGCGTGGCCACCTTCCCGCACGGGTCACCCCAAGAGGGAAGCCCCGGCTGCTCCCGGTCCCTCGGCACAGCCCCGGTCCTGCCGTCCCCCTGCCCGGGTGCCCGTGCCCAGCCCGGGGCAGCTATTCTTAGCTGTGACCAAGCCACGCCACGCACGTATAATTACCCGGTCCCAAAGCAGCGGCGGAGGCCGAAGCCCGTGCGGCGCTGCCATTTCTCTCCTCCCAGGTATTTTTAGCTGCAGCCCCGGCTGGGAAAGGGCCTGGCCCCAGCACCGTGGCCGCAGCCCGGAGGAAGAGCCGGGTCCCACCGCCCCTCCGGGGCTCATCCGGCCGAACAATGGCCCGGAGAGGCTGGAAAAGTGCTCCGGCTTCCCAGGGCTGGCGCCGGGAGTGGGGCTGGGCTGTGCAGCCTCTTGGGGACCCGGCTGGGGCGAGCCCCATCCCCTGTCAGGCACGGGGGATGCCACCCACGGGGCGCTCCGGTGGCCTGGGGCTCCTGTGGCATCCCTGGTGCATCGGCACCCTCACCAAGCTCCGGCTGAGCTGTCCCTCCAGGGAGGAGGGATTTTCCCCAAATCCACATCCCTACCCCTTCGAGAAACATGGCAGGGGGAACCTACGGCCACCTGGAGCATGGGGACAGCTGGGGGACGTGGGGCGGTGGTGAGGAGGGGCAGGGCTCCGGCAGCAGCAGAAGAGACGGGAGGACACTGCCCGCCCCTGTCCCCAAGCCCGCCGTGTCCCCTTTCCCCAGGCCAGGCTGGAGGCCAACGTGACGGCGCTGGGGAACGAGGTGCTGGCCCTGCGGCGTGAGCGGGCCGAGCTGGCCCGCGGCAGGGCGGCTCTGCAAGGTGAGCTCCATCCCCTGGGAGCAGCGGCGTGGGGCGCGGGGTCCCCCATCACCCCACACAAGCAGCCTGCCCCGGGGGGGGGGTCCCCCGGCCGCACGCCCTTTGGGGGCAATGCCTGGCAGAGCGGGCTCGGGTTTGGGGTTGTACAGGTGACCCCGCTGTCCCCTTCGTCCCGCAGAGGAGCTGGCGCGGGGCGAGGAGCAGGCGCTGGGGCTGCGGCGGCGGCTGGAGGCGGCAGCGGAGCAGCAGCGAGCACTGCGGGTGCGCGGGGAGCAGTGCCAGGCCCGGCAGAGAGACCTCGAGGCCACCGTGTAAGGTCCTTGTCCCCCTCCATGGGCTGGGCACCCCACAGCACCCACCCCCTCAAACCAGCCCAGCCCCGCACCCACCGCCACCCTGCCCTGTCGCTCCCCCGCCACGGGGACCCTCTGTCCCCCCACCCCGGGGCCAGGGTGACCCCCTCACGCGGCTCCGCTCTCCCCGCAGGCGGGACTACGCGGCCGAGGTCGAGGCGCTGCGGCGGCGGGCGAGGGACCGAGGGAGCGGGCGCAGGTGCCCCCCGTCCCGGTACTTTCTGTGGGTGCTGCCCCTGCCTGCAGGGCTGGGGTTGGGGGGGTGGGGGGGCCACGACACCCCAGGCATTGGTCTGGGGAGGGGGCTTCGCCAGTGCGGCCAACCTGGGTGCTCACGGGCACGCTTCCCGGTACGTGCCATCGTCACCGGTGTCCCCAGGGGAGCAGGACCCGGGGGGCTGTGGGGGGACTCACTCTCTTCTCTCCCCTCTTTTGCAGGAAGGGCTGAAGCCCCGCAGTCCCCCCGCCCCGACCCCCTCCCTGCTGGGGGCTGGGGGCCAGGTGTCCCCCCCACCCCGCCCCGCTGAGCCCATCATTCCCAGCCCCACAGCGCCCCTTAGCACTGGGACCCAGCAGCGGCTCAGCCCCAGCCCTGTCTGACCAGATGAACGATGGTGGTGGTCACCGGGCGTCTTCATCCCACCGCGTCTTCATCCCACCGCGTCTTCATCCCACCGCACCTCTTCATCCCACCGCGTCTTCATCCCACCGCACCTCTTCATCCCACCGCACCTCTTCATCCCACCGCGCGTGTCCCAATGCCACCATGTGTCCCGATGGCACTGCCGGAGCGGGACGGCAGGACCGGAGGGGTCGGGTGCCCAGCTTTTGGGCAGAATTTTAGCTCAGCCAAGGGCTGGTTTCCCCACCGACTGCTTGGAGCTGCTCTTTTAATCAGCTCCAGGGTTTAATGCCACGTTCCCAGCACGCTCCAGAAACTGGGAACACTGGGCAAGTGTCCGGGCAATAAAGGCTGCTTTGCTCATCGGGGTGTCCCCCCGAGGCCAGCCGTCCCCACAGCCCTCTGCTTCAACCGGGCTCTGCCCCCGCGGCTGCCGGGGCAGGACCCGGCTCTGCCAGGGACCCCGCAGGCA
>JAVKLA010000090.1:41561858-41586979 GCA_034782735.1 Sagittarius serpentarius
ACCTCCCCAGCACCGGGTCCACGCGCACCCCCCCCATGTCACCTCCAGGCCGTGGAGCCCCCCGGGAAGGTCCGTTTGCCCCCCCGTGACAGGCCTATGCCCCCCCCCGACTGGCTCCCTGCCCCCCAGGACAGAGCTGGGCAGCGGGTGCAGGACGGGGGCTTTGGGTTGGGGTCCCCCTGGTGTGGCCCCCCCGTGGCAGGTGACATCCCCGCGGCCGTGGCTGGGTTGGGGTCCCCGGGGCAGGGCAGCGCAGGCAGGGCCTGCTGCCCGCCCTGCAGCCGAGCGGGACTCCTGCCTGCAGGAGGGTGACCCACTTTGGGTCCCCCCCCCCGAGACGCGGCCGCCCGTGGCAGGCGGCATCGCCGCTCCCCTAAATGCCTCCTTCCCCGGCGGCCGCGGGCTCCGCTCGGCGGCGGGGCAGTGGCGTGCCTGTCCCCGGCACGCTGCAGCTCCCGGTGACCTTATCCCGGAGAGCCAAGGTGAGCGGCACGGCCTCGGCGTGCCGGGGGAGCGGGTGGCCACGGGGAAGAGCGGGGAAAGGGGGACGCGGGGCTCGGGCGTGGGCTGGGGCGCCGCTGGCCTCCGTCCCGGCGCTCCGCCGGCGGACCCCTCGTGCCGGTTTGGTGATGGCACCGGGTGCCGGGAAGGGGCTGGGGGTCGCTCTCGCTGGCAGCAGGGCGAGAAGGACCCCGTGGCCGGAGCGGGGTGAAGGCAGGGCCCGGCCCCCCATGCCCAGCCGGGGTGGGGGGGCAGGAGCGGCGCTGGGGACCCCTCTGGGGCTCAGCCACGTCTCTTCCCGTGACCTTGGGTAGCAAAAACCCTCCTGCACCCGGAGCCGAGGCCTCGGGGTGGGCGCCCACCTGGCATTGCCCTGGTTTGCACGCTGCGCACACGCGTGTGCAGGCTTCGCCGGCCGCCTCCGCCGCTGCCCGGCCGTGCCCGCCGGCTGGGCCCCCGCGGTGCCCCCACCCCGCTGCCCCCGCTGCCGTCTGGGTTACACCGCTCCCGGCAGGGTGTAAATAATTCAGGGTGGGTGAGCTCACCCTGACGGCGTCGGCGAGCTGCCTGGCGAGCGCGGCCGAGCCGCTGCCGCCAGCACCGTGCACCCACCCCGGCAGCACTGGGCCTGAGATGCAGGCCGTGCCCTGGGGTGCAGGATCGGTCCCGCTCCGGGGGCGGCTGGCTGGCAGCCTGGCACCATCCCCGGCTTTCGCCCACGGTGCCAGGACAGTGAGGCCTTTCAGAGCCCGGCGCCACGGCTTCTTCCCGACGGCGGCTCAGGCGATGAGTTTGTCAGGTCTCAGCCTGGCTGGTGGGCGGGGGGGGCCCTGCTCTGCTCCCCCAGCCCAGGGGGGTCCAGGGGTGCCCGGAGCTGGGGTGCATCCCCTGGGATGAGCTGCCGGAGCCGGTTTGGCATTTCCTGTTTTTCGGGGCCGGCAGGTCCCGGTGTGAGCAGCGTTTCCGGAGCCCCGGGACCTTCCCAGCCCTGGGGCAGCCGGAGAGGCCGGGACGTCCCCCGGGCATCGGTCCACCCGCCCCGTCCTGGCTCTGCCACCCTGGCTTAGAGGGGAAACTGAGGCAGGAGACGGCTGGGCGCACTGCTGGCGTGGGGCAGGGAGACCCACCCCAGCACTGTCGGGGAGCCTCGTCCTGCCCTCCCTGCCAGCTCCGGGCAGCGTTTTGGGGTGCACCTGGTCCCCAGCGGCCCCGGGAGGCATGATGGGGACGCTGGGCACGGGGACAGCGTGTCCCCTTAGCGTGGGCACCCCGCAGCAGGACAGGGGCTGTGTCCCTACGCCGGCCCCCGCCGGGGGGGTGACAAGGGGACCCTGGGGACCGTCCCCATCCCGCCTCGCCGCTGCGGAGCGGGGCCTCCCCGGGTTTCCATGGAGACCGGCTGCTTTTTCGCTCTCCCCATTTTTCCTGCGGTTTCCCATCTCCCGGAGCCGCGGCCCTGCTGGATCCCGGCCCCGCCGAGGGGCTGCGGGCAGAGGTGGGGGGGGGGGGGGGCTGCAGGGGGGCACCCCAGGGCATCCCACGGCAGCCGGCACCCCAGGGGTGCCAGGACACGCTCCCGGCTCCTCCCCGGCAGCTGTTGGGGCCTTTTTGGGCACCCTGAGCTGCCGGAGGAGAAACGTGAGCCAGGGCGAGCGTCACCACGAGCAGGGCCGTGACCTGCTGCCTTGGCCGCTGCTGGGGACGGCCACCGCCGGGGACGTGCCGGGGGTCCCCGCACCCACCCTGTGCGCCGGCAGCTGAGTCGTTGGTGCTTTGGGGTCTGGTTCCCGGGGCGGCGGGTGGGGGGGAGTGGCCCCATGGGGTCCCGCGGCTGCCCCCCCCCGCCCTCCCTCCCTCCCCCCCCCCCGGCAGATAAGCTCTTTGGGAAGCGGCTGCTCCAGGCCGGGCGCTACATCATGTCGCACAAGGCCTGGATGAAGACGGTGCCCACGGAGAACTGCGACGTGCTCATGACCTTCCCGGGTAGGGAGATGCCCGGGGTACCTGGGGCGGGGGCCAGGGCCGACGGTGCCGGTGCGGAGCACCGGGATGGCGGCACGGAGCTGCAGCAGGGATGGGGGACGTGGGGAGGGATGGGGACTGGGATGGGCTGTGTGGGGAGACGTGGACCGCGCTGACCGGTGCCGTCCAGACACCACCGACGACCACACGCTGCTCTGGCTCCTGAACCACATCCGCCTCGGCATCCCCGAGCTCATCGTCCAGGTCCGGCACCACAAGCACACCCGTGTCTACGCCTTCTTCGTCACCGCCACCTACGAGAGGTAGGGTCCTGCCCGCGCCCCCAGTCCCCGTCGTGTCCCTCGCCGTGTCCCCAGCTGTGTCCCCTCTCCCTGCAGTTTGCTGCGTGGGGCCGATGAGATTGGGCTGCGAAAGCCGGTGAAAGCCGAATTTGGCGGAGGCATGCGGAGCTTCTCCTGCGAGGAGGATTACATCTACGAGAACATTGAGAACGAGCTTTTTTTCTTCACCTCTCAGGTGGGATGCGGGGGGACGAGGGCCATGGGGCAGGGAAGGCAGGTCCTCTCCCCCTCCCTGGGTGAAGAAGGGGATCAGGGGGCCCCAGCCCGGCTGGGGACCAATCCAGCCACCCCCCAAGCTGGGGACAAGGAGAGTCCGGGGAGGGGACAGGACAGGGGCAGGGGCTGGGGACGCGAGCGTGGCAGGAGAGGGGCTGGGTGCCGGGCGGTGGGGCCATTGCCCGGGGCTCAACCCCGCTGCGGTGCTGCAGGAACGGCAAAACATCATCAGGTACTGGCTGGAGAACCTGCGCGCCAAGCAGGGCGAGTCGCTGCACAACGTCCACTTCCTCGAGGGGCAGCCCATCAGTGAGTACGGCACGGCACGGCACGGCACGGCACGGCACTGCAACCCCGCTGCCCCACCCTGTGCCCAAGGCGTGCCGCGGTGGCCCTGGAGGACATGAGCCCAGGGAGGGTCCCCTGTCACCGCGTGTCCCCATCCCCGGGGCTGTGTGCCGGACAGGGTGGGGGGTGCCCGGTGACTGTGCCGTGCTGTGGCCGGGCGGTGCCGTGGATGGGCACAGAGCCCCAATGTGCCACGGTCACCCCAAACCCGTCCTCCCCATTGTCCCTGCCCCAAACCCCACTGTGCCAGGGCCATCTGGGGACACGCATGGTGGGGCCGGGGTGGGCTGGCAGCGTCCCGCAGCCCCTCCCTCACCCCGTGCCCCACGGTGCAGTCCCGGAGCTGGCGGCCCGCGGCGTCATCCAGCAGGTCTTCCCGCTGCACGAGCAGAGGATCCTCAAGCGGCTCATGAAGACCTGGGTGCAGGCGGTCTGCGAGGCCCAGCCGCTCGGTGAGGTGTCGAGGGGGTGACGGGGGGGGACGGACTGGGGGGTCCCAGCCCCGCTCACGCCGCCCTCGGCCCCCGCAGATGAGATCTGTGACTACTTTGGGGTGAAAATCGCCATGTACTTCGCCTGGCTGGGCTTCTACACCTCGGCCATGGTGTACCCCGCCGTCTTCGGCTCCATCCTCTACACCTTCACCGAGAGCGACCAGGTGAGAGGGAGTGGGAAATGGGGTAAATCCCGGCATTTGGGGGCTGGGGGGGGCGGTTTCCGTCCCTTCTTGCTCCAGGCTTTCCCTGTGATGCTTTAATGCTGTAACTGCTGTGAGCTGGGAGGCACCCAAGCCCACGGTGGCGGGGCTGGAGCAGCACCGTGCGCCTCCCCAGGGCTGGGGGGGTGTCGGGGCCAGGAGGGGACCGACCCCGGTACAGTTGGTGCCATCCGTCCCACAGACCAGCCAGGACATCTGCTGCGTGGTCTTCGCCATCTTCAACGTCATCTGGGCCACCCTCTTCCTCGAGGAGTGGAAGCGCCGCGGGGCCGAGTTCGCCTACAAGTGGGGGACGTTGGACACCCCAGCCGAGTCCATCGAGGAGCCCCGGCCCCAGTTCAGGGTGAGCCCTGGCTGGGGGCGGTGGGGGGTGGGGGGGGTCCCATGCTTGAGGGGGGGTCCCTGGGGCTGGGATCCAGCTGTGCCCCCCCTGACCCCGACGAGCCACCCGAGGGGGTCTGTGCTGGGTCCCGCCAGCGCTGGGGTCACGGAGGGATCCCATGGGGCTCCCTGCCGCGGGGAGGGTCTCACACTGCCCTGTCCCGTCCCCCCCCTTAGGGCATTAAGAGAATCAGCCCCGTGACCAGCGCGGAGGAGTTTTACTACCCGCCGTGGAAGCGCCTGCTCTTCCAGTGCCTGGTCAGCCTCCCCGTCTGCCTCGCCTGCCTCTCCCTCGTCTTCCTCCTCATGCTGGGCTGCTTCCAGCTCCAGGTGGGTCCTCATCCTGCCCGCACCGGGCTGCCAGCCCCCTCCCTGCTGACCCCGACCCCGACCCCGTCCCCGTCCCCGTCCCCGCAGGAGTTTGTGCTGAGCATCCAGGAGCTGCCCCGAATCATCCGTTTCCTCCCCAAAATCGTCCTGGCTGTCATCGTCACCGCCTGCGACGAGGTTTACAAGAAGATTGCGTATTGGCTGAACGACATGGGTGCGTGGGGGCAGCACCCGGGGGCGCTCCCAGCAGGGCTGGGTGCTGGGGCCCCCCCGAGCCCCACCCCGAACCCCACTCCTCTGCTTTGCAGAGAACTACCGCCTGCAGAGTGCCTACGAGAAACACCTCATCATCAAAATCGTCCTGGTGAGGAGGGGCCGGGTGGCCCCAGGAGGGGACAGAGGGGACCGGGGCGGGGGGGTGTCCCTGCAGCTGCCCTGTGCTCACCTCCCCCCCCCTCCCCCAGTTTCAGTTTGTAAATTCATACCTGAGTCTTTTCTACATCGGTTTCTACCTCAAAGACATGGAGCGGCTGAAAGAGGTAAGGGGCCGTGCCCGGGGGCGGCGGGGCCGGCCTGAGCCCCCCTGGCATCGCCTGGACGGACAGACGGATGTCCTCGACCCACCCCTGCCACGGTTCCCCCCCCACCCCCCGTGCCCTCCCGGGGGGCCGGTGTCCCCGCGTGCCCCCGCCACGGTCCCTGGCTGCTGTGCTCCCAGCCGGAGGCTGCGCCGGGCCCCCAGCTCCTGCTCACAGTCTCTCTCTGTCTGTCTGTCTGTCTGTTCTTCTGTCCCTTCCACAGCTCCTGCTCATCTTCTCTCTCTCCCAAAGCCTCGTGCGTCAGCTCAAAGAGGCTCTCCTTCCCTTCATCCTCCTCCACCTCCACCTCTCTCTCATCTTCTTTAAGGGCCTCCTGGGCTTTTGCTGGAGACTGGGCATATCCAAAGTAGGAGCGGGGGGGGCCGGGCATCCCCCTGCACCCCACCCCTTGCACCCCACCCTGGGAGCCCCGCTGCCCCCGGGAGGGACACGGGTGTCCCTGGCCCCGGCTCTGCTCCGACACACGCGACTCCAGCACCGCTGAGGTCCCATCCCATCGGTTGTCACCAGTGGGGGGGTGTCACAGGAGCAGGGGGGGTGGGGGGGAAAGCAGGCTTGGGTGTCCCGCTCTGCCAGCGCGGCCCCGGGGAGGAGCAGGGACCCCGCGGGGGCAGGCGACGGGGATGCAGGGACACGCACGTACCCCCCCCCCCTCGAGCGCTGTCCCCCCTCCCCGGGTGACAGCGTGCACCCCGTGTCCCCGCGCAGATGCTGGCCACGCTGCTCATCACCCGCCAGTTCCTGCAGAACGTCAGGGAGGTGTCGCAGCCCCACCTGTACCGCCGGCTGCGCCGGGGGGACCTCAGCCTCTGCAGCCTCCGCCAGCTCGCCCACGCCGTCCTCCGCCTGCTCGCCCCCCGCCGCCACCCCCCGGTCCCCCCTGAGGGGTCACGGGGGGAGAAGAAGTGTCTGAATGGGGGCTGCGGTGTGCCGGAGGAAGAGGAGGAGGAGGAAGAGCGGCGGGAGTCGGACTCGGAGGAGGAGAGCGCCCTGGATTGCGGGTTGAAGCTGAAGAAGGTGAGCTTCATCGAGAAGGCGGAGCGGCGCGGCGGGGAGCCCGGCGGCCCCGAGGACGAGAGCTTCCTCGAGGAGGGCAGCCCCACCATGGTGGAGAAGGGCATGGACCCCGCGTCCGTCTTCGAGCTGTGCGAGGATGAGGAGGAGGCCGAAGGTCCCCCCGGCAGCCCGGTCAAGGCGACGGAGCCGGCGGTGGTCCCGCGGGCCAGCCGGAGGAGGCGGGCGGCTGAGAGCCGCGAGGAGGAGGATGGTGAGGAGGAAGGGCGGAGGCGCAACCGGGCGTCGTGGATCGACCCGCCGGAGGAGGACTATTCCACGCAGCTGACGCAGGCGGAGGTGGAAAGCTGCATGAAGAAGTATGAGGTGAGCGGCCCCAGGAGGGCACGGGGCTGGTGGGATGCAGTGTACCCCCTCCCCAGCCCCACTGCAACGTGTTCTTCCTCCTCCTCTTCCTCCCCAGGACACCTTCCAGGACTACCAAGAGATGTTCATCCAGTTTGGCTACGTGGTGCTCTTCTCCTCCGCCTTCCCCCTGGCCGCCATGTGCGCCCTGGTGAACAACATCATCGAGATCCGGAGCGACGCCTTCAAGCTGTGCACGGGGCTCCAGCGTCCCTTCGGCCAGCGGGTCGAGAGCATCGGGCAGTGGCAGGTGGGTCGGGGCGGCGGGAGGCCCGGCGGGGGGCCCGGCTGGCCGGGGAGGGGGGGGCTCACCCCCGGCACCGTCGCTCTTGCAGAAGGTGATGGAGGCCATGGGCGTCCTGGCCATCGTGGTCAACTGCTACCTGATCGCCCAGTGCGGGCAGCTCCAGCGCCTCTTCCCCTGGCTCAGCCCCGAGGGAGCCATCATCTCCGTGGTGGTGCTGGAGGTAACGGTGCTCGCACCCGCTGCCTGCTCCGTGGCTGTCTGTTATTGTAGGGTCTCCCGGTACGTGGTAAGGTGGTGTCTTGGCTCAGACAGCCAAGGGCTCCCGCAGACCTTCCCCTCCAGGGATGGGGGGGTCCCAGCCCTAAACCCTCCTCTGCAACACCAGGCAGCTCCCTGCAGGTAGTGGGTGCTACCAGGCAATGCAATGGGGCCCTGAGTCCCCCAGGCTGCTATTGTAGGGTCTCTCTGACACCCCCCCCCCCCCATACTTTGCGGGGTGCATTTTGGGAGGGGACAGCAGCGCCCACAGGGCTGGGGCTGCTCAGCTGGACCCACGTCGTCCCCCCCCGCAGCACTTCGCCCTGTTCCTGAAGTACATCATCCAAGTGGCCATCCCCGACATCCCCGCCTGGGTGGCCGAGGAGATGGCCAAGCTGGAGTACCAGCGCCGTGAGGCCTTCAAGGTAGGTGATGCTGTGGTGGGTCCCTCCTTGGGGCCGAGCACAGAGCTGGGACCCCCTGTCCCCGGGGCCGCTGGGCTCCCTGGAGTGTCCCCAAGGTGTCCCCGGGGCTGATGTGCTCCCCATCGACAGAAGCACGAGCGGCAGGCGCAGCACCACTTCCAGCAGCAGCAGCGGCGCAAGCGGGAGGAGGAGGAGCGGCAGCGGCACGCCGAGTACCAGGCCCGCAAGGAGCGCGAGTCCAGCCGCGACGAGGCCAAGCCCGAGGCCGCCGGGCAGGACCCGGCCCACGAGAAGAGCCAGAGCAAAGGGAAGGGCTCCGGGGGCACCTCGCATGGCTCCGACAAGCCCAAGCGACCCAGCTCCCTGCTGGCCACCAACAACGTGATGAAGCTGAAGCAGATCATCCCTTTGCAGGGCAAATTCCTCTCCGGGGGGACTGGGGCTGGCACCACGGCCACCGCCAGGTCCCCCCAGTCCCCCACCGGCAGTGAGAACAAACTCCCCGGCTTCCTCAGCTTCAAGTTCCTGAAATCCCCTGAGACTAAGCGGGACGCAGGGACCGAGAAGGTCCAGTCGCCCACCAAGCCATTCAATCCCAGCAAGCTCTTCAACTTTGGCAAGTCCGAAGGGGCCGGGGGCAATGGCACCGCAGCCACCGCCTCCCCCCAGCCCCGGCCCGGCCCCTCGGTGGACACGGGGGAGCGGCTGGTCCCCAGCAAGTCCCATCTCAATGGGGTGCCGGAGGAGGGGGGCCGAGAGGAGCCGGAGAGCCGGGCGGAGGAGGAGAGCGGGGGCTATAAAGTCTAACCGGACCTTTTCGGGGAGCGGGAGCGAGCGGGGCTGCCCGCTCCCCTCTTCAGGCAGCCGTGGACATCGTCACCCTCTCGCCTCCCCTCGCCGTCCCTTGTCGCGGGGAGCACAGGGCCGGGCTGAGCCTGCCGGGTGCCAGCGCTGGCCCCTCACTCTGCACCGTCCCCCTCTGTCGCGTCCCCTTGCGTCCCTCCAGCCCCTCCACCGGGACCTGTCGCTGCTCTGGCCCCAGCTCTGGCAGGGGTCCGGCCGCATCCTGCAGCAAGGACACCTGAGCAAAGTGCCGTCGGTCTGGCCGCAGCTTCGGATGGAACATCCCGACAGGTTTCCCTCCTGTGCTCCTCCGCACGCTCACGGGTGGGAGATGCCCCGGTCCGGCTCCGCACTGTGAGCCCGGGGTCCCAGCCGCCGGTGCCGCACCCACCACCCCGAGGAGTCGGCACAGGGAGATGCCGCGGTCCAGCCCAAGGAGACACACGGGAGCTCGGTGCCGCCAGATCCACCAGGACCAGCCCGCGGGGCTCGGCACCACGTCGCCAATCGCGGAGGGACGAGACTGCGGCGCTCGCAGGAGCAGGGGCGAGAGGAGCCCGATTCACCCGTGCCTACAGCCCCTGCCGTACAGCCATCGCCCAGGGTCCCGCTGGCACTGGGGCTGTGCCCTGCTCCGTCCCGCTCCCGGCAGCCTCTACGTGGATTCCTTCCCAGCATCCGGACATTTTCCTGCCCGAAGCCCGGACGGCCGGGAGGGAGGGGGGTGAGCGGCAAGCACCAGCCACCTGGATTCCCATGCATGGGCAGCATTTCTTGCACTAAAACTGAAACAAAACCCAACGCAAGCGACTCGCTCCCCTTCTTCGTCTGACGGCTCGAGGCGGCGGAGGCGAGAGCTGGCACCGGTGCCGTGGGTGGCAGAGCCCGGCCAGGTGTAGGTGTGGGCAGCGGCCCCAGCGACTGCAACGCGAGCCGGGACGGTTCCTTCCCCTCTCCACTTTCTTATTTCGTGGAATTATTTCGCAATAAGACACTCGCACACGGAGGTCGTGCCAGAGCCCGGGAGAAGGAGCGGGGCTGGGTGGGGGGAAACGCAAGCTCTCCGCAAAGGCAGGGTGGGGGGGTGGGGGTGGGAGCAGCTTCGCTTCTGCCGGGGCGAAGGTTTTGCCATCGCTGGGTCTAGTCTTAGTGCTTTAACAGCCGCCATCCTCGCTCCGGCTGTGCGGGGAGGGGGCCGCGACACGGCTGCTCCTTGCTTTTCAGTGGCTCTGCTCGGTGCTGCTTTGCTTTAGGGGCCAGGACGGGGTGGTGGCACCCCACCGCGGTGCCCGCGGGTGACCTGGCTGGGGACATCCAGCCCTGCCGGCTGCCTCCTGCCCCTCGCCACCAGCTCTGCTCTCCGCCTGCCAGCCCCCGACCATTTCCAAAACAAGCAGGGGAGGGGGGGGGGCTGCCGGGGGCAATGCCCGGGCGGCCGCCCCGTCACTGTGCCTGCTCCAGGCCCGGGCGGTCACGCGGGGTCTGCGCACCCCTCTCTCCCCAAGGCCTGGCCTCTAGAAAACATCAGGTTCTTCCCCCCCGCCCCCCCGCCCCGTCTCTTTCCACACATCACGTCGTTTTTTTGGTCTTTGACTCAAGCCATTTTATACAGCAATAAGGGCAGGAGAGGGCGAAGGCTTTGTCTGCTGCTCCGCTCACCCGTGCTGCCAGCGTGGGAGCCGAGGTGCTGCCGATGGTCCAGCGCAGGCAGGGAGAGGCTCTCCAGGGCCGAGGGCACCGTCCCCACCGCCGCGGTGGGCTCCCTGCGCTGCAGCGGGGACCGGATCCCCGCGGGGGCTGGGGACAGCCCTGAGCTTTGCCGTCCCTGGGACCGCAACGGCCCGGGCTGGCTCCCTGCAGACAGCCGTGGAGGTCGGGCAGAGCCCCCTCCCCGGGGCGTACGGGGCCGCTGGTCCCCCCTCGCCCTCCCCACACCAGCCAGGCTCTCGCCTGGGTGCGAGAGACAAAGGATGCGGGAGAGATTTCTGGGGCGAGGGCAGGGAAAAGGGAGCACTGGGCTCTCTGGTGCTGGGAAACTGGGGCACACGGGTCCTCGGAAACCCAGCGAGACCAGCACCACCGTGGCCGTGCCCTGGAGCGAGAGCAGCAGCACGTTAAGTGATGGCAGGAGAAAAAGACCCCAGCCCGGCTGGGGGGACCAGGTAACCCGAAACACCCACCCCTGCCTCGGCTTGGCACCCTGCCGCACCGCTGCCTGGCCCTCGGGCCTCTGCAGAGCCCAGAGCTCACCCCACAGCTGGCTGCCCTGCCTGCCCGCACCCCAAAATGGGGCAGGGCCCGCAGGCAGAGGCGCAGAGCGCTCTCCCTTTCTGCGTTTCGTTTAGTTCCTCTGCTCGGGTTTGGCTGGTCGGGGCCAGCTCTCATCTCTGCTGCTCTCGAACACGCGCCGGTCTTAAAGGGAGTTTCTGTTATCCCCTTTCCCTCCTGAGAGTGACAGTCCTGGTACCATCTATTCCTGCACCGCTTGCCGGAGGAGAGGGCAGGGTCCCTGCTGCCAGGACCCCGCAAGTCCAGGGCATTTTTAAACATTTCTCTACACAAAGTATTTCTACGAGCGGGCGCCCGTCTGGTATCTCACTCTTCCAGGCAGTTACTGTACAAAGGAGGGAAGAGTTAGGTTGGTTTAGGTTTCCTTTTTTTTTTTTCTTCTCCTTTGCTGTGTTTTATTTCCTTGGAAATTAAAAGAAATGAAGGGGGTTATTTATTTCTTTTTAATTTATTTTGTCATATTTTTGTAAAACCTGCAGAAATGCAATAAAAAATATATTTCAACAAGCCCGCGGCGTGGGCTAAATTATTGCCCGCAGCGGCTCGCGCAGCCCATCTGCTCGGGGCCCAAGTCTCAGGTCTCCTGTCCCTGGGGAAGGTGGAAGGGGGCGTTAGGGACGCCGCCACCCTTCACAGCCCTCTCACGCAGGGCAGCGACACAAGGACAAGCCCCACCGCTGCGGTTGGATGCAAAGCGCCCTCCGGCAGCCGCGCCGCAGCTCTCGCGCGTATTGTCAGGTAGAGGAAGAATGAAGAAAGTTATAATCCTCTAAATTCTGCAAATTTATTATACACAGTATCAAACATGAAATAGTTTAAAAATAAATGCAAAAAAATCCAATGGCCATGACATTCGGCTAACAGTGTATTTACAGTCACTCCACGAGGGCAGCCCTTCTGCCAACATGCAGCTTTCAGGAAAATCCACCTTCTCCCAGCCCCACAAGACAATATTTTTGCAAGAGAGGAAAATTCAAGTTGCAAAGACAGGTTGGAAGTAACACAGACCCAAAAGTTTGACGCTGCATCGCAAAAACCAGCCTGGGATTGCGCGTGCTGAACGGACCAGAGGAGTTAAAAGCAGTTGCAGACGACAGAAAGCTCTGAGCCCCTCTCGGACACCCAGCAGTGATGTGCGACTGGCCAAGGACAGGGCGGTTTAACTAAAAATACCCAATAAAGCTTGTTAATGGCACACTGTGCGCTGATTAATAAGAAATGAATGCGTTTGGAGATCAGCACAACTGTAGCACAGACAAGGCGGTGACTCAGCTCTGGCCATCCATTCAGGTTTCATGCTATTTCCTACGGCGCGTGATTAGTCATCCCGTGTCCCTGCGGCCCCGAGAGCCAGCGTTAAGGAACAAACCAGACACCTCGTCCTGCTCTCCACCAGCTTACTCCGCTGCCTCGATGCTCCCCAGCCCCTCGCCCCTTTTCACACTCACACACTCGCGCTGCTCCTATCAAAGCAGGGGAGAGTACTTGACCTGTTCAACTGTCCAGTATCGTGTCTCTCAAAAAAAGAAAAGCGCTGTGTGTGTTTAACAGCAACATCCCAGGGACTGCAGCACTGCGATTCACCGGAGAGCGAACAGGGACGAGTCGTCCTGGGGATGTTTATGGAGCTGGTAGCAATGAGGTAAAGTGAAACATTCCTGCTAGTCGCTAGCCAAATAAAGTTTGCTTCAGTCACAAAGGCAAGGAAATTAAAAGCAGAGTTATAGCACAAAGAGCACAAATTGCCGTCCTCGTTGCGCACAAGGCAGCTGTAAGGCAGCTTCGCTTTCCTCCAGGGCTGGCGAGCCGAGGAGCGGGGCCGGCTCTCGCCTCCGAGTGCTGCCGAGGAGTTGGTTAGGGGAAGGAGCACCAGAGCAGGCGAAGACCTGCGGAAACCCTTGTCTGCAACCGCAGCGCGCGCAGCGGCGAACGCTGGCCCCCAGGCGTGCCCGCTCGCCCTGTGTCACCCAACCGATTCAGCCAGCCACCTCCCCCCATGAGAAACACCCTGATCTGAAACAGGGTTGAGTTTTAACAGCGCTGCCCTTCGATCTCGCCAGCTGAATACTTACTTCCAGGTTTACGTCAGCACAACTTGGAACTCTGCCACAAAGGTTAAAGCCACCCAGACTCCTCAAAAAGCATTAAGATCGCCAATAAGACTTTTTTGGTTTTTTTTTAAATTCCTAGAACAACCCAATTCTAAAATCACATACGCAGGGAGCCTTAGTTCCTCCTATCTGGGGACACACTGGGGAAGTTTTGCCTTTAAAAACAGAATCTCAGTGTTAAAAGAGAGTTTGAAAGCTGGTATTTCATTCCCTCGTTTCAGTGACAAAGACGTTCTTCCCTGCAGGCCAGGTTCAGCCTTTTCAACACCTAGATGTTCTTTTCCCAGTAGTTAAAAAAAGACGAGGTTCTAGAAGTCCTGTCTCCTCCCTGACATTAAACTCTCAAGATGACACACACATCTTTTATATAAAATATAACTCAGCTGCCAGCGCACGCATTTCAGGACGAGCTCTGCAAGCCGATGCTGTGACCGTAAGTCATTTAGCGTAGGCTGGACGCAACCATTAAACCCGTAAGTAAGCTGTCAGCTGGCATAGCCAGTCCACCTGGATAGCCTGCTGACTCAGCCTTTTTGGGTGATTACTAGCAGCAACCATCCCGGATCAGCTGTTAGACGAGACCCGGGGGCTGCACTCGCTGCTGCCAGGGCACAGACGTTGTGAACCGGCAGCAGAGAACCCGAAAGCGCAGTCAGCACGGCATGAAGGTCAGTCTGTGCTTAACCAAAGCCATGATGCAATACCCCCTTCTGGGCACAGCGGCCCGCACATCCTCTGCACTGCTCCCAAAAATACCCTTAGCTGCTCCCAGGTAAATGCAACCCTCTCTTCTGTAGAGAAAAGGATTTCCCACTCTCTGTTACGCACCAAAAAATATAAGACAAAACCTGACACAGAGAGATCAGCTGGAACCCCTCCGGTCACGCTCAGCGTGTCGCACAGTTCCCCTGCTGCCAGGCTGATGTCGTTAATCCAGGAAAACAAATTAGTTCTCCTATTACAGATATGCAGGTCTTTTTAAAAAACTCCAAAAAACAAAAAAATTAAGGTAGTGGTACACAAACAAGTCAGGAAACGGTAAGTGGTAACATAGCTGATAGCTGCAGAGTTAGAGAAGGCTCCTGCTTAGTCTTTGCCCTTAAGGCCAGTGTCAAGGAGCTCACCGAAAAATAAAGCTTTGAAGTTATACCTGTTATAACTACCGAGTACAGAGAGAAAATTTTAAGATTAATGCCCAGCATGTTCAAAATTTGCCTGGGAGGAAACAGTCCAAACACCGACAACTGAATTGCTGCGTAAGGCACGCACCGGAGAGGGAAGGAAACCTGTTTTCCAGCCGATCCCACTCCAAAGCCAACTTGACAGCCTTCCCCACACGGAGCTGTCGGTAAAACCCAAACAACTGCGCGTGCGCAGAGGTCACTAATGGCTCGGCACATTTACCAGGACGACAGAAAACAGCAGTCGGGTTAAGGGTGTCCTTTGGATTCATCACAACCGGACTCAGCAACCAGCCCCCAGCAGTCACTGGGACGTGCGTCCCAGACACCCAAACCAAAACGCTGCTGGTGCTTCATGTCTTGCCAAGGCTACGGAAACAAGTTTTGTGTTTTGTTTTTTTTTTTTTTAATCAGATCTAACATATCTAAATTGTTCTAAAAGCCTGTCCTCTTACAGTGAAGTGCATCTAAGCGTGTCCCATTAGTGAAATACACCTAAAAACTTCTGCCCACCTTAAATACTCCTGTGGTAAAGAGTTTAGACAACCTACAACCGCCTCGGCCCAGGCTGAGCCGCAGCGCCAGGCCGATGGGGAGCCGAGCAGCTCCCTTCCTGCCCGCCCGCTCTGGATCTCCATCCTGCCGCTCGCTGTTCTTCGTAGCACAACGTGGTTTCAGGGCTTGTCAAAAACTTTTGCGTGTGCCTGCAAACTCCGTACGCTTTGCTAACGGTCTTCCACAACTTGCCAGCTTCGTACAACAACAAACCTTCCAGCCCCAGGTTCTGCTGCATTTTGCACCTCCCGGTGTCTACCGGTTGGAAGGGACCCCGGGAGGTCGCCTCCAGCCTCCTGCTAAAAGCACAGGCGATACCGAACCCAGAGCGGGTTGCTCAGGGCATCGTTCGTTAGCGTCTCGAAAGACTTCCAAGGACAGAAACAGGAAACACCCTGAAAGCTGAACATGCCAACGTTACCTGACCGAACACACTCTGACAAAAGTAAGCTGACCCAGCAGACTCCAGGAGTCAACCATCAATGCAAACACAGACTTTGCCGCTCACGCGCAGTTACCTGTCCCCTCAGCTGGGAATTCACAGAACGTGCTAAAGTCCATCCTTCCTCTCAACATTTTCCCACCTCTAACTCTTAACGTGAGTACTTTTTTAAACAGCTTCTCCCCTAAAAAAAGAAGTGATCATATGATATCAAGAATTAACCTAAACAAAACTTTCATTCCCCTGCGCATCAGTCACTAGTGTATTTTTATGTTAGAAAAAGGTAGTGCCTAACTTCTTAATATTCTAAACCTACCCAGTGTACATCTAATTGCTCACATCGGGCACAAACTCCAGCGCTGTTTAATACAGGACAGACGCCTACGAACAGGACAGTCTGCTGGAAGGGGCTGCTCCTAGACAGACTCATCGTCCCGCGATATCAAGAAACATGTTTCTGCTGCTTTGACTTTTGAGAAAAGATGCACTATTCAACAAAAAACAAAAAAAAACAAAAAAAAACCACCAGAATTCTGATCTCTGGTAAGTATCTCAAGTTTTCATTAAAAACCCCAAACCTTTAGTATACATTGGTAACAGAAACAATAAAAATACCACTATGCAGACATATACAAAGACCCCCTGAGGGTCACTAAATCTCAGTCACTTTGTAACAAGAGAGTTGGAAGGAAGTCAGAGGAGCTAGGTGTTATACAAACAGTGCGGTCAGCAAAAAAACAGGGTTTGTTTTTTTAAACATTTTTTGTTGTTTTCAATGCACTAAGGCACCAGGAAGTCACAGTTAGGCAAATAAGATCTTCCATGCAACATTCAAACCCAATACACTTACCACGTATCAAACAGACGTGAATACAGGATCAAAGTGCAACAGCCTGAGGACAGCACTCTTGAGGCAGTAGCAGCATGGAAAGTGAGCTGGAGAAGGAAGGAGGAAGGAAGAAAGGGAGCTCTCGCTTCAGGCCGGATGGGATGCAGGAAAGACTCACTGTGGGTATCAGAAATCCACACTGCTTGTACACAGCCACCAATGCCACAAAACCCCAACCAGTTTGACACTTAAAGTTACATCGCTTTGAAGACTTGTTTCTCCATCACTTCAGAACGACTCGAAAAAGGCAACTTCCTTTTACCTCCTAAAAATATCTGAAATATTTCAAAGGGTCCCATAACCAGGCAAGATCATTTTTAAAAGACACAGAGGGAACAAAGACCGGTGTTTACAACAGGAAGGAACTGCCAACTCTCTTTAATAGTACATCACTCTGTCTAGCAGAGAAGTCAGCAAAGCTCAAACCTTGCCATATCACTCAAGAATTATACAGCATTTTACAACTTTAAAGCACTGTACAAACATTACTGCAAGGCTGCAGCTCTCAAGCTTTGCTAAACACACAAATTGGTCACACTTTACCACCAGCTGCACGTCCGTTTCCTCTTTTGGTTATCTCACAGCTCTTCAGAGGATTCTTCAGTTTTCAGCTTCAGATAATCCCTGCGAGGCCGGATGCTAACACGGCATCTTCAGTCAACGTCTTGCACTTTGCACAAAAGCACTTTTTGACAGCGTAACTCAGGGTGGAGTCCTCTTGCAATCAGTAAATCACACGGAAACCCGAGTATATTTTATCTTCACCAACACAGTTGGCATTTTCAGACATTCCAGTAATTTGGAGGTCACTGCCATAGCAAAAAGGTAACATTTTTTGAGGCAGATACAAAGTTCTAAACTACTCAGTGTTAAATTCACTCACTGCATTAGAAACTTGGTGCCTAATGTACACTTAAAATTGCAATGTGAGCCGCACCTTGCTCTTCCTCAGGTTCTGCCTTCAACATACGGTTGTCAGCAACAGTTTATCTCCCTTCGCGTTCCGTTCGCCCCCAAACCTGAACATGTGGCACCCCCAGGTTCGATGGGGATGTCGTGGAGAAGGGGACAGCAGAAACCCTCAAAGCTCACAGCCACTCGGAACGAGGCTTATCCAGGATCTCTAGAAAAACGTTCGTGCAATTTCTTGAATCGGTGCTCAGGATTTGTCAACGAGGAAAAAACACAGCTATAAATGCAACAATTTAAACTAACACAGTGTGAAGTCAGCTTCTTACGTTAAAGCAGACAAGACATCATTACTAAGCTACACCTTTCCTGTCCCCTTCAGGTGACGATCCTCGTTTCCTTTTAGTCTCTGAACCTCTGAATCCACCTAGATGACTTACAGGTCTCCATTTTGGCTCTTACCGAAGAGTCAGTGAAGGGTAACAGGCAACAGGCACTGAACTGTCACAGTCCAAAAGAGATTGGTCTTCATCAGAGACCATGGAAGCTCACATTTTGATCAGCTCCAAGTCCTGAACTCCATTCCAGACATGCTGATATCGCAGGAAGATACAACGTACCATTATTCAGAGCTGGCAATTGAGACAGGAGAACTAGATCTAGTTGCCGAGGTGCTCCCAGACTTAATCCAGCCAAGCGCTGCCTGCAGGGTGCCTACCCAACTCCATTCCATCAGCTGCTGCTTAAATACACTGTTGATCAAATACTCAGAACAGGATAAGAGTATCCTTTTATTCCAACGGAGAAGTTGCAAATATCAGTCCGTTCAAGACCAAGAGACGGTTAGAATTTAAGAGCAACAAAAGCAACACACCTTTCACTTGAATTCTCTATGACCACTGATGCATGAGACAATGTACGCTGCCAAGTCACCGTGGCCCTCACAGAACAGACCAAAAGAATACAACTGATATAGCAAGTTGACAACACATTTGCTAAGATCAACATAACCCTAAATGACACCTGTGATGTTTTTAGTGCAGTGCCAGTTTCAGAATATTTGAGAAAAATAGTGAGGCCCCACACTTACGGCTGGACTGGGCACATCCAAAGAAGAGTTAGCCACTTGTAATACGTCAACAGGTACGTGAATCGGAAAGCCTGTTCACTGAAGGGATCTGTAATAACCCACGTCTCCTACCCAGGCTCCCATAGCTAGACCTGGTTGATTAGGTAACAGATTCAACAAAACCTGTGAAAGTGACAGTGTATATTTTTAGAAAGGGGGAACTAAGGTTATACTACATCATTTACTGAATTGTTCCACCACTGCTCCGTAAGTTTTACGGCATAAATAAAAAATTGAGAGGAAAAAAAGAAATAAATACATTGGCTCCTATGAAGTCAGAAGTGGTTTGGGCTGCGTAGTGGAGGGGTGAGAGATGGGGGCAAGGGGCAAAATTTACACACTTTGAGACAAAACAGGAAGCGCCTGCAAAGTAGTAGAGGAGAAAGCCAAGAGTTTAAGTGTCCTCATTCATATCCTGGCTGTCTGTCCGAGCGATTTTCCGTGGTGGCGCCGAATTCTCACCTTCTATTTCCACTTGCTCTTGATCTCTCTTCTTTGCTGCATTCTGTTTGGATAGAGAAAGCCACAGTGAAACTCTCCAAAGCCTTAGATTCTGTTGGAAGCTAGTGTCAGTAGAACAAGTTTTTATTTGTAAAAGTTTTCAGATGCAATGACCTAACTGACACACTGGAACAAACACTGAAGAGGATTTTGTCCAAAGCTGAAAGGTGCTCCTTCTAGACTGTTCTTCAAATCTGAGGGTGGGACTGAACTACCATTGATCTTGGCACCTTTTATTTATAGATCTCAAATACTGCATAAACGTGAGTAAGATCCTCTTTCCCTCTGCTCCGAGTCAGTCCCTGAACTTATCAAAATCTCCCAAAGCCTTCACTCACAAACAAATCCTTTCTTTTCAGCTTCAAGTTGCCTTATAATTTTACCTCTCTCCAGGTTCCTCTGCAGCCTCTGCCCATGATCACACTCACTGCTTCGACATCTCCACTCCTAAGTCACTGCCTTGCTCTTAGTACTCCCAGTCCAGGTATCCCAGCTTCCTAGTCTCAAACACTAGCTTAGAGCAAACCAGTTTGCACTTTCCTCATACGAGAACTCAGATTTTGTACCCAAGGTACTTACACAGCCTCATTAGTGTGTTCACATTCTACACAAGCTCATCTGTCTTCTCCTAACAGTCCTGGCAGGTAAGAGCAGCTTTACCCTAGCTGCAAAGCAGACGCTGAGGTACAGGGAGACCAATTTGCCAAAGTCACAAAGGAAAATTGCAGTAAGTAGGAGACGTAACTGCAGACGCCCAAGTTCTAGACTAAACATTGAGTTAACGTCCCTTACACTGAAAGGGAAGAACAAGTTGCTTTTTTGAAAGAAGTGTTGTGCAGAGACAGTGCCTCCTTGCACTATCTTTGCACTATCTTTTTGCTGAAGTGCTGTTTGCGCTTTCTTTTAATTCATCTTCAATATTTTGACTGTGATTAATACTAAGCTCAATTAGCCCAAGTCAGCAAATCAAGACAAAATGTTAATATTAAGAAAACATGCCCATACCTTTTTGTCCCACTGCTGATGTAAATAACGCAAAAGTATATTCGTCTTTTCTGTTACTATGACTGCCAAAATAAAAAGAGAGAGAAACATACTGAGGTCATTTCAAAGACGACTTCTAAAATGGTGGAGCGATCACCACATTGCCTCACATACCTAGCGTGGTCCTTTTTAATGAAAGGACAGTACGCAGGAACACCGATTGCTTAATAAGGACAGAGGAAAAAGCACAAAAACCAGTAACTGGACATACACTGCTAATCCCTGTGGTGACAGTTCAATACTTGAAGTTTAAAATAAAGAAGACCATGCGTATGCCAGATTTTTCAGATTAGAAGTAAAAACCTCTATAACTTTAGCGGGGCAGACTTACTTTGTTCAGATGGATATTCTCTCGTGGGAAGATATACCGATGGTCGTCTATTCTGTAGAAGAATTAGAACAGTTACAGAACAAAGACAGCAGAAAGGTGATTTTTAACCCAAGCACAGCTAAACCAACCAAAAGGCCCTCATTAACGCAGGCTACAAATGCATTGTGATATTCTGCGCTGTTATATGACACTACGTGGCTACAGCTTTTTAAAACACACATAGAAAGAAGGGGGTCCATTTGTTGTATGTTTTTCAGGACATAAGACTACTGTTAAAGAATGTATCCACAAAGGAAGCACCACAGATGTGGTCTGGCTGATGCGAGGACACATTCCTCACCAAAGCAAGCAGGAAGTTTTCCTTGCCAATCTCAACTCATGAACTATCAGCTGTGATCATACATGGTTTTTAACAAACAAAATACTCCTTTCAAGTTTATTTCACTCTAGCAATCCTTGAGCCGTGCAAGAAAGCCTTCCCCCAAAGCACCAGGATGTGGCAATACTTACTGATGCTTTACATACAGAATCCGCATGGAATCTGCTGAAGTTGCTTTTGTTGTAGACCGGTAATCCTTTCAAAAAATCTGCCTAAAAAGACACAGAATACAAACAAAGAAGTGAGGAACGAAAGAGTGATGTTCTGGTTGATGTTTGCTTTGTGCTGATTCTCGAAGGAGTCGCTCAGGCCATTAAAATAAACAACTGCAGGAATTGAAGGATGCTGCCAGGTCCCAGCTAGCGAGATGGCTGTTGGATACTGAAACCCGCCCCAAACTGTTTTTGTAAAGTAAGCCAATCCCCAGCTTCTGCATTTGGCTCGTTATATCCCCAAAGTTCAGTAATTCAGTTAGAAAGCTGCTAATTAAACATCGTTTGGCATATAGGTGATTAAAAAGAGGTACGTGTCCAATTGGGTGAGCTCTGAGGTAGATTTGTACCACGCAAACACCACTGATGGAGCAGACCAGAACTCACAGTAATTTACCAGCACAAATCACAACCTCACACGAGAAACTCTGCCACAGCTACACCGGTGTCTGAAGTCCTTGAATACGACACCGTATCAAACTAGTTGCTCTTTCACATTCCTGGTTAACATTCTTTGTTAAAGACCACAGCTGGTTCCACACAGCAACAAAAGCCCACACGGCTCAAAAGCCCAATCCTTACCGCACGCTTATCAGCCTGGCCCAAATTTTTTTTTTTTTTTTTAAGGATCACATCCCTACGCACATCAAGGCTACTGGTACACCAAAAAAAATAATCCCAAGTTTTGCTGGAAGTAGTTAGATCACCACTCACAACAAAACTGTTGATCACACAGGCCAGTAAAGCTATCTGCTAAACAGCCGTAGGAACCCTGCGCCGCCCTCTCACTTTAATTAAGCCGAAGCGGCGTGAAACAGGAATTTCCTTCTCCAAAGTGAAAAAGGAGGGCAGGAGGAGAACATTATGGGGTCAGGAAAAAACCCAGCTTAAAAGCGTGTTGGAGCCCCTCTACTCACAGCAGAGACAAAAGAAGATGCCCAGCAATGTCTGTAAAGAGAAGATGGGTAATAAATGCAAGATGTACCTGTGCGATAAGCAGAAGAGAGAGAGGCCCTGAGACGTCCCTTCTTAAATCATCAGACCAGCTACCTGTATCGTAATGATACTTGCTTAAAGATTCAAAGCCTGTTATACTGAACACTAAAGGATTCTACTCCGGGACATACATCACCTTATTTATAAGCAATTTTAAAAGGATAGTAAAGCAGCAGATGAGAAGTCATTTGATTTCAGTGTTAGAAGCAACACATAAATGGACACTGTTGCTACAAAACCGCGAGGCTGGAAGACATTGTTTTCATTTAAATCGAAGCCATTATTTTTATTAACACTGCATCTTTAATTCAAAACAAAGAGCTATAATTAGCCAAACCAGAAAATATTATTCATACTTTTGTTCTTAAAAAGAACTCTACTGACATTCTAGTTTCCATATTCAACCCTACCCATATGCCTGGTTTTAGAAATAATCTTGTTAAAATACTGGACTTGGGTTCAAACAGCAAATTGCAAATTTCTCCTGCCCATCTTAACCTCCACAGGACCGACACTATTTCCCTGGGCCTTCACTGCCTTTGGTCGCGATTTCTCCAGGACAGAGTCCATTGCTCACTCGTATGCGTAACGTCCGTAACCGCGGCTGAGCTCTGGAATTAAGGCAGGATCTTCCGGCTCTGCTATCACAGAAGCACTCGGTTTCGGACCGTGTTGTGCTCTTCCCACGCCTGCCCCAACGGATTTCTCTGTTCATCTGTTCTCACCGACTTCCACAGTCGGCACCAATTAGCGAACTAATTATATTACTCTGTTCAGAAGGATTGAGGATCTTTAAAAATATCCCGTTACATTTCAAAGCATCTTGCCTTCCCATTGCATTAAATTTGCAGGCTTTTTATGACAAAGTAACCTGCTCTGCTATGCTAGCCTAATGCGGAAAGAGACAGACATGACCTTGATTTCTTTTATTGCAGCAAAAGCCTGACAACTGCTTGGTTTTATTACCACTTACAAGAATGGAAAATAACTGCTCTTATTTAGGAGCACACAACTTCAAGTACCTCTTCAATAGGCTACAGCTCACCCCGAGTTCCTCGTGCTAGACTATGCCCTACTTTCCAGTTGGGGATCTGGTCTAGCAGAACCCGCGTTTCCCTGGAAAGAGGCTGGACAAGCGGGATCACAGCTCTCAACGGGGATTCCGCAGTCTTTTAATAGACTTTTACAGCAAGTGTTACATCCAGTAAGTTGCAAAAATACTGTTAAAATTATCAGTCAAGGTGCACTTTAAATGGTGAATGTGTTCCCCCCACCCCCCAGTATAAACACCTGAAGCAGGATATATACCAGCTATGTGCAGGCTCGCAAGCAGGAGGGCGACGACGCTCAGACAACACCCGCAGACCTCAGCTCTGACAGCCATGAGCATCCCTGCCTCTCGGCCACCACCTTTCCTTTCCTCAGGCCGCCAGTCGCTTGGGTGGACCACCTCCAGCCCCACCAGCAGTGCCCTCTGCCCAGCCGTAACTTAGCTAGAGCAGAACAACAGGGACACTAAAATGACTGAGCACGTGAGACGGACATTTCTCCAACCTAGGCTCCAGGCAGCACGTTAAGCACTCATCACCAGTTCAACTGAAAAGTCTGGTTGTCAGTGACACAGACCATCCCTCCAATAATGATAATTCTGCCGCATACAGGCACATTTCGGCAGCTATCCGCTGATACCATCTCAGAGATCATTGAAAAGGCCCCCTCGGGGGCATTGCCTGGAGTCATATTCCTAGATATTCAGAATTAAGACAATACTCCAAGTGCAACGATCCTTATCTGCTCCAAGGGCACCAGATAAATAAGCCCCAGTAGGTCGCTGCCATGTTTACATACCTATCACACAAAGCACACTGAGTCATACCTCCCGTATAATGTCACATGAGGAAACGTTCCCCCTGCGTGCCTCCTGCCACTCTTTAACCAAAGAAAGTGCACCCCGGCCAAGCTAGTGAAGATGATGGAGCGTCCTGTGTGGAAGTGAAAAAAACAGCACCCGAACCGAGCAGATGCCTCATTTCCTTTGGAGAAAGGCAAACCCAAAAAAACCAACAAAACAAGTGCGATTATGCAACCTCAGAAGACAACACTGGTTCCTTCTGTGATTTGGGAAGTAGAGATAAGATGCATCTACTGTTCCTGTATCAACAAGGGTGCTCAGCTTCCTAGGAAGAGGATAGTCCTCATCTAAAAGCAGAAAGGTGAAAAACAACCATACACACACACCCCATTCTCAGTTTTTGAAAGGAACTGCAGTAACAATGCTCAGAGAGATAAGGCCCAGCACACAGATGCTGAAAGCAGGGCTCTGTCCCAGCGTGATGCATGCACACATGGACGTGGGTTAGAGGAAAACCACTAGCACAGGCTTGGGAATGGCCACCTAAGCTCTCAGCCACAGTACGCCTGTACCCAGAGACCGCAGGGACACCACTGGTTTTCCCTTAGTTACTGAGCTTGCGGAGAAGCAGAAGGAAAACCCTCTTTCTCCAAAAATTATTACGTCGCTACAAAGGGAGGGAAGGAGACTGGAAGCCTCTTGGCTATGACAGCCGTCACCGAACGCTCAGGCAGCAGACCAAGTGCCTGTTGCTGCTTAGGGGGCACAAAAAGGAGTGAACAACCTCCACAGCCCCCCCGGCCCCCATAATGCACATCAGCCCTGGGGACGGGGGAGCATCCCACACCTCGGAGGCACCTCAGTTTCCAACTTCTGCCCCCCAGCCTTGGGGGTGGGGGAAAGGCCCTGCACCCTGGTAGTGCCCCAGCTGCTCTCAGCCCCCCGCCCCGTCCCTGAGGATGGGGAAGACTCCACACCCTGGGGGAGCCCTCGCCCTCCAGCTGTGGTGAGGAATAGCCCATACCCCCAGCTACCACAGCCCCCTGCCCCCATACAAAGGGGGAGCCCCCCCCAGCCTGGGGTACCCCAGCCCCCCTCACCCCAAGAGAAGAGAGGTGCGTCCCCAGCTTAGGGTGTCCCTACCCTCCTTATCCTCCCACCCCTGGGGACGGGGAGCCCCGCCATCTTGGGGTGCTACAGCCCTCCACCCCTTCGGGTGCGGGACAGCCCCGGCTCGGGGTGTAGCAACCCCCCCACCCCCGCGCACCCCCCTGTCGCTAGGGACGCGCAACACCCCCGGCCCGCGGTACCCCGGCCCCCCGCACCCCCCCGTCCCAGAGGGTGGGGCACCACCCACCTCGGGGTGCCCGGCCCTCGGCCGGGGCCCCCGCAGCCCCACCGCCCTCCCGCCACCACCCAGGCTCCGGGCGGCGACGCCGGAGGGTGCGGGCCCTGCAGGGCCGCGGGCGGCCGCGGGGCGCTCCCCCGCCATTCCCCGGGCTGGGTGGGGCAGCGGGGCGCGGCCGGGGGGCAGCGGCGGCGGGTCCCCACGGGCCGCGCTCCCCTCGCAGCACCGGGCCGGGGGCGCCGCCATTTCGGGCGGGGGGCGCGAGGCACCTACCATCTTCGCCGCCGCCAGCCGTGAGGAGCCGCCCCGCCCCCGCCGCCGCCGCGCCTCCACCCACCCACTAC
>JAVKLA010000090.1:41587079-41604839 GCA_034782735.1 Sagittarius serpentarius
CCGTGAGGAGCCGCCCCTCCCCCGCCGCCGCCGCGCCTCAACCCCCCCACGACCTCCGCGGCCCGCCCCGCGCGCTCCTCGTGGTCCGCGCCGCGACACTCTCGTCTCCTATTGGGCGCCGCGGCCGTCACTCAGCGCGACGCTGATGAGCGTAGGGCTAGGTTGGCGCAGGAAATGCCCGCTCGGAAGGCCCCGGGGGGTGGGGTGGGTGCAGGGCGGGAGGACCCGGATGTAGCGCCGGCCGCGGGGCACCCTGGGAGATGTAGTCCGTGCCTCTATTCCCCCTGGCCCTCGTTAATGACGGCGTTGTTCATTAACAGCAATTAGCAGCGCGGGCACAACAGCGGCCAGGAAAAACCAGTTCCTCCCCTCCACCCCCTCCCCAGCCCAGAACCAGGACCCCGATCCTGAAGGGGGGGTCCCCTCAGGAGGACGGGGGAACAGAGCTGGCAGAGGCGCTGCCGGCCTGGCCAGTGTGAACTTAAACCCAAAATTCTCTCCACCCTCGGCCCTAATTCCACGCTCGTGCCATCCCTCCGAAGTCTCCCTAGCAGCTGCGAACAAACCCGCTTTCCCCTCCCCGTTAAGTTTTACATTAACAATTAGCACTGGAAGTTCAAGGCATGTCACTGGGGCTTTAATTACAGCTCGTGTTTTCACAAGTTTATCTTTGAATCGCACCTACAAAGCGGCAATAATTTTATGATTTAAAAAGCAGGCCATTAAACAAAGCCCTCGGAGGACGCCCTCAAGCCAGCGCCATTCCTCACACGTGCCCGACACGGGAAGGACAGTCGGACGCCGCAGCTCGGCGCAGACCCTGGGGCCGGGTCCCGCCGAAGCCGCGGCAGCTCGCCAGGGGCTGGACTGGGGCTCGCCTCACGCCTGCGGGCAGAGCCTTCAGTGGGTCAGAGACTTCCTGCCCTTCAGCATGCGTCGGAGGATAACCTCGATGCCGGCCGGCGTGCTGATGCGTTTGATCCAGCCGTGGGTCCGTTTACGCTTGCGGTTGTTGGGCTGATACTCGTTCCCACGCGCTTTTGTGCGGACCTGCTGGTGGTTCCAGGAAGCGAGCGGGCCGGGGCAGACACCCGTGGGCTTGAAGGAGAGGCGGCTTCCGAGAGGCAGCTCCAGGGAACTCGAGAAGACCGAGGCTGTTCGGAGCTGGAAAGGGCAGGCTGCAGCTTGCTGCAGTAGAAAAAATCTTTGGAAAAAGGGGAAAAAAAAAAAACAAAACAAAAACCCGGAGAAGTGAGAAGAGAGAGCCGGGCGCTGCCGCTGACAGGAAAATAAAGGGCTTTTCTGCAGCCATGAGGGAGGGGGCTGACCCTGTCGCCTCCCTCCCCCGGCCCAGGGCCCGCTCGCCCCGCCCCCAGGGGGTAACACCACACCCCGCCCGCCCTCAGCCCTCCCCGGGCAGGCGGCGGCCGCCGTTACCTGCCGCCAACAGCCCGCGGCCAGAGGCGGCCCAGCGCCGCCATTGTCCTCGGCCCGTCCTGACCACACCGTCCTCCCAACAACACCGCCTCCTGTTGGCTCCCTCCGACCGGCCAATGACGGCCGGCGGAAAACGCGCATGCGCGTTAGGTGGGCGGGGGCTGCGGGCCGCAAGGGCCGATGGGCCTTGTAGTCCCGGGGTGTGGCGGGCCAGCCGCGCTGTTACCACGGCAACGGCCGCGGGGTACGGCCTGGGCCCCCCCGCGCTTGCGAGGCGCCGAGGTCTCCTGCAACGGGGAGGGGGGGGCCTCGTCCCTGTCACAAGCCACCAACAGAGCAAAAGGCGCCTCTGAAGGCCAATTTATTCCTTGCCAGGACGGTTCTGCCGGCGTCAGCTCCGGGCCTTGGGCCCCTCCGGGTCGGGAGGGCCGGGCCGGGCCCGGGGCCCTGCCCCCGCAGCGGGCCCCCGCCGCCTCCCCGCCCGGCCCGGCCTCCTCACCCGCG
Organism: Sagittarius serpentarius; assembly: GCA_034782735.1. Taxonomy (NCBI): domain Eukaryota; kingdom Metazoa; phylum Chordata; class Aves; order Accipitriformes; family Sagittariidae; genus Sagittarius; species Sagittarius serpentarius. Next base: position 41,589,021 of record JAVKLA010000090.1, read on the forward strand.
AGGGCTCTGCTCTGGCTACCCCCAAAATCGTCACGAGAAGCAGCGTGGAGTGCAGGCATCCATTTCTGGAAGCCCCGCCGGGCACGGTGATGAGCCCGGCAGCGGCTACGCCGGCGCTGGGACTGCCACCGGACTCCGATCACCTGCCTCCTCTAATGTACACCTGTATACGTACATAGGGCAGCAGCACGTAGGATGTGGCAAGGCACCTACAGAAAGGTTCAGCCTCTGCCCGTTCCTGAGTAGGTGAATGTGATTGTCTGCATTTTGTAGAGCAGAGGACTGAGGTGCAGGAGGAGGAGGAGGGGGAGGAAGAGGAGGGCCGGCTGGGGGGTCAGAGGGTGAGTCACCACTAACCCGCCGGATCTCAGTCATCCTCGCTGTCTACTCTGATCGTCGAAAAGATCCTTCAGATTGCTTTGCTGGAGGCAAGCCCAGCTGTATCGCCAAGAGCGGGCACCAGCTCCCGGGTTTTTCTGCCCTGGTTTGGTGTGTTCCCACCAAAAGCCGGTACCGCCGGTCCGGCGGGGGGAGGGTGTGCGACTCCAGCCCTCCCAAACCCACGGCTGTGAAAATAAACCCAAGAGACATGCGCCATTTTGTATTTGTCCTCCTGTCCCGGTCCTTGGGGACCGTGAGTTCCCGCTTTCGGTGCACAGTCACCCGTGCTGAGCTCCGACGCGCTCGTGGCACTGACATGCTCACGGCCTCTGGGAAGCCGCAAATACCAGAAGGGTGAGAAAACGGTAAGAGGTAAAAAAAGAAATTTGGTATCTCATCCCCCTGGAAGGGGCAAAAAACCAGGGCGAGTCCTCCGGCTCCCCCGGCCCCTGGCAGGCTCCCCTTGGGCGGGCGGCGGGGCTGCGCTGGGTCTCGCTTTGACTGGCAAGTCTCCTTGTCTGTCACGTCGAGAGCCCTCCTCTTTAGGAGGGATTTAAGGGGCTTTCTATGGCTATAGACTACAAGGACAAATAGCACCCCCAAACCCCAGAGCTCAGTTATGAAGCTGCTCACGGGGAGAAGATGGAAGGAGAGGTTTCGGTCTAAAGCAGATGAGCTGAGCTGAAGGCATTGCTCCATCCTTCCCACCGGACAGGCAAAAAAATGTAACTGGAGGAGCTGAAAAGCTGAGCAGCCTGCCAGCGCTGGCACCCGGCGTGCTGCACAGGCTCCCGCCGCCTCGGGCATCTCTTCCTCTCCCCCTTTGCCTCCTGCAAGATTTAAGCCTTTCCCTTGCAATCTCGACTCCTGACAATCCTTGTCAATAAATGAGGTGAGCATCCTCTTCTGTCTCTCTCTCTTTGTGCGGAGGACTCGGAGCACAAGCTGTGATGCAGGGCATGCGCTGAAGCGGAGGGGAGGAAGGTGCTCTGCGCGGGGAGCAAAATGGCCAAAAGATGTGGGGTTTTTTCAAAGCTGAGGACGGGAAGGGATTTGAGAGGAGTTAGATGGGGTTGCAGGGAGAGAAGGAGAGACGGTAGCCTCGCAGCGGCACGGCATTGCTTGCGCTTAAATAACCCTGTTATATTGAGCGTCCTTTGAGCGTGGGGTTATAAAAAGCTGCCCAGCGATCAAACTTAAGGGACGGCTTCTGTTGTGATGCAATTGCAGTAAATGATTGCTGGCGCTGACTGAAGACCCGCTGTTGCTATGTGCGTGTCAAATCTGCTTGGATTTTCGGTTGGAGATCGAGGGGGCACCTGCACGCGTCGCTGCCCGGCGGAGGGGGCAGGGTTTTCTCCTGCCTCCTTGCAATGGTTTCTTCCAGCTTGCTGCTGGAGGACGTTCGCTGCCGGAGAAATCCAACCGGCTTTTCTGCGGCTATGCGGCGGGAGCAGTGGCGATCCCCTTGGAAATCCAGGAGGTCTGGGAAACGGAGGAGGTTAGGCGGGATTTCGGTGGCAGAGGTCAGGCGCAGGTTACTCCACTATGCATTGCATAATCTTTTGTTTCTCAAGGTCTTCTTCCTTCCTAAAGAGAGCCGTGTGGCAGGCAGCCAGCCGCGGCTCCAGGCTGCCGTATGTCTTGCGGACGCTCTGCTTTCCCTGCCGCGCCGTTTCTTGACTGAATGCGATTTGTCTGCGTCCTGCGGGGCCCTCGGCGGAGTCCCGCTGCCTGCGGCCGGGGACTGGTCCTCCCCGTCCTGGGAGGCTGCATCCCTCCCTGTGCTGAGGATTTCAGGGCTGCCTCCCTGGTTTCCTATTTGTACGCCTGATAAAGCCTTCCTGCCTACTTACTGCTGACTGCCCTGATAAAGCTGCTGTAATTGTATCAGGACAGGGAAGCCAGGCATAGCAGAATAAATCCAGGTGCTTGCCACCAGCTGAAGTGGCTTTTTCACATTCCCCCAGAGGGAATTTTACTTTGCAGGACCAAGACTGAGCGGCATAAATATTTTCTTGCGTGTATCCGAGATCAGTGCTTAAACAGACGTTCTCTTTATGTGTTTCTCGATGCTGCAGTTTGTCCACTTTGCAGAGAGTGAATGATTGGGGGAGGCTGGGAAGAGCATAATAACATTTGCCCATTTCTCAGGAGTGTTGTGTGTCATCATTAATACTCGTGAGCCCCGGAGGGAAGGGATTAGAGCTGAACAAATTATTACGGCAGGTTGGATTCTGGCTGCAGCACAGCTCACGCTCCTCTCTGGCACCTCTCCTCCAAGGATTTGCAAGGAATTAGCAGATATCAAGTCCCTGCTACTCCCTGCGAGGGTCCAGGGCTCTGTGCAGGGAGGGGGACGGAGGTGCTGAGCTCTGATGGGACTCGCTGGGTTATGGGGAGGTTTGTGGCTGTCAGCTCCGGCTCTGACTCCTGATCGCGCTGCCCCTGTGGTAAACGATGCTCTCGGCTTGCTTATTGGGACCAAATATTTACCAGGACTTCTCTCGGCAGGGGTGGGCTCAGTGCTGCCCTGGGGGCTGTCATGGAGAAATGCTCCTGCCCATAATTCAAGGTCTCCCCAGCGGGAACGGGACAGGAGGAGATTTTTGTCATTCCCAGCACCCTGGACGTTTGGGACATCGGCTGTCCCCAGTGACCCAGCGGGGATGGGAGCACCACGGGAGGCAGGACCAGGAGGCTGTCTGGGGCAGGGCAGACCCTCTTCTCTGCAGGGATGGCAAGGGAAGAGCCAGCTTGGCTGGCCCGTCCCGGCGCGGCCGTAAGCGTGTCCACGCCATGCTGTCGCGTTCCTGGGGCAGATGCAGTGTGAGCGCTGCTGTGATATACCACCCCGCGGCTGCGTGTCAGCCCCACCAGCTGCGTGTCAGCCCCACCAGCTCTGTGTCAGCCCCACCGGCTGCGTGTCAGCCCCACGGGTTCTGTATCAGCCCCGTGTGGCTGCCTGTCACGTTACCCCTTGAGGTTTCTGCCCTCCGCCCTGCCGTGTCGCATCTTGTCTGGTTTTCTCCAGCTGTGACGTGGTGCCATCAAGTTGTATAAAATCTGAAGTGCTGCAGCCCGAAGTAGGTCAGTAAGTTCTTTTTCCCCAGCCGGGTTTTTCGTCGCAGCAGCAGGAAGGGTGAAGCCAGAGAACTCCGCATGGGTGCTCTGGGATGAGGTCTGGACCTGGGCCATAAATCATCCTCCCGGGATTAATCCCCAGCCTCCCTTGAGCATCCCCTCTCTGCTGGGAGCAGTTTCCTGGGGGGAGCCGTGATTTTGGGGGGGACTGGGGTGTGGGTATCAGCTTGTGGCGATGCCGTCTGCCTTCCCAAGCCCAGTCCGTGTCCTCTGCCTCACGGGAGGCCGACGGCAGGTTCACGCCGCGCCTGACTCGTTGTTGTGCCTGGCCTTATGTAACCGGCGCCGAAATCTCACTCTCTGCCGGGGGCGGCAGTGGAAGGTAGCCGGGATGGGGGGGGGGGGGAAGCAGCTCATCGCCATGGTTACCGGCATCTTTGCAAAGTTCTTCACATCCATCTGGTTTCATTTTCAGCCCTTTTCATCTTGCGGAGGGAACATCCCTTGATGTTTCTGGCTGCATCAGCCGTGGCAGACGGCGTGGTGGGCTAGAGGAGGCGCGTGGGAGGTGGGAGACGGGCGCGCTTTGCCTCCCAGCCCCCAGGACGAAGCCTGACGTTGAGTCGAGTGGCTTAACCTCCTGTCCCTCCGTGTCCCACCTGGCCACTGAACGGCTGGACCGGGACGTGCTTGCTGATGGGATGCGGTTGGTGTTTTCTCTGTCTGATACCCCGCGGGGACTGCCACGTCCCGGACCACGAGCTCCAGCCTGGGGGTATCCGAGTGGAGGCATCTGCCCTCCTGAACAGCCCCTCCTTGCAGCAGGATCCGGGCTTGTACCCAGAGCCGATGAGGCTGGAGGGCAGCTCTGCGGCCTGAGCCTGGGCTCCCGGGTCTGCCTGCAGAGCTCCTGACTGCCAGAGCCTTCCAGCAAATCAATTCTGGAAACGAACAGGATGGACTAATTGAGTTAATCCCGAGAAGTTAATCAACGTTGAGGCAGTTTGGCCAGAAGTCCTGTTTATAATCCATACAGAGGTCGTTAGTACCTTGTGAAATGGAGGCGCAGCGCAAAGCCAGGCTTTATGGAAATCAGAGGCAGAATCACGTCCAGGTCCCACAGGCATAGCCCAGGGGAACCGTACCCAGTGCAGGTGCAGGATGCGGCCTGCCAGCCATGGGCAGAGCTTGCGGAGAGCTCGCAGTCATGCTCATGGGGACTGAGGCTCGGGGTCTGCCTGGTTTCCCCTCCCCACCCCGGGTTTTCCACCTGCCCCATCTCTCTGTTCAGCATTAGCAGCTCAGAGCTGCTCGGGGATCAAGAGCAGCCCAGGCCCGGCACCAAGCTGGTGCTCGAAAGCACGGCAAGAGCAGTGGTGTCCCTGTCCCAGCACAACGGCAACTGGGCATCTTCCAGCCAGGGCTCCAGCCAGTCTGGTACCCAGCTCCGCGGGCTCATCACCCATCTGGAAGTGTGGCTCAGCGGAACGGACCGGCCCCTTGCCAGCGAGGTCTGGATTGGTCTTCTCCTTCCCAGGGCGCCGAGACCTCCTGCTCTTGCTCGTCAGCTTGGATGGGTCCGTCCCCGGAGGAGCAAAGGGCACCCGGTGGGTGACACAGCTGTTTAGCACGGCGCTTGGCCGGGCTGCGGGGAGCAGGGGGCCATTGAAAAGCTCTCGGTGCAGCTGGATCCTGCGTGGATGTGCTTGTGTCCAGAAGAGAGATCGCCGATGCGAGTCTATGCACCAAACCACAGAGAGCTGGCACTGCCGAGCCCCACATCGGGGGGAGCCCCCGGGGAGCTCCCCCCGGCCAGCAGCGAGGAGAAGGAGCACCCGGGACCAGCTTTGCTGCGGTTCCAGCCCCTACAATTCAGCACCCAGAGCCTTAGGTGGCATTTGCGTGGGAGTCGGGCCACTGTCCCCGGCAGAGCCAGGCAAGAATCAAACACTGGCCGCCGTCCTGAGAGCTGGCAGCGCTCCCTGGATAAACCGCTCCGACTTTGCCAAAGGAACCGTTACCCAGATCGCCTGCCTGGAGCAAACAGGCTGGTTTTTCCCGGGGAAACCCGCAAGCCTTGCGTTGGGCTTGGGCCGGAGTGCCGGGGCTTCTCGCCGGCCGGCAGCTCCCGTCCGGTCCCTGGCAGCACGCGGGGGGCAGGCTGGGCGTGCTGGGGTCCGTGGGGGTCTCTGAGGAGGGCATGGTGTTGGCTTCCCCGACCGCAGTGAATGTCAAAAGCCGCAGAGAGGGAGGCCTGCGCTCTCAGCCTGCCTCCGTCCCTTGCTTTGTTTTGCACGGTCGGCCAGCAAAGCGCTCGTAATCCTGCCAGGGGCGCTTGAAGGGTTTGTTTGGGGAGCTAAGGGGGCTGCTCCTGACAGCGTCACTGGGATTTAGGCATTAAATCCCCCCCCGGGAACACACTTTTCCTTCTCCTCCCCTCTGTGGGGGTCATGGCCAGTACCTGCAGCCGCCGCTCGGGATGCAGCCGGTGCCCCCGCCTGCAGGGACAGCCCCTCTGCGCAGCACCCACGCCGACTCTCTTTGCCCATCGGCATCAATAATTCACCGTGTTTAGCTTCATCAATAATAAATGCACATCAGGCTGCCAGCCAGGGGAGGCAAGAACCTCCTCAGCCCCCTCCGCAGTCGCCCTCGGCACCGCCGGGACGGCGTCAGGCTCTGGTCCCAGCACCGATGTCCCCGGTGCCACCAGCCTTTCCTACCTCACATCTGCCTTTGCTCCGGGCTGGCTTTGCTCTCGGCCAGGCTCGGTGGTCCCAGCGTCCGCAGCCCTCTCCCAAAGCCACCCGAGCGCACCTAGAAGAGCATGTGTCAAGGAATGAGCCTTGGGGACAGCAAGGACAGTGCCACATCCCCCCGAGCCCGCATGGTGCCAGGTGGGGATGTGGGGAGGGGGTTTCCCACCCTCTAAGTGGGTGCAGGGTCACTGCCCCCCCCCCGCCAGGTTCTCCTGCCCTATTATTTTCAGCCTTGGTTTGCGGAGTGACTTTAATTAAAAGCTTCATCTCCGGTCCCTGTAATTTCCACCTCTCACTATTTGTATTGGTGGTTTGGACTAGAGATACATATATATATTTAATCGGTATAAATAATGCATTTTCATAGCTGAAGCTTTCCTTAGCTCCATATATGGTGCCAGAAAGAGCATTTTCATTTCAAACAGGCTTTTCTTCGCGTGTTGCTTCCCTCGGCCAGAGCAGATCCCTTCTCGGAGGCCTGCGGTACCGCGCCAGGGACTGCTCGGGGCTGCAGCCGCTGGCGTGCGTCTCTGCTGGGCCAGCGTACGTCGCACCAGCTCGGCGGCAGGGACACGGCCCGGACAAAGCTGGATGGGGAGTGCTGGGTCCACCTTTGATCTGAAACAGAAGCCCGTTTGCAGGTGGCTGAGGAGGGCTGTGCATTTGGGGGAGCACCACTTTCACACACACACACACCCCCCCGCCCCGACGCGTCCCTGGAGGCACGTTCTGCCCTCACTCGCGCTGCTGCGGCTTTGCCCCGGGGCTGGCAGCAAAGCAGGGCGGGGACAGGGCTGTCCCTGCTCCCTTGCACTGCAGCCAGGACCCCCAGCAGGTCCCCACTGGGTGCTGGAGCTGGCGACTAACCCCCCCCTTCTCATGCCCCCCCCCTTTGCCTTCATTGCAGGGAGCATAATGCTGAACAGCATCACCGATGGGCTCCTGTGCTGCCTGACGGGCAAGACGACGAACGCCGTGGGGCCGCTGGACAGCGTTGAGTCCAGCAACGGCTACAGCTTCATGGAGGTGAAGCCGGGGAGGATCCTGCGGGTCCGGCACAGCACGTCCAACCGCCCAGCCCCGGAGGGGCCCGAGGAGACCCAGCCCGGGGGGCCGGAGCGGGGCACGGTGCACTGCAAGCGCAAGATCACCGTCTACCGCAACGGGCAGCTGGTGATTGAGAACCTGGGGGATGCCGTCCGCTCAGAGATCCTGCACTGCCAGAACAGCGCGGGGGAAGCCAACAGCACCGTGGAGCTGGAGCTCTCCGACCTGGCTGGCCAAGCGCCTGCCCAGGGTCCCGGCAGCACGCCGGGATGCGGCACGCAGGAAGCAGCCACTGCCCCCGGCAAGCGTCGGAAGCGTAAACCCAAGAAAGTCGTCAACATCGACTGCAAGAAGCAGATCACGAGCTGCAAAGGGACGCACAGTGACGTGGTCCTCTTCTTCATCCACGGCGTGGGCGGCTCGCTGGACATCTGGAAGGAACAGCTGGACTTCTTTACCAAGCTGGGCTACGAAGTGGTGGCTCCCGACCTGGCCGGCCATGGCTGCAGCTCGGCTCCCCAAATTGCCGCCGCGTACACCTTCTATGCGCTGGCGGAGGACATGAGGGCCGTTTTCAAGCGCTACGCAAAGAAGAGGAATATCTTGATAGGACACTCGTACGGGTAAGGGACACTCTTAGGGGTAAGGGACTGGGGGGTCCCAGGAGGGAAGGGATGGATTCATCCCTCCTCCGACCTCTTTGCTGGCAAACGCCCAACAAATCCTGCACTTCGGGAGCGGAGAAGCAGAGGAGGGGGGTGGGCGTTCCCGTTCCGGGTTTATCCCTCAGCTCTGATCTCCTACATCCTCTTGGTGTGTGTCCCTGGGTCCAGCTAATCCCAGCGCCCGTCCTCCAGCAGGGAAGTTGGCAGAGCACAGCCTATAAATAGGCTAAGCCCAAGAAAGTCAATTAGATGGAGACTAAGCAGGGCAGAGAGCAGGGCTAGGAGGAGGGGGAGCCGGAGATGGGCTCCCAGCCGGGCAGGATCAGATCAGAAGGACAAGGGTGGTCCAGACTGGTGGGCACCCAAGCGGGTCCCAGCACCCTGCTGTGGTCTGCCCCGGAGTGAAACCCCGAGCTCAGCCCCTCTGCCCGGGCTCTGTGGGGCATCGGCTATGGGGTTTGACTGGGGTTACCCTGCCCCAGAAGCAGAACCACGGGTCAAACGAGGGGGAGTAGCCTGGGTTCCAGCCACGGATCCTTGGGATCTGCCTTGGGATGCAGCGTTCTCCGGCGCCATGGGGTCAGAGCATGGCTCCCACGTCTGTCTCTCCCCGCAGGGTGTCCTTCTGCACCTTCCTCGCCCACGAGTACCCAGACCTGGTCCATAAGGTGATCATGATCAACGGAGGGGGCCCAACGGCGCTGGAGCCCAGCCTCTGCTCCATCTTCAACATGCCCACCTGCGTGCTGCACTGTCTGTCCCCGTGCCTGGCCTGGAGCTTCCTCAAGTGAGTGGCCATCCCAGCACCGGGAAGGGTTGTCCCCGGCCAGCCTGGCTTCCAGCCACCACAGGCAGGGACACCGCGTCCTGCCAGCCGTCCCCCGCCACGCTCCCACCCCCCCGATGCCGAGGCCCCACGCTGGGCTAACCCTCTGCCCGTGCCGGCTCTGTCCCGCAGGGCTGGCTTCGCTCGCCAGGGTGCCAAAGAGAAGCAGCTGCTGAAGGAAGGCAATGCCTTCAACGTGTCCTCCTTCGTGCTGCGCGCCATGATGAGCGGGCAATACTGGCCGGAGGGCGACGAGGTTTACCACGCGGAGCTGGCTGTGCCTGTGCTCCTGGTCCACGGCATGCACGACAAGTTCGTCCCGGTGGAGGAGGACCAGCGAATGGCCGAGGTAGGGGACCGAGTGGGGCTGGGGGGTGGGCGAGGGCCGGGGTCTGCCTGCCAGCACGTGGCAATACGGGCGGGAGGCTGGTCCCGGCAGTGACGCCTGCTGCTGCCACCATCTCCCTCCAGATCCTGCTGATTGCCTTCCTGAAGGTGATCGACGAGGGCAGCCACATGGTGATGATGGAGTGTCCCGAGACGGTGAACACGCTGCTCCACGAGTTCATCCTGTGGGAGCCCGAGACGCCAGCTGGGGACGGGCAAGGGGAGAAGAAATAAGGTGGCGGGACGTGGCGACCGGGCTGCTCCGATGGGAGAGATGTTTCGGAGTGGAGAGGGGTTTGCAAGAGCGGAGGGGTGTGGTGGAGGCTGCCCTCGCCAGGAGCTCAGCCAGTTTTCTTTCCCGGCCGCATCGGAGGCTGGTGGTGGAGCACAGAGGCTCCCCCAGGCAGGGGTGCGCAGGGCCGGCAGCGGGAACATGGCAGACCTGGTCCCCGTCCCCTTGGGGACGACACGGCAGCCGCTGGAGCGTCTTCATCCTGTTTCTTTGTAGTATTCTTTTCCTCACGCAGCGACCCCCGGGGATGGAGAGGAGGCAGCTGTGTGGAGACCGGTCCCACCTGCAGCAAAAGAGGAAGATCTCGGAGGAGTTCCTCCAGGGAGAGCGTGTCAGCGCCGGCGTCTCCCCAGCCAGGGCTGGAGGAGCTGAGCTGGGATTGCTTTAAGGGGAAGCCAAAGGCTCCTTGGCCTCAGCAGCAGGATTTGCCTCTCTGAGCCCCGCGGCGCCTCGCTCGAGCCATCTGTGGGGCTGGGAGGAAGGGACCACCGTTTCTGCCAGCAGCCGTGCACGTGGCATCCAGCAGCTCCTGTCTGGCCCTGGCGAGGGTCTGCCTGCGCAGCTCGTCTCTGCCTGGCCAGGAGATGAGGACGAGGAGGTGCCCTGCTCCCGTGGGCACGGCCAGAAGGACCATCAGCTCCCCCGCCGTGGTGGGACTGGCTTGGCTGCGGTGGGGAGGACAACGCCAAACCTGAGCTCTCCCGCGGTCCCCAGTGCCACTGTCCGTGCAGTCACGTCCCCAGCCACCATCGCTTTAGGTACCGCGGCGCTGGCTTCTGCAGAGCCCTCTGCTTCCCTCCTGCTGCCGCATCCTCGAGATGCTTGGAGCCGTCGCCACCACGCAGGGACTCCCGCAGCCTCCGATCCGCTCGCCCTTCCCGGCTTCCAGCTCCTCCGCGACTCCGGGACCCACCACCCACTCCCGGACCGCATGCCAGCCGGGATCACACCCATCCCGCGTGCACTGGGGGACCAGCAATACACTGTCCTGTTGCCACTGTGTCCGTCCTTACCGATGACTCCTGGGTGGATCCGCAGGGTCTTGGAGCAACACGGGAGCAACGAAGCAAACCGCGACTGATCGCAATGGACAACAGCTCGTTGCCTGCTGACACCGTCCTGTACATAACCCACCGGTCCCACCATCTCCTCCCCTCTGCGCTTCGCATCCCGCCGCCAGGAGCCAGGCAGGACCGAGAAGGTACATGAGAAGTGAGGAGTGGGGACCCAGGTGCCGTTGCGAGGTCTGGGGGGCTCCCGGCCCTACCGGGATGGGTGGGAGCTCGAGCAAGCTGGGAGGGTGCTGTGCTTGGGGGATGGCCCCAGCCTCCCCGCTGCCCCAAAGAGTGGAGCTGCTCCCTGCTTTGTTTCCCTCTTATTTACCCCCATCTAAACCAAAGAAACAACCAGTCCCATGGAAACCTCACCCTCGGCCCACGTCCCACCCAGACCCCCTCGCCCCAAACGGGGCTGGCACCGCAACAAGGCGCCCCAGGTTGGCTCGAGGGGCTCCTGGCTGGGCAGGGCTGCTCCAGCCCGAGCTGGCTCCCACCTGCAACGCGCCTTCCCCAAGGCTGAGCCCATCTTTCTCCCCAAACCGAGCGATGAGGAAAGAGGAAGGGTCCTTCGGAGCTGGCCCCGGCGTGACGGGGACCCCACTCCATCCCAGGGCAGAGCTGCCCCTCTGCCAGCGCCTGCCCCTGCCCGCTGCTGCCGCAACCTGTCTCATAATGAGAATTTTAATGACGCTGGGTTCAGATTGTTTCCACGAGCCTTCCCCTGCGACACCCCTCCCACCCCGTCCTGGCCGGGGGAGACCCCGCAGCACGGCCGGAGTCTGCAACGAGGGTACCCAGAAATGCCACCATACCCCAGAACACGGCTCTGCCCCTGCCGTCACCCCCCCAGCCGGCTCCAGGCGCCTGTCGGTGCCCAGCTGCGGGCCACAGCTCTTCGACCTCTGTTTGCCACGGAGCCTGTGCCGCTTGTACCCACATCGCTTGTGCTAAGGCCAAGGCAAACCGCGCACCGTAACCCCGCCGCTGAGCCACGCGCCGTGTTAGTGCCATTTCATACAGTAAAGCCGTGTTATATTCTCAGCCGTGTCCGACTCGACGATCGGGAGAGATGCGCTGGGCACAGGCTCTGTCCTAGGAGCACGGCAGAGCAGGGAAGGGAAGCCAGAAATCACGTGCAGCTTGGATTTCTTAGCAAAAGAAGGCCCGCGGTGATTTATTTGTCACCCTTTAGAGGAATAGAAAAATTCTCACCAGCGTTCGCGCCATAAAACCCGCACCCAGAGGGCGGCCGCCTCCTCGGACAGGGCAGAGGGGAGGGGCAAGCAGGGGGTGCCCCCCAGCACCCCGTGCCACAGCATCCCCCAGCACCCCAGGGTGCTCAGCGCCCGCCCTGGATGTCCGCCGGCCGGAGCTGCCGCTCGCCCTCGGCCAGGAAGATGCGCATGGCCCTGTGCAGCATGTGAACGCCCAGGCGCCGCCGCCGCTCCGCCGGCCAGCTCGCCGCCACGCCGTAGCAGTTCCCCTTCCTCTGGTTGGTGATGGTCTGCAGCCCTGCGGGGAGGGGACAGGGTCAGCACCCACAGCCCCGGCACCCTGCTCCTCGTCAGCACCCACAGCCCCCCAGGGATGGGGGCAGCCCCATACCCCCCCACCCCAGGCAGTTTTTCCCACAGGAGGTGGGGGTTTGGGGAATTATACCCAGGGCCTGCACTGGCAACCAGGGACCCCGAAGTCCCCGTGCGCCCCAAGGTGGGCTCCATCCCCCGCTCTGTGTCCCCCCCCCCCGGCCCCGACTCCTGCATGGGGCGGGAGAGCAGGACGCAGGGAGTCGGAGAGGCGGCAGAACCGATGCCGGGAGCTGCGGCCGGGGGCCAGGGCAGCACCATCTCCCCCCGCCCCCAGCCCCGCTCACCCAGAGCCTCCACGAGGCAGCCCTCCCGCGTGTACGCCTCTGCCGGGACGGCGTTCTGGAAGCAGTGCACGGAGATGACGCCCTGCCCGCTCGCCCAGATCTCCAGGATGCGCCGCACCTTGGGGCAGCCCTGCGGGACAGGAGGCACCATCACCACGGCCTCGAACTCCCCGCTGCCGCCCCGCCACGCCCATCACCACGGCCCCGAGCCCCCCGCCCCCCCGGCCTATCCCACCTTCTGCGGCCCGGCGCGGTGCTGGCTCAGCGCCTCGGTGAGGTGGCAGTAGGGTCGGGCACGCGTCCCCTTGCCCACATAGAAGATGGCTTCGACGAAGGTCCTGAAGCACTCGGCCGGGCTCAGGCGGTGGGAGCGGAGCGGCAGGTTCTGGGTGGTCCTGGGGGTGCAAAGCCCCAGCTTTGGGGCTTGACGCCTCCCAGGGGTCCCCATTCAGCACCCCCCTCCCCAGCACGGGGGACGTGTGGGGCAGTGGCATGGCCCTACCTGGGGTCGAGGAGGAGGTAGTTGAAGCTGGACTTGACCAGCCCTTCCCGCCAGTGCCGGCCCCGGTCGGGGCGGTCGAACTGCCGGGCCAGCGCCAGCTCGTCCTGGGTGCAGTCAGGGACGCAGCCGGTCCGCAGCGTGGCCGCCAGCTCGGGGCTGTGCCCTGGGGCAGCCGTGCCAGCATCGGGGAGCACCATCAGCCCCACGCCGGCACTGTGGGCACCGGCCAGTCAGGCAGTGGGGGGGAATGTCTGGGACTCACCTGCCGTTCTCCCCCGGGGTCCCCTCACCAGCTCCTCCAGCCGCCGCAGGTACAGCCGCCTGGTGAGCTCCGTGACGGGCCCCGGGTCATCCCCCAGCGCCCGCAGCCGCCGGCGCAGAGCTTCATCCGAGAGGGGCCGCGGCGGCACCGTGCACACTCGCCTGTCCTGGACCACAGCGTCCTCGGGGCTGGCGGTGACCTCTGTGCCGGGGCTGTGCTGCTCGGTGGGTGTCTGTCCCCGCTCCTCATCCTCGAGGTGCTCCCCGGTGCGGTGAGTGCTGCAGCCGGTGGGCGAGAGCCGCGTGGCCGGGGTCCCCAGCTCCACCGCAGCGCCGCCTGGCAGCCGCGGTGCCGGGAGGCGGCTGAAGCTCCCGTGGGGCCACGAGGGCTGGTGTGTCCCCATGGGCGAGGGGTCCTGCCACTCAGAACCGTCTTTTGGCACCCTGGGGTTGGAGCTGTTGGTGGCAAGGGGGGAGCCCCCAGCATCTGGTGGGGAGTCCTGGGGGTGGCCGTGCTCCCCAGGGACCAGCAGGACCGTGGGGCTGGAGCTGGGGGAGCTGCTGGCCCCTGGGGGCAAGCTGGGCTGGCTGGGGGCTCTGGGGAGGATCTCGGTGTCGTCCGAAGAGCCTGTCCCCTCTCCATCCCCACCGGATTCATCCTTGCCCCGCAGGGTGACGCAGTGCCCCGAGGTGGTGGCAGAGTCCCTGGGGACACGCCGGGGGGCTCTGAGCCTGGGGGGCCTCCGGGGCATCTCCAGTGTCTCATCAAAGAGGGAGGAGGATGAGGAGGCAGCGAGCCGTGCAGCAAAGGCCTGGAGGCGGCTCTTGGTCCTGGGGGTGACGTGGCGGTGCCTGGGGGACTCCTGGCCCTGGGGGGTGACATCCCCAGCCGCAAGACTGGCCAGGCTGGGAAGGGGTTCTGGGGCGGAGGGGGGGGAGCCCCGGAGGCTGCACCCCTGGAGCCGGGCAAGCAGCTCCCCTACATCACCCACACCTGAGCCATCCTTGCAGCAAGGGGCTGCCCTTGAGGTGCCCCAAAAATCCTCACCCTGCACCCGCTCCACGTTTGGGGGGCTGGCGGGGGGCAGCTCCCAGGCAGCAGCTCCGGTCGGGGAAGGGGCTTCGCCCAGCTCCGGCCCGCCGGCTGCCTCGGGCTGGGGGGAGCGGCAGTGCCAAACCCCTTGGCACCCCCCGGCCTCGCTGGGCTCCAGGGTCTCCACGGCGCTGACGAAGCGCTCGCTGGCGCTGCTGCTGTCCCCAAGGCTGCTGCGGTCCCAGTCCCCAGCCCCAGCCTCCAGCACCGTTGTCCCCACACCGGGGGCAGCCGGGGCCGCGATGCCCACCCCTGCCCAGCCCACCGCTGGTCCCGGGGGGCCACCAGCATGGTGCTGAGCCACAGCACCTGGGATGTCACCGTCCCTGGAGGTCTGGGACGCCACGGAGCAGCTGCTCAGGCCACCGCGGAACAGGGGAGCCGCAGGAGATGCCCTGTGTCCCCCCGGGACCCTGCTGCAACACTGGGGCCGGGGGGAGCTCAGGGACCCCCTGGGACCAAACTCCTGCTGGGGACAGGGCTTGAGGAGAGCCCAGGGGGGACCCCGTGTCCTTCCCCCCACGGTCCGGCTCCGGGGTCCCTCCCCGAGCTCGTCCCCGGCCGAAAGCAGCGTGCTGGAGGCGAGGGGCTGTGGGGGGAGATCTGAGCCCCCAGGGTCTGCCTGGGGCCACGGGGCAGGGGAGGGGATGGCGGTGGGCAGTGGCTCTGGGGGACAACTCAGCCAGAGCAGGGGCTCCCCCAAACCACAGCCGCCCCCCAGCTCCAGCTCCTCCAGCTGGGACCTGCGGGTGCTGCTGAGGGGCCCAGCCTCCGAGCTGTCCTCGGGGAGCCCGGGGGGGACGCTGCCTTCGGGGTCATCCTCGGTCAGGAAGGACAGGGAGCGCCTGGGCCCCCTCGGGTCTGGGGGCAGAGAGGGGAGTCAGTGTCCAGCCCAAACTGGGGGGCTGGATCAGCGCCCCCCGCCACCCACCCTGGCTGAGGGGGCACCCTGGGGACCTCACCTTCCATGGGGGGACAGCCCCGGGCGTGCTGCAAGTCCCGCAGGATCTGCGCACACGCACGGCTGCCCTGGCCCAGCGCCAGGGCGATGGCTCGTTTCCCATCCTGCAGGGAGGGGACATTGCTGTCACCGCTGCCAGGGCCACCACGGGGTGACGTGGCCCTGCCAGGGCCAGGAGGGCTCCCGCTGCCCACCCCACCGATCGACCATGAGGGTCCCAGCACAGGCAGCACCCCCAAGGTGCTGTCCCCGTCCCCAAAGCTGTCCGCGCTAACCTGGTCTCGGAGCTCCGGGACCCCCCCCCTTCTTCAGCAGGAGCTCGAGGCACCCGCAGCACCCCCAGGACACGGCGACGTGCAGCCGCATCGGGGATTCACCCCCCGCCCGCTGGGCGCCCCCCCGCTCGGCCGGGGGGTCAAGGGCACAGCCGTCCCCTCGGGGTGACACGAGTGCCACCGGCCCCGCAGGCGGGTGCTCCGGGATTGCTGGGGGAGGGGGGGGGGACACACGCTGCGTGGCCCTGGTGGTTACCTGCCGTGGCGCAGCCCCCCCTGCTCCAGCAAGCCCCCCCACCCCCACCCTGCGGCACAGCCGGGCGCGGTCAGCAAGGGGGGGGCCAGCCCACAGCCG
>JAVKLA010000090.1:41674900-41688674 GCA_034782735.1 Sagittarius serpentarius
GGTGGGCGAAGCCCCCTTTCACGGGGAGGTTTGGGGTCCCTTTGGGGTGGGGGGGTGCCCTGTCCTCACCTGAGGGTCCCGCTGTAGGCGCAGGCCAGGAACAGCCCTGGCACCCCCGGGGACGTCTCGAAGATGTCAAGGACCAGGTAGGGCATGTACTGTGGGGGGGGGGGAGGCGGCTGCATCGGGGCGGGGGCGGGACCCCAGGAGACCCCAACCCCCACAACAGGGCTGAGATGGGGACCCAGGGGTCCGGCCCCTCCACCCCTCTCTCCCTTCCACCTCGCTGCCCTCAATTTGGCGTTGGAGAGAGCAGAGCTGGCGGGGGCCGGTACCTGGTCGGGGGCCGAGATGTAGCCGGCAAGGAGGGGGTCGCAGTCCTTGTACAGCGCAAACATCACGAGGCCACAGGCCACCGCGCTGGCGACGATGCAGAAGAGCCCCACTTGATTCACCAGCAGCGCCCTGCGAGCACAGGGCGGGAGCACGCCTGGCTGAGCAGGGCGCAGGGGCCCTGCAGGGCGCAGGGGCTGCGCAGGGGCTGCGCAGGGCTGCAAGGTCCGTGCAAGGATACAGGGTCCGTGCAGGGCTGCAGGGTCCGTGCAAGGTCCGCGCAGGGGTGCAAGGTCCGTGCAAGTATACAGGGTCCGTGCAGGGCTGCAGGGTCCGTGCAAGGTCCGCGCAGGGGTGCAAGGTCCGTGCAAGGATACAGGGTCCGTGCAGGGTCCGCGCAGGGGTGCAAGGTCCGTGCAAGGTTGCAGCTCCCGTGCAAGCATGCAGGGGCAATGCAGGGGCGCAGAGTTTGTGCAGAAGCCGTGCAGGGGTGCAGGGTCTGTGCAGGGGTCATACAGGGATGCAGGCACTGGGTTCCCCGAGGGGGACAGGCCGGCGCGCAGCCATCCCCCCACCCAGAGCAGCCCCCCCCCCCCGCCCCGCCGCGCACCGTCCCCCGCAGGGCGGGATCCAGCCGACCCCCGTGGCCCCGGGGACTCACACCCTGGCCTCCCTCTCGGTCCTGCAGGCCACGTAGCGCTGGACCTGGGCTTGGTTGACGCCGTACATGGAGAGCCAGACCAGCGTGCCGCCCAGCAGGAAGGTCCAGACCGTGTACCGGCTCCGCGGGTCTGGGTTGAAGCTGGGCACACCGGCACGTGGCCGGGGAGGGCGTTGAGCCGGGGCTGGCACCGGCCCCCCCCCCGCACCCCAGGGCAGGGGGCGCGGGGTCAGCGCACAGTGGGGGGGGGGGGGGGGGGGCGGGGAACTCACTCGCCAAAGTTCACCCTGGAGCCATTGGCGGCGATGCCCAGCACCCTGGTGGGACCCCCCACCAGCAGCACCCCCCGGATGATGACGGCGATGAAGCCGGAGAGCATCACGAAGACCTGGAAGACGTCCGTCCAGATGACAGCCTTCATCCCGCCCTGCGCCAGACAGAGCCGGGGGTGAGCACCAGGGACCCCCGCGGACCCCCAGGAGCCCCCTGCTCCCTCACTCACTATGGTGGTGTAAAAGGTGCAGATGACGCCGGTGGAGAGCAGGGACGCCCAGATGTCCAGACCGGTCACTGAAGGAGAAGGGAAGGTGCTGAGCAGAGCCCCAGGGTGCAAACGATGCCTGGGGTGGGACAGGGCTGAGATGTCCCCAACGTGGGGACGGGGAGGCAATGGGGAGCAGCCCCCACCTCCCCACCGCACCTTGGTTGAGGATCAGGGCGGGGGCGTAGATGACGATCCCCGTGTACAGCATCTGCAGGAAGAGGGGGGTCAGCGCCCCGTCCCACCAGCACCGTGGGTGCTGGGCAGGTGACGGCTGCGCCCGCAGGGACGGGGACGAAGCGGGACGGTGCCGTGCAAGCACGGCGTGCAGGCGCTGGGCAAACACTGGGGTTTTCATTCAAAACAGGGCTCCCGCCGGGCGCTATTTGCTTTGAGCCACAGAAAACACGAGCACGGGAATGAGGACGCTTCCCAGGGGCTCGGGGCAGCGCCGGCATGGCCGGATCCAAGCCCCCGCTGGGTGCCGCGTCCCCACCGTCCCCATCTCACCCATGCACCACGGACACTCACCGTGGCCATCACGTACTGCAGGGTCCCGCACAGCCGGACGCTCCTGCTGAACCGCCGCTCCAGGTACTGGGGACAAGGACAAGGGAGCGCGTCAGGGCCGTCCCAGCATCGGGGCGCCCTGGGGGGCCGCTCTGGGGCAGGATGTGTCCCCCACCCCGAGCTCACCTCATAGGTGCTGGTGAGCCCCAGGCGGTAGAAGACGGGGAGGAAGAGCTGGGCGGTGAGCAGCGTGTTGAGCAGCTGCCCCAGGCACATCCAGAGGAATTTGGCTCCGTACCGGTACGCCTCCGCCGGCACCCCCAGCACCTGGATGGCCGACATGAAGCTGGCCGAGAGCGAGAGCCCCACGGGCAGTGCCGACATCCGTCGTCCCCCCGTGAAAAAATCCTCTGAGGTCTTCTGGCCGCCTTTGGCGAGGCCGTGGAAGAGCCCGATGCTGGTGGAGATCAGCAGCATCAGCCCGAAGACCCCGTAGTCCCAGAGGCTGAAGGTGAGCCGCTCCGGCACCCACACCTCCAGGCTCCCCGCCGGGGCCAGCTTGGCGGCTGCAGCGGGGGGAGCCCCTGGCTGGGTGGATGGGGACACGGCACGGCGATGCGGCACACACGGCTACGCCAGAGCACGGTGGCACTGGGGCATCCGAGGGCGGTGGAACTGTGGAAGGGGAGAAAACTCCGCGCAATTATCGACCGACATTCGACGTGCAGCAGAAAGGATCGAGCGCAGAGTGGAGAGTGTGGCTGCCGCCGCCATCCCGTCCCGTCCCATCCCGTCCCGTCCCATCCCAGCCCGTCCATCCCGTCCCAGCCCGTCCCATCCCATCCCACCCCGACCTGACCCATCCCGTCCCCTCCCTGTCCCCGGGAAGGTCTGTGCCAAGCGTTCGGCTGCAAGAAGGAAGCCCGAGCTCCGCAAGGAAATTGCCCCAAATACCTCCTGGTTTGGAGCACACAGGGAGAGGAGAGCGGCAGCGCCTGGTCCGGCTCCGTGGCTCCAGAGAAGCGCCGGCACCCGAAGGACGCGGCTAGGAGAGAGCGATCCCCCCCGCCCCAACCAGCACAAACAGGGAAGGGCAGAGCCACTGTCGGAGCCAAATTTATCTCCAGCTGAGGGGACAAAACAAACTAAAGCTAAACCTTTACCCAGAAAAAAGCAGCTTGTTTGCAGGCAGCTGCCTGCGGACCAGCAAGAACCCGGTGCCGAGGCGGGGAGGAGGAGAGCAAGGGGCTGCCTGGGGGTCCCTGGTGACGTAGGGAGCCCGGCGGGTCGGAGGAGGCTGCCGCAATGTCCTTGGCAGGCGTTGAGGCGGCGGCAGGGTGAGCGGGGCTGCGGCGAGGGGCTGGCCGTGCCTCAAGCTCCTCCAGCCGGCGGGGCGGGTGCCGGCGGGAGGCAGGTTCAGGGCGTCGGGGTGGGACCCTCGGCGGGGAAGACGGAGCCATCGGGGGCCGCATCCATAACCCCTTCCCTCCCGCACGCCCCGACGCCGGCTAAGCCCGGGCCACCCGGCGAGCGCGGGAGCCGGCCGCTGACGCCGGTGGGCGCGGGGATGGCGGGATGGCTCCGGCCACTGGGATACGTGGCTCCCGGGCGTGGGGCTGGCCCAGCTTCCTTGTTCCTTGGGACAAACGCTGCTTTGTCTCACCCAGCCCCTGGGCAGGTTTGTCCCACGGGGATTTCCTCCCCCTGCCCAGAAGCCCGGGGCCGAGCCCGGGGCCGGGACCGAGGAAGAGCCCTGGCACGGGGACAGAGCTGCCGCGGGGGCAGCGTCCCCTCCGAGGCATCACTGCGGGGCAGAGGAGGGTCCCTGGTCCCCGGGGTCTGGCTCCAGCCCTGCCTGCCTTGTCCCCAAATCCCGTCCCCGGGGACAGGGCTGGGCAGGACCCCCTTCCCTGCCTCGCCCCGGCTTTGCCTCCTTGCCGAGCTGGTTAGAGCAGCAGAAAGGGGAAAAACAACAAGCGGTGGCTGCTGGGCCCGACCACATCCGCCAGCGGGCGTGTGCGAAACCGCACAGCACCGGGGCCAGGCACGCGCCCAGCCAGCCCCATGGTGGCCCCGGTGGCCCCGGTGGCACCCCAGGGCTGGGCTGGCTTGGCCAGGGCAGGACCGGGGCGAAGGGGCTGAGCCCGTCCCAGCGGGGCCGTGAAGGGGGCGGGGGAGGGTCCCAGCGGTGGGGTGCAGGGGGGAGTAGAGTTGTGTGGGCAGCACCCAGGCCCTCGCCCAGCGCAGCGGGGCGGGAGGGGACGAGGGCTGGGATGCCCGGGCAGAGCGTCGCCCGTCCCGCGTGCTGTGGTTTAAGCCCAGTCGGCAACAAAGCACCGTGCAGCCGCTCGCTCCCTCTCCCCCGCCTTCCTGGGGGGATGAGGAGGAGAAAATATGAAGAAACGCTCGTGTGTCCAGGCAAGGACGGGGTGGGGGGGATCACTCACCGCTTTTATTGGTCACGGGCGAAAAACAGGCTCAACTTGGGGAAAAAACAAAATCAATTTAATTTACTACCAACTGAATCAAAACAAGGGTAACGCTCCTCCCTCCTTCCCGGCCAGGGCTTCACTCCTGAATTCTCTGCCTCCCCCCCGGCGGCGCAGGGGGACGGGGAATGAGAGTTGGGGTCCGTTCCTCGCACCTTGTCTCTGCCGCTCCTTCCTCCCCAGGGGCAGGGCTCCTCGCTCTGCCCCTGCTCTGGCCTGGGGGCCCTCCCAGGGGCTGCAGTTCTCCGCGAACCGCTCCAGCGCGGGTCCCTTCCGCGGGCTGCAGTCCTTCAGGCACTGACCGCTCCAGCGCGGGCTTCCCCACGGAGTCACGGCCATCTTGGGGGGCACCTGCTCCAGCGTGGGGTCCTCCCCGGGCTGCAGGGGGGCGTCTGCTCCACCGCTCCCCCCGTGGCTGCAGGGGGACAGCCTGCCCTCTCCCGGGGGGCTGCAGGGCCACCCCCTCCTCCTCCTCCTTCCTCACTGACCTCCGTACCTGCAGAGGTGTTTCTCTCACGTTCCACCTCTTAAATCCGTTACCCCAGAGGCGCCGTCGCTGATGGGCTCGGCCTTGGCCAGAGCCGGGTCCGACTTGGAGCCGGGGAAGCTTCTGGCAACTTCTCCCAGGAGTTGCCCCTGCAGCCCCTCCCCCGCTACCAAAACCCCGCCGCACAAACCCAAAACACGGCGCTACCTACCGCACCGGGAGGCGGCAGGACCGGCAAGGCGCCCGGGTCCACTGGGGTGCTCAGCACCAAGTGGGGTGCCCAGGGCTCCCTTCCCCCCCACCTCCCAGCTGGTGCCTGCACCCTGGGGTGGCTCCTTTCTGCCCCCCGCCCCGTACCCCCTCCCTCGCCCGGAAGGCACCCGCCGAGGAGGCTGCGGGCAGGAAGGAAGTCACCGAGGGGATTTTTTGACGCTGCCCTTCGCTCGCAGCCTCCGAGCAGCCACCTACGCAGCCCAGGAACCCCGACCCACTGCCTGCGTCCCGCTCTCCGGGGTCGGAGCACACGGGAGCCAGCAAGGCCGCCGGCACGGCAGCAGGTACCGCACCGGCACGGGGGGGGCTTCGCAGGGTCCGGCCGGGCACGGGGATGGAGCCGTGTCCTCCCTGCCCACGCCTGGGAGCGATGCGGGGCATGGGCGCGGGGCCCTGGGCCGGCTGGTGGGAAGAAGCGGCCGTGGGACAAGCTGGGGAGCGCGGATTTATCCACGTGCCCGGAGAAATGGCTGCGTGCCTCAGTTTCCCCTTCATCCTCCCCAGGAAGGGCTGAGCCCAGCCCTGGGGATGCTGCAGGCTTGGCTGCGGGGTTTTGCCCCGGGGATGGGGAGGATGCCAAGGGAAACGCACGGGGAAGGGCACACATGGGGCAAGGTCCTGCCCCGCCATGGGGGTCACACTGGGCGGGGGGGACAGTGCCACCAGCACTCCCATGCTGACACCCCCCCCCCCCGCATTGTTGCAGTGCCTGCCATGGCCCCGCTGGGCGAGGACACCCCGCTGGGCGAGGACACCCCGCTGATCGGGGAGCGCTCCTGCAGCCTCTCCTCTGCCGAGACCGGTACCCTCCAGGTGTACCTGTACCACCGGGCGCCCGCCCCGCGCAGCCCCCCCGGCACCGCCGCCGGCGTCCTCACCTTCACCTTCGGCGAGTACACGGCCGAGGAGCTGTGCGTCCGCGCCGCCAAAGCCTGCGGTGAGCATCGGTCCCCGGCCCTGGTGGCCTCAGGGCACCGGCCGTGAGCTCGGGGTGCTGGCCGTGCCCGTCCGCGGCGGGGGGGGGGGTCACAGCACCGCTCTGTCCCCAGGCGTGCTGCCCGTCTGCCACCCGCTCTTCGCCCTGGCCACCGAGGACCTCAGCTGCTGGTTCCCCCCCAACCACCTCTTCACCGTCGATGATTCCTGCAGCCAAGTCGTGGTGTACAGGATCAGGTACGGCCCGCGGCGACGCGGCCGTCCCCGCTCCAGCCTGGCTCCCTGGGGAGTCTCCGATGGCTGATAGAGGTTGTGCGCTATGGGGGAACGCGGCACTGAGCCCCCTCTGCTCTCCCCATTAGGTTCTTCTTCCCCAACTGGTGCGGGCTGGGACAGTCCCACCGCTTCCAGCTGCTGAATGACCGGGCTAGCCCCATCCTGGACTACCCCGCCATGGATTACCTTTTTGCCCAGGTGAGCCCTGCCAGGCTGGCATCTCTGTCCCCAGCGCCTGGGGACACAGGCGGCGGCGGGTGTGTGTGTATGTGTGTGTGTGTGTCTCGTGTGGCTTCTCAGGTGTGTGCTACCTGTTAACCTCAGTGCAGTGGTGCCCTTCACCGCCCTGGGCCATGCCATCCTCCTCCTCCTCCCCCTCCAGCACCCACTGGGCCCTGGCCGTGACACCTGCGGGATGTGGGTCCTGCTGCCCAGCTTGGCTGGAGCTGCTCGTGGACATCCTGTGCTGGGCACGGGGCACCCCAGGTTGCTAAAATGGGGGTCACTGTGTCCCCTGGGTGCTGCACGCCCCAGGGATGGACCCAGCCCCGCTGCCCCCCAGGTAGCGGCAGGAAACCGGAGCCAGGGGCAGGATGTGACTCACGTGGGTGCCGGGGCACAGGGCTGGGGCCGGAGCCACCCCACAGCCAGCCCAGCGTGATGGGGGGGGTCAGTAGGGGCCGCCCCAGAAGCTTCTGTTACCTGGGGGGGGGCGGGGAATGATACCTGCCGCAGCCTCATGCATAGACTGCGGGTCTTGGGGTGCATTGAGTCACCTGGCTGCAGCATCCCCAGGCAGGAGACGCACCCAGTGCGGAGAGCGGGGGGGGGGGCTGGTGCGGGGAGCCCCCCACCCAGCCCCTGCACCCTCCCCAGTCCCGCAGCGATTTCATCGGGGGACGCGTGGCGGTGGCGCTGAGCCTGCCCACGCAGGAGGAGTGCCTGAGCCTGGCCGTGCTGGACATGCTGCGCATCGCCAAGGAGAAGCGGCAGAGCCCCGACAAGGTTGTCAGCCACGTCAGGTGAGCTGGGGGCTGGGGGTCGTGGGGACAGCCCGGCACCCGTGGGGACAGCCCAGTGGCTCTGGGGACAGCCCGGCACCCACCGCTGCCGCACCTCCCCGTCCCTGGCAGCTACAAGTCCTGCATCCCCGAGCCGCTGCGGTGCCAGATCCAGCAGCACAGCTTCCTCACCCGCAAGCGCATCCGCCGCCGCTTCAGCAAATCCCTGCGGAAAATCGGGGGCTGCCAGACAGACGGACGCTACCTGAAGCTCAAATACCTGCTGGACCTGGAGCGGCTGCAGCGGCGCTGGGCAGAGGAGAGTTTCCACGTGCGCTCGCCCGGCTCTGCCGCGGACGTCGCCATCCATGTGGCCGGCGAGAGCGGAATCTCTTGGAGCTGCAGCGGCTCCGAGGTGTGGGCGAGCAGCTGCGTCTGGGGGGGGGATCCCATGGTGGGATGGACGGGGGGGGCACAGAGCCCATCCCTGGTCGTGTCCCCCTCAGAGCCTCCAGCACTTCTGCGACTTCCCTGACATCGCCGACATCAGCATCAAGCAGGCGAGCCGGGAGGGCAGCCCTGTGGAGAACCGCATCGTCACCCTCACCAAGACGGACAACCGGGTGCTGGTGAGCCGGGGGGCCATGGGGGGAGCCCTGGTGGGGTGGGGGGCCGGTGTTGGCAGGGGGATGACCCCCGGCCTGCCCTCAGGAGGTGGAGTTCCCCACGCTGCGGGAAGCCCGCTCCTTCGTGGCTCTCATCGATGGCTACTACCGTCTGACGGCGGATGCCCACCACTACTTCTGCAAGGAGGTGGCCCCCCCCCGGCTCCTGGAGGACATGGAGAACCAGTGCCACGGGCCCATCAGGTGGGTGCCGGGACCCGCCCCCCCCCCAATCATCGCCCCCAGCTCATGGGTGACGGGGGGAAGAAATCACTTGGGAAGGAGCCACGAGAGCGGCGAGCACCGGTCCCCATCCTGCCCGCTGGTGCTCGGGCCACCCCGGTGGCAGCCGGGTGCGGGGAGGACGTGGCGGAGGGATGAGCAGTGGGGGCCCCTGGGCTCTCCCCGAGGGGAACCCCGCCGCGCCCCTGACCCAGCCCTGCCGTTCGCAGCTCGGAGTTTGCGGTGAACAAGCTGAAGTTGGCGGGGAGCTGCCCGGGGCTGTACCTGCTGCGCCGCAGCCCGCAGGACTTCAACAGTTACCTGTTGACCGTCTGCGCCGAGGTGAGACCGGGACCGGGGGCGCTGGCACCGCGCGGCATCGCGCAGGGTCCCGCGCTGGGTGCTGCGGGTGTCGCTGGGAGCAGGGAGGGAAACGCCGGGCTGAGACCTGGTGCTCGCAGCGACGGTGCCACCGTCGATGGCCCTTTGGGACGGGCACGACCCTGGGGCTGCTGCGGGCACCCGCAGGGCAGGAGGGACTCGGGGGACGCCGGGGGGGGGACCCCACGCCACTGAGCCCGGCTCTCGCCCTGCAGACCCCCTCCGGCCGGGACTACAAGCGCTGCCTGATCCGCAGGGATGAGGATGGGAACTTCTGGCTCTCGGGGGTGGCCCGGCGGTTCTGCAGCCTGCAGGAGCTGCTGGGCACCTACGGGCGCTGCGGGCTGCAGGCAGAGGGTGCCCGCATGCGCCTGGCTGCCTGCTGCCCGCCCCTGCCCAAAGGTGACGCTGCCACGCCGGGGCGGGGGACCGGGCAGGGCTGCTCACCCCCGTGGCGGTGTGACATCACCGAGCGGGTTGTGTGACATCACAGGGCAGGTTGTGCAGGGTCACAGAGCAGGCTATGTCATCGTAGAGTGGGCTGTGTGACATCATAGGGCTGGCTGTGTGCCACCACAGAGCAGGCTGTATGAGGTCACAGAGCAGGTCATGTGAGGTCACAGGGCGGGCTGTTTTGTCATCATGGAGTGGGTTGTGTGACATCATGGAGCAGGCTACGTGACATCATAAAAGGAGCTGTCTAAAGTCACAGAATGGGTTGTGTGGTGCCACAGAGCAGGCTGTGTCGTTGTAGAGCTGGCTGTGTGACATCACAGAGCAGGCTGTGACATCACGGAGCGGGCTCTGTGAGGCCACAGGGCAGGCAGAGCCTGCCCTGGCCGCCCCTCATGGCCGCCCCCCCCCTCCCCCCCCGCAGAGAAGTCCAACCTGCTGATCGTGCGGAGCGGCTGCCCCCAGCCCCCTGGCTCCCCCGCCGCCCCCCGCCGCAGCCTCAACCAGATGATGTTCCACAAGATCGACCCCCAGAGCCTCATGCGGGTACGGGGTGGGGCTGGGGTGCCAGCGGGACGGGGTGTGTGGGCAGGGACCCCCCCCGGCCAGCGTCCCCCTCTCACGGCAGGGCGAGAGCCTGGGCCAGGGCTCCTTCACCCAGATCTACAAGGGCATCAAGCGGGACCAGGAGGAGGACGGGTACTACCAGACCGAGGTGGTGCTCAAGGTCATGGACGGCAGCCACCGCAACTGCTCTGAGGTGAGGCGGCAGCAGCCCCCCAGCCCGGCACCGGGGGGGGGGCCCCCTTGGCCCCCCGCCCTGAGCCAGCCTCTCCCCGCTCCCAGTCCTTCCTGGAGGCAGCCAGCATCATGAGCCAGCTCTCCCACAAGCACCTGGTCCTGCTGCACGGCGTCAGCCTTGGGAAGGACAGTGAGTGCCCGTCCCCCTCGCCAGGCGCCGTGATGCCGCGATGCCGGGAGGGCGTGCGCCAGACCTGCCTGCACCGTGTCCCCCCCCCCACCCCCGCCAACAGGTATCATGGTGCAGGAGTACGTCAGGTATGGGCCCCTGGACCTCTACCTGAAGAAGAACCAAGGCGAGGGCAAGGTGACGACGAGCTGGAAGCTGCAGGTGGCCAAGCAGCTGGCGTACGCCCTCAACTACCTGGTGAGCCGGCTGCCGGCACGGCACCGAGCAGCGATGTCCCACGGCCTGCATGTCCTGCAGCTCCTGTGTGTCAGCATCCCACAGCTCTCCCGCGTCCTCATCCCGTGGCTCCCACGCATCCGTGTCCTGCAGCTCCAACGCATTCATGTCCTGTGGCTCCTCTGCATCTGCATCCTTCAGCACCTGTGCATCCACGTCCCACGGCCCCCACGTCCCGCGACTCCCACGCATCCGCATCCCCGTGGCTCCCATGCATCCCTGTCGGTTCACCCCGGCGGGCATCATCGCAGGCCCGGGCGTGGGGCTGCGCTGACCGTCCTGGTCCCTCTCCCCTCCCCAGGAGGACAAGAAAATCACCCACGGTAACGTCTCTGCCAAGAAGGTGCTGCTGGCCCGGGAGGGGGACGTGGCCAGCGGCAGCCCCCCCTTCATCAAGCTCAACGACCCCGGAGTCAGCGTCACCGTCCTGGCCAAGGAGAGTAAGTGTCCGGGCTGACCCGGCGTGTCGGGGCGGGGGGTGGCAGGGCCCCCCCGGCAAGTGTTGAGCGAGGCCGCCCCCCGCTCCCCAGTGCTGGTGGAGCGCATCCCCTGGGTGGCCCCCGAGTGCCTCAGCAACCCCAAGAGCCTGGCGCTGCCGGCCGACAAGTGGAGCTTCGGGGCGACCCTCTGGGAGATCTTCAGTGGTGGCAACATGCCCGTGGGCCTGCTGGAGCCCCAGAAGGTGAGTCTACCCCGTCCCGCTGCGTCCCGACCCTCCTGCCCCATCCCACTGCGTCCCGACCCTCCTGCCCCGACCCTCCTGCCCCGTCCCGCTGCGTCCCGACCCTCCTGCCCCGTCCCGCTGCGTCCCGACCCTCCTGCCCCATCCCGCTGTACCCGGGCTCTGCTCACTCGCCCGCTGCCCGGAGAAGGCCACGTGCTGCCCGTCCCACCCCAGGATGTCCCTGTAATCCAGAGGCTCTGGTGACCCCCGTCACGCTGGAAAAGGGGCATCGCTGGGGGGAGATGGGCACCCAGGGTACCTGGAGCCGGGGTCTCGCAGGGCTCCGGAGCCCCCCCAGCCCTGGTGCACAGTGGAGGGGGCCGTGGGGTCCAGTGCTGCAGGGATGGGCAGTATCCAACCCCCAACCTGCCCCCCTCCCCCCCCAAAAACGCATCCCGCAGCCTTTGGGTGATGCTCAGGGGTTTGCACCGCCCGGTGAGGAGCGTGCGGGCTGTTCGGGTGCTGCTTGAGTGGGGGCACAGGGCCAGGCACCCCACAGCCAGCCCCAGCACCCTCTCCTGCCCCCCCCCCCGCCCCCCAGAAGCTGGATTTCTACCAGAGCAGCCTCCAGCTCCCCGCCCCGAAGTGGACAGAGCTGGCCACGCTCATTGCGCAGTGTATGGACTACCAGCCCGGCCGCCGGCCCTGCTTCCGCGCCCTCATCCGGGAGCTCAACAGCCTCATCACCTCCGGTGAGCCCTGGGGGGCGGGGGGGGGACGGGTCCTGGACCCCCACAGTGCCCTCACCACCCACCTCCCCCAGATTACGAGCTGCTCTCGGACGCGTCGCCCACTGACGTGATGCTCCGGGACAGCTTCTGGGGGTACGAGCCCCTGGCCACGTGCCACGACCCCACGCACTTTGAGGAACGGCACCTCAAGTACATCTCGCTGCTGGGCAAGGTGAGGGGGGGGCAGAGGGGGCCCCGTCCCCCCAAGACTCAGTGCACGAGTTTCTTGCACACACACACACCCCCCACCCCCCACCCCCGCATTTTGGGGCATGAAACATGCCCTTGCTCACGGCGGGGGAAGCTTTGCCCTCCAAAGCTGAAACTCTTGGTTTGTGCCCACGGCCTCACCCGTGGGATCTGGGCGGGGGAACCACATCCTGGGGACATGGGGACCCCCCCCCGCCCCGAGACACCCCAGCATCCCACATCCCTCCCCGGCCAGGGCAACTTTGGGAGCGTGGAGCTGTGCCGCTATGACCCGCTGGGCGACAGCACGGGCGAGCTGGTGGCGGTGAAGAAGCTGCAGCAGGATTCAGCCAAGGAGCTGCGGGATTTCGAGAGGGAAATCCAGATCCTGCACTCGCTGCAGCACGATTTCATCGTCCAGTACCGAGGCGTGTGCTACAGCCGGGGTGAGCGCGGCGCGGGGCAGGGAGCGGGCAAGGAGCAGGCCGGGCTTCCCGCAGCGACGCTGCCTGCGCCCGGCCCCGGCTCTGCCCGCAGCCGGGCCGGCGGGTGATGGCTGCGCGTGCAGGGCGGCGCGGGCTGCGGTTGGTGATGGAGTACCTGCCCAACGGGTGCCTGCGGGACTACCTGCAGAAGAACCAGCCCCGCCTGGACCACGGGACCCTGCTCCTCTACGCCTGGCAGATCTGCAAGGTGGGACCGGGCTGGGGGCTGGCGGCAAAGGGGGTCCCGCTCTCCTGAGGAAGGGGGGCGGACGGGGGTGGAGCAATGCCACGGCTCACCCAAGGGGTCGTGGTCCAGCTGGGATGAGCCCCTGGGGATGCTACTGGGTCCCAGCCCCAGCAAGCGGCTGCATCCCACCCAGGGCATGGAGTACCTGGGGGCACAGCGCTGCGTGCACCGGGACCTGGCCAGCAGGAACATCCTGGTGGAGAGCGAGACCCACGTCAAGATCGGGGACTTCGGGCTGGCCAAACTGCTGCCGCAAGACAAGGACTATTACGTGGTGCGGGAGCCCGGCCAGAGCCCCATCTTCTGGTGAGGGTGGCGCCGGGCGGGGGACACCCGGGGTTGCCGGCCCGGCTGGATCCGGTGCTCAGCGTCATCCCACCGGCAGGTACGCGCCCGAGTCCCTGGCAGACAACATCTTCTCCCGGGCATCCGACATCTGGAGCTTTGGGGTCCTGCTCTACGAGCTCTTCACCTACAGCAACAAGAGCAACAGCCCCTCGGAGGTGAGACCCCCGCCCCGGGGCCGGGCTCCCGCTGCCCCCACCCTGGACTCGTTACCTCCGGGATAAGCCCCGGCCCCGTCCGGCCACGGTGGCCCCGCGCTGAGAGCCGTCCCCGTGCCTGCAGGAGTTCCTCCGCATGATGGGCACCGAGAAGGCGGCGCAGATCATCTGCCATTTGCTGGAGCTCCTCAAGGACAACCGGCGTCTCCCGGTGCCGGCCGGCTGCCCGGTGGAGGTGAGAGCCCTGCCCGGGCTGGCGGAGGTCCCGGGGGGCAAGTGGGGGTCTCAGGGGCCACCCCACTCCCCCGATGGCCCTGTCCCTTGTCCCCAGATCTACACGCTGATGCTGAGCTGCTGGGCCTTCACCCCCGGTGCCAGACCCACTTTCAGGGAGCTGGCCCCCAAGATCGAGGCACTGCGGGATGGCCGGAGCAAGGCCCGTGGGTACCCACCCTTGGCC
>JAVKLA010000090.1:41729714-41742953 GCA_034782735.1 Sagittarius serpentarius
TGTCTCCAGGCTCCCAGGGGACCCCAAGCAGACGCTCCCTGCCCCCTTCTCCCGGCTCCAGCCGCACGCGGAACCTAAACCTGCCGCCTGGTCCCTCGCCGGCCATCCCACCGCCGGCCCTGCGGCACGGCTCGAGCAAGACACCGGGGATGAGCGTGACCCACGCGGGTGGAAAGACGAGGGGGGAGGCAGACTGACCCCCATTTGCTGGACCGCGGCGTGCCTGGCTGGCTTCGCCGGCAGAGCATCCCGCAGCGAGCCGCCCCATCATGGTCCCCGGGGGGCCGGGGAGGGCAGGATGCAGGCAGGGCTGGCACCCACCCGGGCAGGGGTGTCGGGGAGCCCCCTCGGGCAGCACGAGCCGATGACGGGTGGGGGGACGACAGCCCCTGCCCGGGTCTCGAGCGGAGGAGCGGCGCGCGGCTCCTGCGGTAACCTCGGCTGCTCGCTCGCTGCTGCGCAGAGCGCAGGTTTTTCTGGCTGACCTGCAGCTCGGGCACTCGCCCGGGTCACTGGCTATAGCACCATGCACTGGTCTCTAACATAGAGGAAGAATCAGCAATCTGGAGTAGAAAAATAAGGCTGGAACTGTACTAGATTAAGGACAGAGGAAATTCCCTCGTGGAGAAGAGAAAGCCCTGCTGTGGCAAAACCCAGGCACACCTCAGGACTGTGCTCGCTTCCCGCTACAGATGCGGCGTTCGAGAGCTTGAAGTTATGTTGGATGAAAGATTTTTTTTTTTAAAAAGAAAAACAAACACCAACAAAAAGGCATTGCCTGTTGCTGTGCCGGGGCTGCCGCCCTCGGCTGACGGACGATGCTCAGCGCGGTGCCAGGCTGGGGCGTGAGCAGGGCTGGGGACACGCTCGGCCACAGAGGGAAACAAACCCACTTCCCTCTGCTCTACCTCCCCCAACACTCACATCGGGACGGGGTGAAATCCTGGGGGTCACCAGCAAACCCGGCAGAAGGCTGGTGCCAGGACAGGAGCCCGCGACAGAGCGGAGCGGGGAGACGGGAGGTTTAAAACGCTCAGATCGGCAAAGGACCCCAGGAAAGCAGCTGCAAGACATACACAGGAGGTGCTGTGGTTTGCGTTAGTGTTAAAAATGTGGGTTTTTTTCCAACTCTGTTTAAAAAGGCAAGTGATCGCGTACTTAAAAAAACTGATGGTGAGATACTCACAACCAAGAAGTGTAAATGGAGCAGCTCTGCTAACCACAGCCTCTGCCGGCACTGCCGAGCCGGCTGTGTGGCCGGTTGGTGCTGGAGAGGAGCTGGCTGCGCTCAGCCCGACACCCCACAGCCCACTCCTGCATCGCGGGAGGAAGACCCTCCGCACCTGCCCTTCCTCCTGGAAGATGCTAACCCGCCTTCCCCGGGTACCAGCTACGCAGCCGCAGGCTCTGCTCCTCTCCCGGCCCTCCAGCCGGCCTCTGGCATCGCCCTGGGCAGCTCCCCTGCCTTGGGAGCCAGCGACAGCCCTGGGAACACCATCAGCCTCCAAAAAGCATCCAGTAAAGCCTCCCAGTGCCCTGCCCGGACCAGCGACTCCGACCAGTCTAAGCACACGCAGCATCCAGTATGGGCTGCAAGGTTTCCTCCTTCCAACTGAACCACAAGAGAAAGCGTGAGCGCGGTTCAGCGATTTCCCCGAAAGCCGAACCCGAGGG
This sequence comes from Sagittarius serpentarius, assembly GCA_034782735.1. Taxonomy (NCBI): domain Eukaryota; kingdom Metazoa; phylum Chordata; class Aves; order Accipitriformes; family Sagittariidae; genus Sagittarius; species Sagittarius serpentarius. The sequence goes on from JAVKLA010000090.1 coordinate 41,731,389, forward strand.
TCTCCGCCAGCCACCCTCTCCCGGGGGCTGCCAGCGGCCGCGGGAAGCGCTCCCTGTCCCACGAAGGGATCGGCCGCGTGTGGTTTCCATCCCGGCGGGAGGTCGTGGCATTTCAAACCAAATCCAAAGCATTGGGGGAATGGGAAAATTCCCAGGATTTCACATCAGGTGTGGAGGTTTTTTTTTTTCCTTCTCTTCCCAAAACTGAAACTCGGCACCGCCTGTATTCAGACACCAGCATGGGGTGCCTGTGTTCGGGATAACCGGGAATGGGTACCGGCGTGCTGGTTAGGAAACCGAACCGTGCCTCAGCCTACCACGGGGAGCGTTCGCCATCCTCTGAGGAGCTGCCGAGCCCCCGACTCTGCCCTGCGGATGCAGACGGGGCTCGGTCACTTAAACCCAACGCACAGGACCCGTCCTCTCCCTGACAGGGCTGGAAGCTGGGGAGCGACGCCGCGGCTCAGATGGCGGCAGGGCGCCCAGCACGCCGGGGGCGGCAGCTCCAGCGACGAGGGGAGACGCGGTGGGACCTCCCTGAGCTCTGATCTTTCTCCCCAGGATCTGCCTGCCCCGGCTCCGTCGCTGTCATCGCTCAGCAGGGCTCTGTGGCGGACAGCGGGAGGAAGGCTCGCCTGCTTGACCCCTCTTCCTCACGGGCTGCTGTGCGCCAGGTTATCCCCGGCTCTGCGGCGCGTGCATGTAACATTGGTGAACAAAGCGCTCCCCGTTTAAATCGCATTTCAAGATTTCCAAGGGATGGGAACGGAACTATTTCTTCCACAGCCTTACCCTCATCTCCCCGCATTAAGCATGTTTAGTGAACAAATTCCACTAAAAAAGGGAGATGGGAAATGCTGGTAAATCTGCCAATTCTAGTGTTTTGGACTGAGACTCTCCGAAAGGCCAATTTAAAAAGATTTCTCACATGATACTGCACAACAGAAAGCCCCTTCCCTCCCCCCACCCCCGTACAATCCCGTTTGGGAAAAACAGTGGTAACAACACAGAGAAACCCCAGAAGCGATCGGAGGGGCTCGGGCCCGGCCCCTCCCATGCCTCAGGCTTCTTAACGCCACTCACGGAAACTCTCTCGGCCGACGGATCTGACGCCAGAGAGCGTTTCCCCACGGTGCCGTCCCCTCGTCCGAGCGGAGCCGCGCAGCGCAGGGAGGGAGCCCCCCGGCCTCCGTCCTCCTCCCCCCAGCCTCGGTTCATCCATTTGCAACAGCAATTTTTCGAGCCGTGTTTTGGTTGGTTGGTTGTTTTTCGTACTAGTTTTCTACAAAACAGCTCCCCACCTGGACTCCTCTCCCTTGTTCCCTCTCAAGAAACACAGCAAATTTCTGCAGCGATGCACTAATTGGAAACTAATTGGATCAGACTCACTTAGAGCTTTGCTCAAAGCTTCTACCAGCGAGGTCCTGACGCTCAGGTCTTGCATCCCATTGGCAAATGCAATAAAAACCGCCGCTGCCTCCACCACCCCGGTACCAATTTCAATCAAATGTCGCTATTAAAAATACTCCCCCCACCCCTCAACCCTAGTTTTTTTTTTTTCTGTTTTCAAATTTTGACCCCTCTCAGTGTGGCACCTGCCCAGGAGCAGAAACCCTTCCCTAAACCACTTGCAATTTTTTTTTTTTTTTTTTGAGATTTAAGTTCTATTTAAATCCAACGTTTAGTGTTTACCCCTCGGCGCAGTTGTAAGTTTGTAGCTTGGTTTCAGTTGATGGAGAACGGTGCCCTGCCTGAGAGATCGCACGCGCCGGAGCGAGGAAAGCTATAGGATGATACAAGGCTTTTTGTCCTTAAAAGGATTCTCCGAAGCGGGCACTCCAACCAGCAGCGGGTCGTTCCTGGCATGTTGCTCACAGTAATTCATTAGCTCAGAAGATGCTTTCGAGACCTAAATGTTGCAAGAAAGCAGAAGGTTAGTGAGAATATTCAGGTGAAGGCACAGAGCTCAGCCCACGCAGCACCACCGCTTCCCAAGCACGCCTGATGGGTGCTTGGAGGAGGAGGAGGCAGGACCAGACTCCCCCGAGTTCCGTGGGGAGGAAGAGACCACACTGTGGTTCAGCTTCTTGTAACAGAAACTTTACGGAGAGGGTGACAAATGAAAAGGGGAAATGGACATGGAAAAAAGTTTGTTAAGGTCTGACATAAATAAAGGGATGAGCATGGGAAAAATACTCCCAGCCGAGAGCAAGAGATTTAAAGGAAGATATTATTGTCCTCCTTTTCAAGGGCTTCGGGATAAAAAAGAAAGGAAAGAAAGCCTGCTTGAGAGTGGTCACCCTCTGATGTTAAGAATGGGAGGTTTTGAAACCATTAGAAGCTATTACTTAAGGCTCTGCTAATTTTAGTTCAAAGACACCTTCTGGGAACTGAGAGCCCAGAGCAGCCCGGCAGAGAGGGGACCGCCGTGGTGGGCGAGCAAGGCGGCCGCGCCGTCTGGCAGCGAGGAGGGCGGGAGGCACGGGGAGAGTCCAGGCAGGGAGGTGCCAGCAGCTTTGGAGACCAACAGCAGCCCCCTTTTTTTTTTAATTAACTTAATAGCCGGTTGGACATCAGGCCAACACAAAACACAGACGCACCCAGACCACATCTGGAAAGCCCCGCTGCGACCTGTCGTGGCTGCAGAGCCTTACCGCAGCGGTTCCCTTCCTGGGATCTCCACGGCTGCTTGGCACCGGGGCGCCTCACCCCTCTCAGCCGAGCAGAGCTACGATTTAGGGGGTCTGCTGCTCCAATCGCGGCACTACCGGCGGGGTCACCACCCTCTGCAGCCTTGCAGAGGACGCTGCGGCACACCGCCAGCGCGTTGGCCGCTGCCGCCTGCAGAGCGATGCAACCTGCCCAGCAGGAACGTGCAGTTGCGCGCCGTCATTATTAGGCCTTTCAGCAGCAACCAAGAGCGCGCAGCGAGGAGGAGAAACGGCGCTTGTGACAAAACGCCGGTTCTCTGCAGCTTTGGGCAAACGACTTAATCTGCGCTTCCACATCACAGGGTGGGCATCCTCCTCCTTTTTCTGGTGTCTCCTGGAAAGGCAGGTCCTGAGACCGCATCAGACAAGGTGCTTTTGTGGGAGTCTCTCGGTATCACTGCAATATTAGGTATTAAAGTCCTAACCAGTAATGAACACTTCGAATGAAGCCCAGCTGCTGCTGGCCTGCACTTAAACATACTTCTCACATACACTGGGATCCAACAGCAAAACTGCTCTGCAGAGAGAGGGTCAAGGCTCTGCCTTAAACCTATTACTCACATAAACCAGTAATTACTCCTAATCTCAGAGTAAAGCAAGGGGAAAGAGATTAGCTTGCCGGCAGCACGGCTGAACCTGTTATGGGAGCAAGTGGCCTGGAAACCTCTGCACGCGTCTTAGAGCTTCAGCCCTGTCAGTGGAGGGAAGGATGAGCCAGACGCAGTCGCTAGAAAAGGCCTTGCCCTTCTCTAGCAGATGTACGGGCTGCTCGGGCTGGGGAGGAGGAAAATCACGGCGCGGCGGCAGGGCTCTGCTTCGACTGCAGCGTCGGGTGCTCCGTCAGACCTCGCAGGGAGGAATCGGAGGGCGTTCTTCACGCTGCTGCTCTCGCTGCTGGCACAGCTTTGCCAGGGCAGCCCGTTCCCCTCATCTCAGAAGCGCATTAGCTGGTTTATCTGCAAGCAAACGTGTGTCTCACCAACCTCAGCTGCGAGGTCCGGCGAGCAGGAGCTGGAGGGGCGAGCACTCGTCTGACACTGTACTGAGGAGCTGGCTGGCTTGGCACGCTCGCCCGAGAGCTGGGTTTGCAGATCACAACTTTACTGAAAGCTTCCCCAGACAGCACGTCTTCTCCACTCAGCCTAAATAACAGCACGTTGTGGTCCCACCACCGTTGTTCTTTCCCAGCAAAGCATTTAAGATAGTCACAGCTACAAAGGTCGGTAAGTATACACACACCCTCCTTCCTCCTCGGCATGCACCGTTTGGGATCCTGGAGCTGAGACACGGTAATTCTTAGGAGAGTCAGCAACGTCTGTGCTGGGGGAAGACCTGTAATTTACTTTGTCTTCCCTAAAATGGCCTCGCTGATGGGTGCATCACTGGAGTCTGGAAAGTGGTGGCCCTAAAAACAGCTGCAAAACCTCATGGCTTTAAAAAAAAAAAAAGATATTCAAAGCAGCAGCAGCTCCTGCACATCAAAACCGGAGATGACAGAGAACCTGCTGCTGCAGAAGTATCAGACACTGAAAGTAAAAAAAAAAAAACACTCTTTGACCAGGAAACTAAATTAAAAACTATCAGGTGGCTAGACACCTATGCATTTTACCGTACTTCAGTTTCACTGTGCCTTTCATCACCACGCACAGGGGCTTCCTTTGCATGACTTACTGACAAGTGACTTTTCATGAACAGATCCCATCTCTCTCCTCCTTCTTCCCCTCCCAGGGAGCTTCTCGGAGGGACGGGGAGCGGAGCAGCCTGACCACAGCCTGCCCGACCCACCCTGCCGACCAAGGCAGGCAAAGCCCAGATGCGGGCAGCAGGGCTGCAGAGCCAGGTGACAAGCGCGGTTCCTCTGCGGCTTAAGAGGCATAAATTCAGAGAGCGCCCCAGGGTGTCTTGCTCACAGAGCTGGGACTTGCTGCCCACATGCTAATATTTGTCACCAGCAAAGGCTGCTCTCCAGAGCTCACGTGGCCGAACGAGCCCGGGTACCGCAATCACCGAGCCGGTTCCCAGAATAGAGTGAAAACTCCTGGAGGACCCAGTCTCCGACTCTCAGGGGATGCTGTGGCTGTAAGCACGTTACCTGCTCCAGCCCCCCAGCGCCAAAGGAAGCTTTATTTCTGGGGCTCCTTTGCTGCCCCAGCAGATTGCTGGTGAGCCAGCACACAGCTGAGAATAGACTCCGGTTTGCTATCCTGGACAACTGCAGCACAAAATTAACTTTCCCTAGTTCTACCATAAACATGCCTCAAACCAGAGTGAAGGCGTGCCATCATCCTTCTTCATTTGCAAGAACTGGGAATAGCAGCAGCTAAGAAGTAACTATGCAGGCAGTGACTTTCTGAGAGAAACTGCATATGGACAGTGAAGCCATCCTGCAAAAAAATGGGGAAAGACTGAAATGCATGTGAGCATGCCCGGCAGAGGTTTGCTGGGTCCGGCCCCTGCAGCTTCAGTGCCTTCACAGGTTGCATGCGCCCAGCTGAGCCCCAGGAATTTACTCCCGTGGCTGGTCTGCCCTCGGATTGCGTGGACACCTCTAACACCCGGGAGAAGCTGCCCAGGCTGTGACCTTACCTCCTGGCAGGAGCAGTGCCCGTAGGAAGTGGTCTCGTCTAGAAATGCTGCAATATCTGAGCCGGAGACATCGCAGCAGCATGCACGGGCTTGGGGAAAAACCCAAAGCACTTGCCCAAGGACCCTTCCCGCTCTGTCCCTGCCCACCCCAACGTGTCGTGCTGCTCCAGCTCCCATGCTCACCTTGATCCTCTCGATGCCGGCTTCGATGCGGAGCTGCTCCACCAGCTTCCGGGCCTGCGCTATGTTGTTAGTTGTTGACATTGTCTGCCATCGGCTCCAGGCCCCAGCACGTGAGAATACTGCAAAACAAGGAGGCGGGGAGAGGGGGGTTGGCATCGTGCACAAAGCCACCACGCCACCATGCACCATCTCGAGCAGGGCTGTGCAGTGTCCTCACTGACAGCCATGTGCAAAGGGCTTCCACGAGCTCTAAACTGATGACCCCAACTTAACGCTTCCTGATTTTGCTTCGAATTCTCCTTTCATTTAAACAGCGCTCTCGGTGCCCTCTTTTCAGGCTTTTTTTTGTTTAAAAAAAAACCAAACAGAAACTTGCCGATGAGAGGGGAAAAATGAAACTTTTTCTGCAGAAAGTCTTGCCAGATGCATTCAACTGACCAACTGGAAAAGCGAACAGAGATTTTCCAGCCTGTGTAACCTGCCATGCACCGCTCGCAGTAAGCCAGGCAGGGGGAAGGTGGACGGGGACGCTGCTCAACTGTGACCACACACAGCTCCTGGATGTTCGCCTCACTTTTCATCTGTTCGTTACACCGCTGCCTTTGCCCTGCCCCGACTCCTGTGTCAGGATTTCCTCTGCACAATGAGGCTTTGAGCAGCAATTAGAGATGCTTGATACTGTACGAACTCAGATCTATGCTGCTTATCCATCATTCTAAAAATCGTTGTCCCTCAAAAGAGTAGAGTAAGAAATTAAGAGCAACAGATGGTTCCAGGCTGGGTGGAAATACAGGGCTCAGGCAAGGGGAAAAGGCTTCTCAGATGCCAAAGCACCGGATGGAAGCAAGGGACAGGCAGCGAGGCATGGACACAGACACGGGCGAATACAAAAGCACGAGAGGCACTGATAGCTCCTGTCTCAAACGAACATTCCACAAAAATGGTGCAAAATAAGGGCCTGGCTGAACACGGACACGCGCAGAGCACCGCAGGGCAAGCCAGAGCCAGAGTAGAGCAGGACCGGCGCTCTGCCGAAGCACAACCCCTTTCTGTGCACCAAGTGTCTGGTCTCCGAGGGTCTCGCAGACCCCGTCCAGCTGCCGAACTCTGCACCCATCCCCGGCTGTGCTGATCGTGGTGGGGCTTTAATGTACCTGTCACCCGGCCGGTGCAACCTGCATGTGGGGCCATGTTCCTGTCACTGTCACACTGCAGCTGGGTGCCCTGGCAGGGAGAACCCAGGTGGTTAAACAACCTTCCTCGAAATTTAAGAGCAGCAACTGAAGAAGTTTGTCTGCGAGACCAAAATAATCCATCACTGTCACTCGGGCTGGAGCTGTGGGGCAGCAGCCAGGGCTGCCGCACGCTGGAAGGCGGCTCCGGCCACGCCGTCCCAGTCGGACTCCCTTGGCCAGACACTGTTCTCAGGTTGTTTCTTTATGACCACGTCCATGGGGCTGCTGCAGAGGTGTCAGGAAAAGTCACTTCCTTGCCCTGCCCAGCAGTGACTCAGTCCCTGACCATTCAATAACGGCGGGGAACAGGGGGAGAGGGCTGCAGGGAGTACCACCTCCCACCTCCCGCCGCCTGACAAACCATTAGATGATGCTGGGAGGAGGAAAGAGCCAAAGCAAACACGGGGTCAGATACTAGCGGCGCTCCCAGCGCCCCAGCCAGCCGCCCACTGCAGCCCTTCTGTGCTAGCTTTAATTAGAGACTCCTTCAGTCTTCTCCCCAGGACCAGCAGCTTCAAAGCAGATGCTGAACTGCTGCTTTTACCGGGGGGAAGAGAGGGGGGAGTGTCTGCCCCATCTAAAACCCTAGCAGACTTGAGCTGTCTCGCCTATGTTTAGACATTACGGGAGTTTATTCCAGACCACAACGGCACTCTCGGGGATTATTTTGCTTGGCAGCAGCATGCAACGTGCACTGCACTTTTCAATCCCTGAACGGCACTCAGCTTCGTTTGCAACACTGAACGCTGTGGGACAAAACAAACGGTGCTTCGACCAGCGTTACCAACTCCACCATGGGATGATTCCCTGAATCAGCAGGGTTATTCAGAAATCGCCGCCTCTCCAGTCCTGGAAGACGTTAGTCAGGGCGACATGGGAAGCCACGCTGTTGAAATAAAGTCTGGTACTGTGGAAACTGGGAGAAGGAAGCAGGCTGGTCCCAGGGGAAGGATCCTCCTCCCTGCTCCGATTTGAAGCCCTCCAAAATAGTGCAGACAGCATTAGGGCCAGGGAAAAGCTCTGTCTCAAAGTCAAGCTCTTTCTAAATCTGTACCTTGAACTTGAAAAACCTCCCTACTGCAAATAGTTCACTCCTCATTGACAAAACAATTGTTCACCTGGATAAAGGGTTAGCAGGCAGCTGGAAGAAAAAAAACATACAAGCAATCAGAAATAATTCATGTTTGCAGCAGCACAAGATCACCTGCTTGTACTTTCCCAGCTTCCTGTTTATGGAACAAGGCTGATGAATCAGTCGAGGGTGAATTACTTAAGGGAACTTCTGCTTCTGCCGCAGCACTGGGAGATATGCAGCCCGTGTCCCTGTCCCCGCAGAATCCTGTGGCTCATGCTGCACAGGGGACACCAGCCGGGCTGAAGGAAGGATGCATTATTACTAAGTACAGCATGGAGAGTCCTGCTGCGTGGCAGGAATTACCAAACTAGTGTCTTAAAAGTCCTTGGCAAGGGGGAGAAGTTTTACTCCCTACTCTCCCTCTAGCCCGGTTTCACGGAGTCTTTGCAAAGTGAAAGCAACACTTGTAAATCAGAAATGATGCTTTACTTGGGTCATTACAGCATCAAGGCAGGCAGTCACCTGCGCTCCCCAGTCCCTGTGCTGACAACCGCTCTCCAGCTCACCACCACCATCTGCCATCCAGCGAGACCCTGCTTTGCCTACGGCAGCAATGCACTTTGCCTCTCCCGAGCGCAAAGAGCAGCATCAATCACCAGTGAGCACAGGGTTAGCAGTTTTACAGCAAGAAAATCTGCAGCAGCAGCTTCTACTTCCTCCTCAGCCACCATCACCCAGCAGCGACGGCGCAGGGCTCCCTCGGGGGAACCGGGAACCGATCAAGTGACTCCCTGCACGCCGCGCTGACGGTGCAGTTCCTCTTACAGCGTTTTAAATTTCCAAGTACAAATTTCAGCAGCCGAGCTTTCAGAAAGGTCAAGGGGAGTTTTGCTGGATGCAACATCCTCCTCCAGCTGCAGCCCAGAGCGGCTGCTCATCCCATGCATCCCTAAGGCTCCATGGCGGCTCCTGGTCCAGACCTGCTGAGCCGGGCCGGGGCGGCTGTTGGCACAGGCTGGGTCAGCACCGGCACTGCAGCCGCGCGGTCCCAGGCTCTGCAGAGCCACAGTGGGACCTGCATCGCTGTCGAGTCCGGGCTGCCCGCATGGGTCAGGTAACCCGGCCAGACTCTAGGCCTGCTCTGCCTGGCGGGAGTTTAAAACTGGCTTCTGTTACCTTGGTGAATAATTAACTAAGCGCGTCATTAGCAACTGGAGACCATCAATACAAAAGATGCAGTGGGTTGCTGCGTGGCACACGAAAGGCGTCCTTGGGATTTTTTAGAAGCCAAAACAAACTTTAAAGATGTCATTCAGCAGACTTATAGGGGTGTGTAAATAACTTGTGAGGTAAAGGTATTTGGAAAAAAGCCACACAGAAGCACACAGAGTAAAGTATGTGATGCAAATCAGGAGGACATGCAGGATGCAACTACGTCATCCCTCTTCCAATCTTTATGTTTTAAAGAAATCAGCATTTTGAAAAGGATGGAGAGGCGACATCTGCAGCTGGGCCTGAGGAGGAAGCACAGGACAAGCAGGACACCCAGCTCTTGTGCACATTCTCCTGCCTCCGCTCTGTCATCCGACCACGGAGAAATAATCCGTACAGCCAGGCTTCCTTCCTGCAAAGCAGGCGAAGCCTTCGGTGTTTGGCCACGACCGACCTCCTCCCGCCCCTGCCCGCAGAGAGCGGCCGGCGCCTGGCTAGTGCAGATTTTTCCTTTCCCGGTATCTACTCATGACTCTGCAGAACAACAAGGCCATTCGCGTTTCGCTGAGTCACGAACGGACATCATTCAGCAGGAAATAAATCTTCCCGCATTTCTGCCACAGCACCTTCTGCTCTCCTGGCTAATCCATCTTCCACTTCTCCCCGCCAGCATTCCTGGGAAGGGCAGCACTGCCCAGAGAGCACAACCCAGTTTTTGGAAACTACTCCTATTGCGTTAACGCAACGTTAACTCAGCGTGCATTTTTCACGCTGTCGTGTAAGCAGTTCCAGGAGGGCTGAAGTCATCAGACGGTCTTGCAACTCCCTGGGCTGCCATCCCTGTTCCTCCGGCAGCAGAACGATCTGGCAGGCGGCTGCAGATCCCAGACTGTGGAGGTATTAACAGGGCTCGGGCTGCAGCAAGATTTCACACCTACGTGGTTGTAGGACAGCATATGAAAAATACTGCTGCAGTAAGTTATACACCGAAAATTAATAAAAATTAAGAGAACACAAGAGCATGGGCACTGATATGTTATCCAGTGGTGTTTCAAGGTCAACGCCAACAAAAGCAGCAGTGAGGGAGGGTTATGAAACCTTGCAGCGAGTAAACAGGGAGCCAGGACTGCAGACGAGGTGCAGAGCGCGCTCAAGAATGAAGCAAACAAGTCCCAAGTTATGATTTGGCTGCAGCACAAACATCCCGTGAGCACTTCTGCCTATTCTAGGAAAAACACTGGAGGACAGAGTCCTAACAGTTAAGTTAGGATAAATTCTGGAACAATCAGGATTTGTTGTTGTAAACTAGTTTGCATCCTGAAAGCAACTGTGTGCTGCATCAGCTTAGTCTTTGACTCAAGAGCAACCACAAATGCCCTCTTCTAGATCAGGTTTAATCATTAAACAAAAGAATTTAAAGGATCACAGTAAGTGTTACAAAAGCAGATTTCTCGCGTTCACATTCTTCATACACCTCTAGCAAAAAAGGTTTTTCAGTGTTTACAAAACAGCGTGCTTCAGGCAGCGTATTGCTGTTGGTACTCCAAAGTTTCCATTGAGGCAAGCATGAAAAGGGCATTTACACGCGGCTGTTTTGCACTTTGAGTACCAAGTATCTGTTCTGCACAGTCCTCTGACGTCAAAAACAAGACTGACTTATGACTATGGAGTAGGCACCTCCGCGTCTCACAGAGGTTTTCTTTTTCATAAGCTAATTCTTCGTGTACCAGGTAGATTGCAAAGGTAACGATTTGGGCTACTTTAGTAGGAAAAAAACAACTCAAACCAGCGCAGCTCTTGAGTCAGAAGCGTGCAGCAACAGCGGTGACAGCAGCGCTGGCTCTGACGAGCCGTGACTCAGCACAAGCTCCGTGTTGAAGCAGACGCCTCCTCTGTTGAGCATCTTGGTTTGGCTCCCAGCAGGGCTTTGCCCGCCCAGCGCTTTCATCCATTTCCCAACCCTGCCCCGGCGAGGCTTCCCAGCTCCACTCGGAGGTAAGGATCACGGAGCACTGTGGCACGCAGCAAGGTCGCTGCAGGACGGTGCTTGGCATGCCGCACCTTGCTCCATCCCACGAGATGCATGGAGGGATCCTTCGCCTCACCCTGCCCTCGGTGCCGCACCGAAATGTTACAACAAGATCCAGGTCACGAGGATGAAACTGCCACCCTTGGCATCGCGGCGTGCCGAGAAACCAGGCTTGCCTTAGCACGCCTCTGATCTGCACCTTGCAAGATGTACAGCGTTGTGCTGCAAGACTGACACCCAAAACTGTTAATCATTGACTCGGCACAAAACCCTTTCTCTTTTATGCAATCGGTGCCACCTGCACGCTCCCACCCACAGCCTCTCCAGCTGAACAGCAGGAAGCATTACGCTAGGAAAGAAATATGCACTGATCCCTCTAGTTTCTGAATTCTTCCCATACTTCTCATAGCTGGAAGCAGCCACTCCTAGCAGGCTAAATAAACAAGCGAACATCTGAGTAACTGCCAGAGTTATGCTTTGTCTTCCCCCCCGCCCCCCTCCTAAAAAAAAATATCAGACTGGTGCGTATGGATC
>JAVKLA010000090.1:41743053-41788772 GCA_034782735.1 Sagittarius serpentarius
CTAAAAAAAAATATCAGACTGGTGCTTATGGATGTCCCTGGGCTCGAGCTGCCTGATGGAAAGCACCGGGAGAGCACACCTCCGGCAGCCTGCGCGGCTCATACCCTGCAGCTGGGCTGGCCGGAGTACCGTCTTCCAGCCACCCTCCCATCCTGGGGCCAGTGGGACAAGGTACCAGGGTACACTGTGCTGACGAAGGGATGTGGGGAGATGCTCGGGGTAGGAGGACATGCTCCTAGAGCTCATCCGTAACCAAACAGTGCTTTTAAAGAGCAGCCCAACCACCACGAGCATTTCACTGCAGCACAGCACGCATGCATTTGCTGGAGGGTGAAACATCCCGCACCACTGAGATGGCACCAACTTCGGAGCCACAGAGGTACATAAAACCGTCTCCCATGCGATCACGGGCAATGCTGGATCAGCAACCTTGCCCGGCAGCCTGAGGGCATCCGACCCTGGCTGGGGAGGCGAGCTCTCCCAGCACACAGCCTGCCGTGCTCAAAGACCAAGACCGACCAGCCAAGGGCCCGCGTTATCCAGCAGCTCCCCCCCAAGCGAAAGCCGGCAGCCCCTCTGCCGAGGCCCTGGGCCAGGGCCAGGCAGCCCTGGCACGGGAGCGGAGCAACACGCACCTCGCCGGAGCGATCCCGCGCCGAGCCCTGAGCCGGGCTGGTGCCAGGAAAGCGAGGGGGGATGAAGGGGGAGCCTGAGACTGGTAACCCAGTGTAAACCCGCTCAGTGGTTACTGCTTTTAAAGATGACCTCATGCTTTTTTGGAACAGAAAAAGGCTGTTAGGGCAATGGCATTTACTCCTTGTCTGGGCAGAACAAAGCAGGCTCCATTTTCCTTTTACACTTCCTGCATCAGTAGCTTAACAGCTGAATGAGCTATTGAATTTTTTCCTGAGTGCAGCAGTTTTTTTCTGTCCCCCCCCCTCCTTTAAGACCTCCAGATTTCTATGGCGTGGGACAATACTTGGGGAGAGCACAGTGAGGAGCTCGGACGATGAGCCATCCCAGGATGGAGAAAGGCTCCTTAAAGACGCAGTGATGGGAAGCACTGGGCTTCGCTCTGCCTCTTGCTCAAGGCGAGGGTTTATCCACGTTTCAGTGTTGAAACAATCCTGCTTATTTTCCACACCTTGTTCTGCAACACCTGCAGCTTGACCGGCACGATGAGCACGGGAGAGCGGCAGGGACGCCAAAGCATTTCACTTCAGCAGTAAACAAGTTACCGAAGTGCCCGTAAGCTGCTTTAGATTTGCAAAATGTCCCCTCATGGTGTCCCTCCCCAGATAAATTACAGCCTCCTTACAACAGGTTCTAAGTAGGCCACGTATTTTAAGATACTTCATGTCCCTCCTGCAGCCACCAGCAGCTCCAGGCCTTTTGTCTCAGATACAGCTCTGTCTTTACCAGAAGATCCATTAATTGCTGAAATATCTGGTCTCTTGAACTGCTCTATTTTCAAACTGGCCAAGGATTTTGGAAGGAGAGAGCAGCCCTAGAGACGTGTAGCTCCATTTCCTTCCCATTAAAGGCCATGATTACCTGGCTGAGAGAGCATGAAATCCTGCAGGACACATCTGCCAGCTGCAGAACATTCAAGAGGCCTCGTTTCCAGGGTAGGCTGAAGCCCCCACAAAGTTAACTCCTGCTGTCGCATTAGGTCTGGCTTGAAACTCCCCCTTCTCTCCAATTTATCTGCAGCAGCTCCGGTGCCAGCTGGGTGGAGACCTCTGGCAGGGCTGCCACGGCAATTACACACAATCGCCACCCCAGTGCTGCAGATCGTGTACCCTGAGTCACTGCAGCACATTCCAACCTTATTTTTAGACCACGTGTTTTTACACCAAAAAAAAAAAAAAAAAAAAAAAAGGAAAAAGGCAGCAGAGTGCAAAGGTATTTACATCAGGCGTTACCTGGAGCCATCACCCAGAGGCTAACACAACCACCAAGGCACTGGGTTTGAAATGCAAAGCCAGATGCACTTTCAGGTTTCTGCTTGGCTCGCGCATGTGGGAGCTGCGGATGCATTCGTGGTGCACAGGAGAAGCGGCTGCAACAGCGACCGCGCCAGCCTGCCTGCCTGAGGTGAGCAGCAGGTTCCCTGGAGGGATCTGGCTACCTTCTTGAAGGTCTGGAGCCACCACTGGGCACATGCCTTAGTCCACGGTACAATACAGATAGCCAGATACATCATAAACGCTCCACCATATAATTTAAACTAGGAACCAAAGGTAGGCTTTAGTCAAGGTGCTTAAGGACTGTTGAGTCGAGGGTAGTAAATAAATCGGAACTTGCACTGCCAAGTCTGCCCTGTCCTCAACCTTCCTGCATTTCTGGTCAGTGCAGTCACAGATAAAAGTACAGAGGGGAAAACCAGGTCCCTGCATGCAAGAAGCGAGCGCTCACAGCTGTCACAGGAGCACTGCTACGAGAATTAGACCACAAAATTTCAGAGTAGCTACTCGTTTCCCGGGTGCTTCAGAGCAGCTGTGAAACTCGGAGCTCTCAGCGAGCATTAGCAGCAGTTATTTAAGAAGGAAGGACGGGCAGAACAGCAGAACAAGCTCCAATGCCTGTTTCAATTGCCTGTGCAGGTGTGATCTGTGCATGAGCCGCTGCAGTGCTGCTGCAGAAGCCACCACCGCTTCGGCAGAGGGAAAACCGCAGCTTGCTCTGACAGGAGCCGGCGCTGCACCCCAAAACCTCTCACCCCCCGGCCCAGCCTTACAGCCTCTCACTTTGAATCTGCTCCTTTCCAGTCACCTGCAGTTTCCACTCCTACTTCTCGGTGCCTGAGACGACTGAGCCATATAACTGCCATTCCTCTACTTGCAGAAACCATCGCAGGAACTCATGAGCCCCCCAACACCCTGGATCTCTTCCCCAGCATGAACGCCTTCTCTTCAGACGCATAGAAAGGAGAACTTCCTCCCTGCTCTTCAAAATCACGTTGTAAACTCCTGTACTTCAAGCACCATTTAAAATCTGCTGCTCCACAACTGTCTCAGCAAAATGTTAATCACTTCTCTGAAGATCTTTAAACTCGAGGACGTTTATGATCTTTTAAGTAAATACATGCTCTTCAAACATCTTCATGAAATGCAAGCTAACCAATTTTGTGATCTTACCCAAAGAATGAGTACTTCACACAGAGCAGTGAAATGAAGGCTGTTGTTGTAGTCTGGCTTATTGAAAATTGTACACTGTCAAGGCCTGGAATATTTGTGCTTTGCTTAAGCAATGCTCAAGTGCAGGTGGTGTCACAGCCAAAACCCCCCACCTAGGCACCCATGCTTTCTTTCCAAAAAGGAAAGAAGGAACACTGATGTTTTGTGAGTTACTACAAGGAGTAATGCTGATGTTTAAAAAACATTCTGGGTTAGTATATGTCTTAGTAATAGCAAAGCTAAAAATACATTGATCTGTCCTTGCAGCTCCTGCAAGGAAAGCACACCGCTTTGCTCTAGCCTTCCAGCAGCAAACCCACAATACCAGCATACCAAACCCAACCATCCCACTAAAAGCGAGGAGTCCTTCTTCACGGCTTTGCTATTAAGTTGTTATTTTCATATGCAACCATTTTGGAAACGATTAGGGCAAGTTTTCAGGTCCTTGAGTCCAGAGATTGCCCTGGCTATAAACACAATTCCAACTCAGGCTAGCGTCTTCAATTATGGCCTGAAGAGAGGTACCGACTTACTGATGTCAGTGGGCAGATTGAGAACTAAATATGTACATCCTGGCTAGACTACTGTGGAGTTTGTCCTTGTCTGGGAGAGCTTGATAGCAGCTCCACATTGAACGGGAGGGTATAAAGACTAAGCAGGAAGCTGGGCTGTATCGTGGCACAGGCATATTAAGTTATAGAAGGAGATAAAAGAAAGGGAAGTTTAGGCTGAATATTGCAAAGCTTCCTGAGAATTTCCCATAGCTCCCGAGATCTGAGCTGGGAAATGCTGCAAGCATCAGCACTCAAGATGTTTAAAGCAGGCAGGGGAAGTTTTAACATGGCACAGCATTTCATTCCCTTCTCTACTGAGCATACAAAGGCTCTTCCAGCTGCACCATGAGATCACATGAATTTATCGGCCTGATGTGCAAAAGTTACTTCATCATGAGATCATCAGATTTTATGGCATCAGCCACCCCACAGCTGAGCGAGCAGCCTGCCTGGCAGTTCCCTCTGCTGTGCAACTCCTTGGGTGCTGAGTGGGTGGAAAGGTTTTGAAATGACTTTTGAGTTTTCTACAGATAAGGAAAAGCCCAAGAGGGAGAACCCTCTGACTAAAGCAGCCATATTCATCTTCCCCCAAACCTGACACCCAGTACTGACTTAAATACCACACAGATGTGATGCTCTCGTCTTCAGCTGGAAGCAGAGGAACAGGCAGATGTACCTGGACCAGCACGCCAAAACTCGAACCGACAGTGCAAGGGAGAATGACTGACAGCCACCCAAAAAACACTGCTGCAAAAACCCCACCCTGTTTTAAAGTGGAGACCCTTTGGTCACTGATATTTGTGTCCACACAGGTTCCTCTTTTAGATACTACCCTTATTGCTGCCCAATCCCAAGCTTTTCCACAGAGTTTTAACAGCAAGCCTCCACTTTCCACCTAGGAGACCCAAAACCTCGGCTACGTTGGAAATGGTAAAAGGAGACGCCAAACAGAGAGGAGGGCATGGGTCTGAGTCAGCTGGCAGAGCTGCTGTGTTTTGGTGGAGAAAGAAGCAGAGAACTTCCCTGTCAGTAATGCATGGCTATTAAAAGAAACAAGTCCCTGACATATCTATACTCTTAAGTCACCATTATGCCCAGATAAAATTCCATCCTTAGAAGTTATCTTATCACAGGAATAAGTCTCTTTCCTGAGACTCCTCAACAGCCAGTATTTTCCTGTGCCACACGAGCATTCAGACAATTCAAAGCCACCTCTCTGCTTGCAATCTGTGAGCACAACGCTTTTAGTTTTTATTATCTCAAACTTATTTTGCTTCTCCCCACAAGAGAATCACTTGTTTAGCAAGAAAGTTAGCCACAGGGAATTTAAGGAAGATTACAAGAAAAGCCTAAAATAAGAATTCAAGGCAAATACTGTAAGGACTAGCCTTTATTAGGAGCATTGTGCCAATTATAGTCTCTATTCACTAGAAGATACTAGGACTTCTGCAGGGCTTCAGAGCGCGGTTGTGCTGAGCAAGCCCGGCAGAGCGTGTTTATTGAACTTCACACAGCTCTGCGTGCTGGGGATGGAAAGGGCAAGGAGTTTGGTTTCAAGTAACTTCAAGTTTTCATTGTGGAAAGAGCGTTTGGTGGGAATTACATCAGAACCGCAAGCTACAATATACTCATTGTATTGCTCAGCATAGCTTGCTCAACGCTTCTTGAGAAGATAGGGAACTGGTAAATAATCGGGGTAACATAGCTGTTATGAACCTTCCCAGCACAATATGCCCCTCAGCTACCTTTTCTTGTGTTATGGAAAAAGAAACAGCGTTTGTTCATTCCACTGACTGTAGCTATTATACCTACGTGCATTCAAATCACATTTCAAAGTAGCTAAAAATAGCCTTCCAACCACTGTTAAAGCAAACAGCAGTTTACCCTTGTTTCATTGTTTTCAGCCGATCCGCAGTGACACTTTGAGCTGAGTATCCTGCCCCAGCAGGATCAAGCTCAAATAACCAGATGAGCAATCCCTTGAGCTGCCACAGTGGGTGTTTTCCCCCAGAACCGGTGCTGACCCAACGCCGCAGTTACAGTCAGCAGGGAGGCGGCATGCAGAGACCAGACATCTGATCCCACACGTGTGAGTAAGTCTGGAAGCAGAATTCACTGTAATTTAACCTTTTATGACTTTTATACACACACACAGACCTTTCGTTACTACTCCGCAGGCCAAACCCAAGACAGCATGGTCTGAAGCTGTTCCGATTACCCCTGGTGTCACTGTCACTGCAGAGATGGTCATCTGGGAGGCTTAGATGAGGTCATCTGATGCTTGAGGACAAGATATCCCACACTGAGGAACTTGGGCCGTCTGCTCCAGCCTCCCTCTTACTTGTTGACCTTCAGACCAGAATTCAAGGCTGATTTATTTCCTTCTAGGCTTTTGCCTGCATTGAAGCCGAGGAGTTCAAGGTGAAGTCTCCCCCTTCAGCCCACTTTCTGCAACGTCAAAAATCAAAACGATAAGCAGCGCGGGTGCCCTGTAAGGCTATGGGAATTAATCCCCCCAGCCTATGGTGGGAGATGTGCTAACTGCCCTTTGGATTTTTCTGTATTGGATTTGGTTTCACTCCAGTGTCTGCACAAGGGGATTATTTGCAACCATCAAGCTTGGGGAGAAAACAAAAAATAGCCTGAAGTTATGGCAAAAATATTTACTTAAAAATTAAATACCTTCTGTTCAAGTGCAGGAAGATAAGCAATCCTCTTTGTATGTATGCCTGTTCTCTAGACAAGCCTCTCAGTATTGGGAAGCAGCCTTCACCTGATGCTGAGCAAACAAGAAAAATGCTGACTAGCTCGTTGATGAGCCTTGGTATAGCGCAGAGCCATGAAGAAACCTCTTTAGGAACAGAAGCCAAAAGCTTTTCGGCCTCTTTTGTGTGACTTAAGAGGCTGATACAGGGTTCGCTAAAGCACACCTAAACCAGCTTCCAAAGAAAGCATATAAATCACAGTGTATTTTCAGCTGTCAGAGCATTGCTTTACACTTTGTATATTCAGAAAGCCTTTTTGAAGCCACATTATCAAAACCAGAGCATTCGCAATACTTGGATCCTGCTGACTGCCTTTGCCACCATCGGCAGTGACATCTGGCCCCCTAAGGGCCAGATGGCATTTGCATAATCGCTGCATGTAGAAAGTTTTGCTTTTTTGTTTTCAGTCTGCCCCATTTCAAAACATTGTGATATCTTCACCTTAAGTGAAAATAAGAATGGTCTAAATGATAATACTAGGAACCGCTAACTCTGTTCCGCAAAGCAAGAGGAAGAGTCAACTACCCAGCTGATTAAAATAGAATTGCCTACTTCGGTGCTAAATTCCTAGTTGCTCTGTCAGCTAGGTATCTCACAGCACCCAGACAACAATCCCCTAGAGGCCTTTAAAGTACATTTCTTAGCAGAACTTTTAGTACCTTTCAACTAGTAGAGGTTGAAACACTGACTGGCATTTGCTTTACTCTCAAAAACACAGAAAAGCTCGTTTTCCAGGTTCATAGATGAGATCTTTACTGTGAGTTGCTCGTGAGAATGTTTTCCTTTGCTTTAAACTGCAGTTATTGCCAAGGAATAGCCACATGGAAACCTCTTTGCTCAGTGCATCTGCTCTAGACACATCTGGGTCACACCTGCTTGCTTTACCACCAAAGTTTTTCTGCTGTTGGTTTTGCAAATGCTTTCTAGTTCTGTAGTGAAGAGCCTCCAAAGCTGTGGGTGAGGTTACTCATTGCAGATACTCGTAGGGGTGAGGATGTGAGCAGCAAAATAAGCACTGTATAGCTTTAAAATCCTGAATTCAGTTTATAGCAGTTGCATCTTGAGTCAGTGGAGAAATCAGGTGCACCCGTATCTGCAGTGAGAGCTTTCAACGCCTTTCCAATCTACATGAAACTCAAGTATGAAACGCTCACTCGCTGCTTTTCCTACGGAGTCAACTGAAAGATGCAAACAAACTTATGAACAGTGCCAGAGTGGAGCAACAGAGGTTTCAAGGGAAAGACTGAAAGCAAAAATCTCTCTAGACATAATGGTGCCATCAATGAATCAAGGCAACCGTGCCCTGAAAAACACATCGCCTAGACAGACTGTTGCTAAAGAAAGTTCAATATTGCAACACAGATTAAGTAACGCATTGACTGGACAGCCACGGGCAGTATGTCCAGACACCGACTACAGACCTGAAGCAGTGAGAAAAGAGCAGTTTCCACTAACCTAACCCCCGAGAGTCCTTCAGTGACCTTGAATTGAAACAAACACCATCCCTGTTCGTGTTAATATCTCGCTTGCTGACAGAGAGCTACTTACAGCTATGAGCAAGGAGGAAAGGGATTCAGGATGGAATCAAGCAACAACTACGATCGTGTAATTGCTAGGACCTCAAGCACACTGCTAAGGCTGAGCTAAAGTGAACAGGTACATCCTCGTAGCACGCGTGGAAGACTCCAGTACTGCATCGCTGCATTAGCCCAGTATTGAAAAGCAAAGCAGAACACCACATCGTCTGTCCAGCACCACGCCACAGCTGCAATGCTCCAAGGTTTGAGCTGGTCATGTCTGGGTATGTGCTCTGCTAAATATGTGTCTTTTTTGCTAATACAAACCCCAAATCCTCTAACCCCACCCAGTAATTAGCACCCTAGTGCTAACTAAGCCTCAGGAATCCAAAGTGAGAATCTTTTCGTAAGGCAGGAACCTCATCCACACTGGGAAAATTCAGACCTGTAATTCCATGCTGGTACTTCTGAAAAATCAGACCCTATAGCTCGGTGGTCAGCAAAACCTCAAAATCTTAACTACATGCTTCAGAAATAATTAACAGCTCGCGGTATCCTGAAGCTGGACTGGTATGACACTTGCTTGTGAGCTGAACCGCTCAGGGATGCTTATTCACTGCCAGCTACTGACTGCAGAAGGGACTCATTGGCATTTGGGGGCCAGCTCCTTCCAATTTCACTAGAAATGTGAGTGACATTTTGCAGCAGAGATATCACATGAGCATATATACTACTGCTTTCTTCATACATCCATAAAACACACTGATAGGAGAGCAGTCCTGTGACTCTCTCTAGTCATCTTGTTTTCATTACTGATGTAGCTACAGAGGGCAAAAATGATGCTCAGGAGAAACTCACAATAGGTCAGCAGAGCTGGGGGCTCTCCCTCCCTCCCAAAGTCAGCTGCAGGCTAGCAAAACCAAAGAGGCTTGCTTCCAAACGCGGATGAGGACACAGTTTGATCAGCCCGATGACTACTTCTGCACTTGTTTCAACCACCAAAGTAATTACCCTAAAAGAAAAGGCCAGTATCTCCACGTGACTGCAGCGTCTGTGCGGCTGTTTTCATGCAAACCCGGGTCTTTTGGTAATACTGATGACTGCAACATCATGTGAGGGTTTGCAACAAGGAGCAACTCCTACATCAGCACTGGAATCCGCTGGGCAGACAGGGAGAGGAAGCAGAAGGTCGTTTTCTTTTGTCTCTCTTACAGGAAGAGAAGTCACGTTGGGCTGGCAGCGGTTCAGCTCTGAGCTCAGGGCTGGGACTGGGAACTGCTGGGGAAAGGCTGGGGCTGGAAATAAGGCAGAGAGGCTAAAAAAGGAACTTACACATTGTGTGAAAGGGTTGTACCAGAAAGCACGTGAGGGATCCACCTTCAGGTAATGGGCAACCTTTGGCTGTCTCACTATTTTCATAGGGCTGGTGCTTATTTTTAGAAAATCATCTACTACAGGTTAGAAAAAAGACAGATATGTAAAACATTCAAACTTCCCTGAATTCACGGCATTAAGCAACCGCTATTATGCAGGTGCCACCCTTCTCTGCTTACACTGTACATGCCTGAGCATTGCTGGCACCCACTCACCTGCATTTCCAAGTCCCAGGGGACTGCAAAGTCAACCCTCTACCGACATTCTGAGAATTACCCAATGGCACTTCTTGCCCCCGGTTTTTATTCACACACTGTACAAGGAACGTAGTTCTGCAGTTGCTTTAGCCCCCCGTTTCTGTATGAACTTACTTGCCAAATGAAAAGAAAAATTAGTTATGTGCCTGGCTGCTAACTGGAAACTGAACGAAAGAAGGGCATAAGCTTTCTTTTTGCACAACAGCCATGCAAATACTGACATCTGGATAAGGGTCAGTACCAGCAGCATCTGCTCAGTCACAGAGCTGGGAGATAAAACAGTGTCACGGACTGCAGGGCCTGAAACTGCTCATTATCACAGAAATACAGGTATTGCCTTCCAGTTGCGTGTCTAAACAGGAAAAACACAGGACACTAAGAATATTTTTAATAACTTGTCAAAATGAGTCTCTAACCCAGGTGGTCTACTTCAAATTACACTGTAAACAGATTTTGAGGCAAAGTATACCACTGAATAAAAAAATCTCTGCTCTGATAGAAGTCTGATTTAAGAAACAGATTTCCATCTACGCTTGGTCACAGCACGACAAGCCTCCTGCCTCTCCAGGGAAGCATGAACCTCTCCAGCCGAGCGTGCTGGGCACTGGGGATGCCGGAGCAAGCACCTGACGGTGTCTCAGCATCGAGCCGCCGGCCAGCGCAGGTCCCCCACCAGTGAGCCGGTCAGCAGCGAGCGTCAGCCCCACGGGTCCTGGGGAGGGGAAGGGCCCATCTCTGGGGGACTAAACCTTCGCACAGACGGGACCCGGCCAGCTGCAGAAGCACTCGCTCTTCTCTGTACATGGACTTACTACAAATAGCCCTCACGTGCATCCAGTTTTAACCCTGAGCAAGAACGCTTTGCTCTCGTTTGTTTAATCTGCATTCAAGAAGCATGTCTGTGGGGGAAAAAGATGGTCAAAACATCTTGCAGGCAGAGCAAAAACTGCTTAAAAATTACCTTCTCCAGCTGTTTGGAGTTTCTTGCTTATATTTCTTTTTAAACTGTTAGACAGTTTAGACAGTAAGGGCTCCTAAAACATCTCCATGTAAAGTTAGACCAGATGAGCCTAAATAATTGGTGAGAGATTTATACTACCCTTATGCTAAAAGCAACTAGCAGATCTCACGCCATCAATCAAGACTTTTCATTTGTGGGAGTGATGACTGACAGCGATGGCAATTAAGAAAAAGGAGCAGTCAGCCCAGTCTTCCCATTCAAATCTAGAACAAAATGCCCAACTACAACAGGGTTTAGTTAAAACCAGTATAAGGCACTTCTGTTCCAGAGCAGGACTGCCTCCAGATGGGAAGGTGTACTGGTACAGGCACTAGCCTGCGAGTCCACACACCCCTCAACAGCAGCAGCTTCCCAAGCAGACGAGACCTCAGGCTTTGCCTGCCTACCCTGAGATGTGCCAGACAATTACATCTCACTGCCTTTAAAGAAAGTTTACATAACAGGGACAGAAGTGCTTTTAAACGTGGTCCAAAAACACACGTATGCTGAAAAGATATTAAAAAGAGGCACCAAATTTAGATCTGCTTTGCCTAGCAAGTGAAGAGCTTGAACAAACATCATTATCCCAGTAAAAGAAAAAATTAGGCCGCCTTTACTTTCGGTGTGATCATTCCAAGCTGAAATAAAACCCAAGGCAGTGGCCTGGCCCCCAGCTTACAGCATCACCATCTCCATCTAGCTGGCAATGCTGAGGTTATGCATCAGGACCAGCTCCCCTCATTTCAAAACGGATTGATTCAAACCAGTACATGATGAACCCAAAGTTCAATTCAACTCCAGAGAGCAGAAACAGCCTAAGGCTCAAAGAATGCAAGCGACCAAAGCTGCTTTTTTGTACAACTGTGTCAAGAAATAAAAACTTAATCCAGTATCACTTGTTGATTTTTCCAAGAAAAAATGGCTCAAATGGCCACAACACATACATACCATTTTCCACTACTCTTGGAATATTCCTGGGAAGCTAGAGGAAAGAATAAATATAAATATTCAACACACAGTGACTGAAAAAGTCCTATTTAACACATGCAGCCTCTTCACAGTGATGAAACCAAGAAATCTCGTAGTTTGTGATACTAGCCACGGGCGAGGCTTACAACACACGGTGATCTCCACCGCTGTGCCGTGCAGGTGGCTGCCTTGCACACACAGCGTGCCATCAGGCAGCCGGTGGCACTGGGTCTGGCTGGGGAAACCAGGGACCTCCTGCGAGCACCGGGTTCATCCAAACCCGGTCACACTGGCACTGACGGGGCGGCCTGGCACAGGCTGGAGACGACGGATGTGATGATGAAAGCTGACGGCAGCGGTGACACTTCCCAGGACAGGAAGGTATTTGTGTGGCGAGCAGAGCCGGTGCCCACGGCGCGGGCAGCGAGGGACGGGCAGATAAGGGAGAGCAGCGGCGCTGCAGGACGGGGCATTTTTCACATAGCCAGCATTCCTAGGGGAGGCCGTCGCTGCAGAAATCCCTCGTCTCCGTTAATAAAAACACATAAAAGGGAGAAAGAATGAATCAAGCTTATTCAGCCACAACAGCGAATAGAATACTTAGCTTACTCCGCAGCCTTGTGTGCCGTTCAGAGACTCTGGATGGGATTGTACTCTATTTCTTAAGGTAAAAAAGGCATCACACAAACTTCTGCTCATCAGCACCCTGCCCTCCCCACACCTCAGCACATTCACTCATGTCAATATAGCTTATACCATGCTCATATATTTTAAAAGGACCTGTTTATAAGCTTCAGCTCTAAATACCCAAAACAAAGTTGAAAGCTAGAAGAAAACTGGAAAACCATAACCTCTGTAGAGACAAGTTAACCCAAACTGGAACAAATGACAGGCACTGATACAGGAACCAACGTGATTTTCTGGCTGCCCATTTTATTGCATTCAGCAGTAGGGGACAGGCAACAGGAAATTCGTATCCCATGATAAGCTCACTTACAGAGGGATTAGTGGAATTTTACCAGTTTTCTAAGTCATTTACACAAATACACAAACCACCATGCTGGCATTGCTTGTCAAACATCATGCTGCTCGTCAGCTATGGCACAGCGACAGCATGAGGAAAACTCTGGGCCTTAACCGCAGATGTTTTATATGGCTTGGCTTCTAACTCAGCCGCAGAAACCCTTTCAGCACACTGCTGTACCTCTGCATGAAAAAAATTAAGAGTTCGTGCTGAGACCTAACTTACAACAAACAAAGCAGAGCACACCCTTGTATACATGGCTGGCATCCCCCACTGAAAGCAGCAATGAATTTTGACATCTTTAAGAAAACTTAATGACCACTGATATTAAGTCTCATGGAAAGATTTCTATTGACTGTCAACGTTTGCAAAAAACCTTTTGCCTTCAAAATGACTCAGAAGCCAAGTCCAGCCTAGCTGTGTGCCCTTAAATCCCAATTTACATTCCTGCAATTTCACGCTAATTGCGTTTGATAGAAAATGGACAAACAATATTTCTATTCTGCTAGAAAAAGATGTGCCACCTGCCCAGCTGTGCTACTACTGAAACGCTGCCTTTTAGTGACCAAGCCTGGATGAAGATCACAGAAGAGACTCACCCGAGGTGTGCATACCTGGCACTGTAATGCATAAAGCACAGTCGTTAATCCCTAGCTAACGAACGTCTTCACTCAGCAGCTGAAGTTATGAGGAACACATTACCAGTGCATTTCAAAGTTACAGACTACATACATACGCCATTAGTGCCACACACTGTCAGCTTCTACAGCTCATCCTATTTCCCCTCCTTCTTGCCCATTCCAGTAATGTTTAGTCCAGTAGTTCTTGCTCAGGAACTATACATTAATTTTGAAAATACAACCTGACCCATTTTATTATATTTTTCATCTTAAACTCCGCTATATTAAGGTTAGCAGTAATACACTCAAGCTGCTTAAAAACCTCTGGACTTAAGTCCCAAACTTAAAACTCCAGGCTACATGTTTCACTTTTAGCTTGTCGAGAGCCAGACACTGAACCAGATGAGGATAATGTATTGTACAATGTAGAAAGAAAAACACAAAACTAGCCACCTAAATACAAGTTTTATTTCTTCCAAATCTATTTGCAAGTCCTGTTTGCAGCTCTGAAGGCAGGCAGCTATGGGGACGGGTCAGCCTCTGCCAGCAACACGAGATCAAGCCTCCAGAGGACTATTGTCAAGCTTCTGAAAGAAAGGGGTGAAATAAAACAAAAATATTTGTAAAACGTAATGGGATTTTTTCCACCACCACTGGAGAATGTTTTTCAGGCAGTTAGCCAGCACCACTTCAAAGAGTAAAAAAGCATGTGGTTTTTGCACAGCTTTGTACTTCAATATTAAACACAAAAAAAAGCTGGGCTCGGTGAGGCAGCCAGGCAACAGTCACTTTGATGCAGGAGAAAGTACGTCAATCGGCTGCATCACTGCAGCAGCTCTGGGGTCGGGGAACCCTCCTACAGCATCTCCCTGCCCACGCAGTGAGCACCATGTACGGCTCCCCTCCGCAGCGCGGCGGGCCTGGCGAGAGAAGGGGGAGGAAGACAAAAAAACCCAAGACATCACTTTCCACTCCAGCAAAAAGGACAAAGCTGAGTCAGATGCTAACTCACGGCCGGCTTTTTGTAAGGTGTGGAGGTAACACTGCAAAGGCTGGAGTTGTCCCCCAGGGGAGTCGCGAGGAGGCACACGCCGCCCGGCTGCTCCCCGTTCCGGGCTGCTCCCCGTTCCGCTGCCAGCCAGACCGAGGAAGGATGTCCCTGCAAGAGCTTGAAATGGGGATGCAAACAATCTCATTTCACCTCTCTCTGAGATCCTTAGGAAGAGGTGGTCCTGACACAGCAGTTCCCGTGCTCTCGCTCAGGCATCATTAAAACAAAACAAAACAAAACAGAATAAGCCAGGCAAAGCACATTTACAGCAGTCGTGTTTGTGCTGCAACACAGCAGACTTTCATACAATTTCATTTTAATACAGGACCATTAACTACACGTTATGGGCTTGTTTTGCAACTGGCTCCTGACTGTCTGTAGAATTTAATTTAGACATATGAAAGAGACAGGTCTTAACTAAGCAAGAAGCGCAATTTCTAGCAGCCCTGTTTTGCTATGAAAGCTAACTGTCAATTCCTCAAATTCCAAGTAGTTAAAAACTGGACTTCAGTCTCACTTCCTGCTGTTTAACCTGTTCAAGTCTGGCACTAACCTAGCTATATCCAAAAGGACCCAGACCTAAAGCTTACCGCATTACGGCTCTTCAGTCCGATTTCTGCCCTTTCCTGCGCAGGTTTTCAAGTCCGTGCAGCAGGTTACCACGGGGCACACTGGGACAGCAAGCTTTCCAAAGCATCAACTGTCCACTAACACCGTCAGCACCGTGCACAATGGGAACCCAACTCAACCTCCCTGCAGATACTACTAAAAGCCTGATGTTATCGCCAAGAGGTTTGATGTATACCAAGCTCATCTCACAAAAGCCAAGAGAAAGCCCTGCAGATTTCTTGGTTCTCGTTCCACGCAAGAGAGCACTGCACACAACATTCCCAAAGGACTTGCAGCAAAAAGCAGGCATTAAGAAACACGATGCGCAGGCCCGCGCTGCCTCGTCAGTGGCAGGCAGAGCTTATTCCTAGCAGCTAGCTGAAGTAATACCGTTTATTTAAAAAAGGGAAGGTCCTCGTGCTGTAAGAGAACCTCAAATGACTGCTGCTATTTGCCTAAAGTTTCTCTTTCACACTAAGATTAATTAGACAGTGCTGCACCTGCCTGGAGTCTCTTATACTAAAAATAAAGGGAAGAAAAGCAGGATTTAGTATCTTGTGAAAAACACCTATTTGGGTTTGCCAGGGTGGCCAAAAGCTGCTTTGATATCAGTTGCTAGTACTGCTAAAAAAAGCCCGCTAGGCAGAACAAGTATAGTCCTTGGCATCGTGCGTCTCCTCCTCCTCCTCCTCCTGCGGGTGGCTGGGATCCAGCCCCGGCACGCAGCCGCCCCGCAGCCCTCCCCGGCACTGGCTGGTGAGCGGTGCCACGCTTTGCCATTCGGCATCTGAAGCGAGCGAGTTGCACTGCCGCCTCCTTGAGCCCCGAGGAACCCGGACTGTGCATGCAAGCTCTTCTCCCTGCTGCACGCAGGGTCGGTGTAAGGTTTTGGTGTGAACGGGGCAAGAAAAATCCCCCCCCCCCCGCATCGGACTGCAGCATCGGACAAGTTGACCAAGAAGTACGGTTCATGGGACTTTTGCTTCTAAATCCACAAGGTACTTTAAAAGACCCCTCCTAAGTGATGAAATGGTTTTAAATAGGATCATTCACAGCCGCTGCAAGATAATCCTTCGCTCTTTCCAGGGAATCTATTATTCTGGAAACTGCCAAAGATACAGCAGAGACTGCTGGGGCCACGCTGCGATAGGCAGCGCCCAGTGAGTGACCAGTGCGATGCTCAGAGCACCCTCAGCTCCCAGTTGCCACAGAAAGGCAGAACCCGCTTTGCCATTCAAACCCCTTATGTTCATCCAATGGTTTTCAAACAGTCATGAATAAAGTTAAAAATGGGGAGAAAGTTCATTTTACCCTGCACTTACTCATTTTGTAAGAGCTGTGCTTACACAGACAGAGCTTTTACCAGACAAGAGCAAAACTCTTTGCAAGGGTGCAACTTTTTGGTGAAATTTCAGTATTACTCAAAGTGTCTTACACATCGTCTTGACAGAGCTGGAGTTTACTGTGTAAGCTCTTAGTGACAGCAAAGGCAGGAGGATGTTTTAGCAATGGTGTGGGGAAAAAGGAGGAGCTACGACCCAATTTAGTAACTGAACTATGACCTGCAAGTTGACAAGTGGGTAATTGATGGAGGAAAGGCAACGTGCTTGCTCCAGAGCACCAATACTTCCTATTAAGTAGGAAATGCTGGGGAAGAAAAAGTAAAAGCAACTGCATAATATGACAATGAGAAACCAGGTGGATTAGTCACTGAAGACTAATAACACAAATCCAGCGTGTGCATTCATTCATCCCCTCCTCCAAGGGCTTCGGGATGCTGCAGACATTACACGCAGAGCTGCTCGACATTAAGTGTGAAATGAGGTAAATGCAGTTCTCACAGGGAGAATGCTGTTGCTCTGACAGCACATAAATCCCAGGGACTGGAGTTGGAAATGCCAGAGGAAATGACTGGGTGACTAGAAAGTAAATTCAACACCACCGCAGAAGACAGCGACGGACTTTTCAGCGAGCTCCCTACCAGGCTGTCGATCTGGGGCAATGGCTACACTCATGCAAAGGGAAGATTGGCTTGTTTTTACTTATTAAAGCGGAAGGAAATGCTTCCATAAATAGGAACTAGAGGAATCAGTACTGATGACATTTGCTCTGACCTCATGCATCCTCAGGAGATGCAAACACCGAGTTTCACTCTTAACTGATGGACAAAACAAGCTCTGAAAATCCCTCTGAGCTGTATGGGAAGGAAAGTAGTATGGTGTTTTGAGGTTTTTTTGTAACCAGAATAGAAAGAGGAAAAGGGACCAAATTCCTGAAAAAATGAACATTTACCTAGAAAAGACTGTTTTTAAACACTGGTTTGAGCCCAGCCTGCTTTCCAATCGCCCATTTCACCTCCCAAATGCCCTCAAGGTCCCCAATACAGGAACTGACCTCACAGCGACTGCACGGCAGCAGGTCAAGGATCACAGGCAAGAGCAGCCTGTTGCTAACTTTCTCCTACTCTTCAGCAAGCTAGTTTTTTTGCTGTAACGTCCCACGCACTAGCTCCTGGCTTGCTTCCGAGTGAGCCAAAAAAGGGGAAAGGAGAGAGAGGAGAAAAAAAAAAAAGAGAGACAGTTTGGAGCGGGCTGGAGACAGAAGTTACTTATCCTGAAGACCCATCAGGGTTTAAGGCAGCACATCTATGGCTCAAGCACTCTCTATTCAGCAAAACTTTAAAATAACATGAAGTGGTCTAGCAGCTAAATCCACCATTATTGCTAGCTTGCATGCCCGAAGCCAGTGTGTTTAGCAGCCATGGCTTAGACCTGACAATTTTAGGTGTCTGACAGCAGCAGATCTGCTGCTTGCAAACAGTCTTCAGCTTGCACTCAGAACACTCTGCATTCATTTACAGATTTTTAAAAAGGGAGTAATTACACATGCCTCTGCAGTTAGAAATACATACGAACTAGTGCAGCTGTACTATGACCAGCCTGGTCACAGGAGAACAAAGGCAATAAACTGCAGGACAACAGGCAGCGCTCGCAGAGGGAGAAGAAAGCAGAGAACACTCATTAAACCACTCAGAGAATCGTGACACATCTCATGCTGCCACCCACACAGCAGGCAAACAAAATACAACAAATTATTAATGAAAAAGAACAGCTGATACTATCGTGACCTGACCACAACTTGCAGGGGACAGAGAAGCTGAGCTGCCTTCAAGATGCCAGCTGCTGGCCTCGGCACCTCCAGCTCCTCCACCAGTTTAATCTCCAAAGCCTTGGTCTCTCATGCGCAGACCTGGCAGACTCTGCTCTAAATTCAATTTGTCCTACAGATTACTCTACAGTCAAGCCTTGTGAGCACACACGTCCTTTGAAGATAAACACTGCTTCTACCCAGTGAATCAGCGTAAGTCAGCCCAGCTCTGAGCACTACGGTGGAACAGAGTCTCATTTTCTGAAATGTCAGAGTAGGAGTCTGCAGCTCACTGGTGCCAGCGCCAGCGCTGAAGGATGCAGTGTGGTAGTGTGCCTTGAGGAATTAAGTAAGGTCAGTCCCAAATTTAGGGATTGGCTGCTAATGTATCTTAAATGCAGTTTGTTAAAAATAAAGGGTTTATTTTGATACGGCATACAGCACGTTGCATCATCTGGAGTGTACGGCGAGACAGATGGTAAGAATAAGAGAGAGCCTTCCCTTCACAGCATTTGCTGCCATGTTAGGAGCCTCTTCAAATGACTCTCTTTAGTAAGTTTTCCAGAGGCTGTTTAAGGCAAGAGAAATTGAGAAGTAGAAGATCAGCGGTCCATTAACTAACATTTTAAAGGAGCTGACAGCACTAAGAACAGGCACACCGTAACAAGAAATCCACTACAGGTCTTACAGTATTTTTGATTTATTGTTGCTAATATCAGATAACTTGCCAAGCAGTCGCTGACACTTAGGACGGGACAGCAGGTTCCTGGCTTCGCTGGAATCCTGTAAGTCTCCTATTACCCCCCCCGTCACCTACTTTATCAACACCAGCCCTAACTGCTCCTCCAGGTCAGTGCATCGAGGTAAACAACATGTTAAAGGCCACTTTGAAGCAATGTTGCACACTTCCAACGTCAAATACCTCGGTCCTCAAAGAACATCACTGAAAAACAGCATGTCACCACCTCACTCCCACCAACAGCACATTAAGGCTTGGCTGCCAACCTAAAATTGTTGGCAATTTTACAGCAGCAAGACGACAAAATGCCTGCTCAAATCCATGTGCAATGGATGAGTGCAGTGACATTCGGTTCGGAATTACGAGTAGAGAAATTGCAATACACATGAGGCAAAGCCAGCAAGCTTTTCGCTAATATTCTCCTGGAGTAAATAAACCCAAGTCAGTAGACCTATAGAAACTGAGGAAGTGTATTTGAAGGCAACATCATCCCAAAGTTAAAAGCAATACACAGCTAAAGCTCCGTATGAGCCTCTTGGCTCCTCTATAGCCTGGAGCTCCAGGTAGAGTGTCTTGAGGTAACTACAAAAAGCTCCACTTTGCTGCTGGGGCCACAGAAGCAGGGGAGAGCTCCGTGTGCCGCACGGCCTCCTGCTGGGGCCTTGGCTCTGCTGCTGATGACTGCAGTCCACAAGAGCCAGTGGAGCATCCTGCTGAGCCATCCCCACCACCCAGGGGAAGGCCTGTGAAGATACAACTGCCTCTTGCAGTTGCTGTGGCCGTACGTTTGCAGCATTAAGGCAATAAAACACCACGCAATGCACTCTCCTTCTAACAGGTTCCCTTCCAAATTAACAAATGTCTTTAAGTACCAGGAAAGAAGTATCATCAGATTGCAGCAGAGCCAGTTCTGCATGTAGAGAATGCAAAAACTACAGTTCCTTGAAGATACCCGGGAAGTGTTGGAGAAGTGCAGACAGGCTGCTTTAATTGCATCAATCCACTGCTGCAATATCTCCGTAGCAGATATTCCTTTCTAAGGGATTAAATCTGAGGTACAGTAGCTGTCCACAGCTATTTGCAAGTTTATTGTAAACAAGTGCTACTTCTCAGACGTCTGCTTCAAGCAAGACAGTGTAGCAATTAAGCTACAACTTCTGTGCCAAAACAAGATAAACTAATTTTCTACTGAAGTTCTGCAGAACTATCCCAGACTCCTGGAAGAGCAGCCTGGGGCACAGGCGGAGAAGCAAGTGGGCTGCAGGGTAGGATGCTGCTCCAGTGCAACAGCCTTCACTGGCACTTATGCTTCCAGCCGTCAGCAGATGGGGGACTCTTCCCTCTTCCTTCAGGAAGGAATCCAGGACCCAGTGCTCGCAGCACAAGTTGACTTCCACGTTTGTCCTGCAATACCCTCCTGCATATGCCTGCACTCGGGCAGGCCTGTAGACACGCTGCTGGTAGTCTTCTCCAGTGAGGCTTGGCTTTAAAAGCTTGGGAGCAGTACTAAGTGAAGGGCTATCATGAAAGCAGAAGTTAAATTAAACCACTGATGTAGCTTCGCATGGGAAAAGCTACATGCTGTATTAATTTATACGTGGCACCCAGGCTGCTGGGAGTGACTCATCCTTTGCAGAGAAGCCGTCTGTCCAGCGAACTCATGGGATGTTCGGAAGACACCAGTTGTTCATGTTCAGCTCCCATCCGCTCCGCACAGGAGCGGAGTTGCAGCTCAGCAGCTGTCTTCCGCCAGGTTTTCCAGGTACACCAGAAGATCTGAATTCAAGAGCACTGCTGCATTTGAGCAAACGCCTCGTGCACGAACCCAAAGTGAGTTACTGTTCAAGGCATCTCATACCGTTAGGCAGACTGAAGTTATGGATGGGTTAAGACTAGAGGAAAACTTGAGTAATTTAACATGTTCCAAAAGTGTCCTGCTGTGTTTACAATTAAAATACCACAGGAAAAAAACCACTGTCCACAGAAAGGGGAAGAGATTTGCGATTGTTCCGTATGCCTTGAACCCCTTCTGGCCTTGAATCATTCAGCCAGACACTGCATTCAACAGGTTAATGAGCTGGAGAGCTGATCAAAGGACAGATGTTTACTCCCCCTTTAATTTCTGTTCAAGTCACAAATGCTCACACATATTTATCTACAGAAGTCATAGCACTAATCCCATCTCCTTCCTAGCTTTTAAGTTTCGTGATCAAAGTTGTACAATTTCTTGAAGACTGTATTTCAATTTCAGTTAGTGGTCTCTTCTAAAGAATAATAAAAAAAAGCATTTTTCATAGGGGAAATTAAGAGAAAATGGGTATGTTCTAGTGAAAATTAAAAGGAACATCAAAGTGAAACCAGGCAGCTTAATTTCACACCGTCTATTCCTGAAAAGGATGACTGTAGGCAATCCCCTTTCAACAAATGCCAGAATTAGGACTTCACTTTCCCAGAAAGGCATTTTGAAGCGCTGCCTCATCTACCTCCCCACCCATGCAGATACCCCCAGCTTCACATCAGAGTACGAGTTTGCATGGAAACTCCTCTACCTGCACCCCAATCCTCTTCAAAAACAATCTGAAGAGCGACGACTGAATCCCACCTGCCTTCCCACCCGCTGGTGGCACAAGGAAAACGGAAGCTGTGACAACCGAGGCACTTGCTCAGAAGGTGGCCCTGGGAAAGGGCTTTGTTTTGTTTTCCCCTACCCCTCTACCCTTAGCTGGCCACAGCTGGAAACACACAGCTTTCGAGGTCTGACTTGATTATCAGAGCTAACTTGCTAAGTTGCCTTTCACTGTTAACTATGCAAGTCCTATACGGGACAAGTGCATCACAGAAATTTCACCTGATAAATAAATGAGGTTAAAATCCAGTGTATGGTGTGGTAAACATTTCCTAACTATTATTAGCCAAAGGAAAGAGTGTGACTGAGCTCCTTTAACAGTCAACACTGGCTGTTTCCACCTGTCCTGCTGCCAGGGGTGTAGTTTGCTGCCAGGGGACACATGGTACCTTTGCTGGACAGCTGCACCCGGATGACAGGCCACTGCTGTAATGGCGGATATTAAAATTCAGTGCTGTGAGCCAGACAAGCATGTGCAGGATGTTTTCAACAACAAACTGCCACCGGGTGCTGCAAGCATGCAGAGATGGTTCAACCATCAAACCCAAGGGACTAGCGGTGCATTGGGGGCACGCCACTCCTCGAGCTCAGGGGAACTGAGAATCTGCTGAGCTTTCCAATCTGTGTCAGAGATACTCCTTTTCCCTCCTCTGCTTCCAAAGAAGTCTAAATTGGATTTCTTCAGAAGCAGAAGGCCAGACTTCCCCACATGAGGGCAGCAATTAGGACGTTATCAGAAATGCCTTCTGAGATGACCGTTCTCTCCTTCCCCCCTCTGCGTGCATGCTGATCCTGGGGAGTTGTTTGTCTCCACTCTCCATTTGTCATCCTCACTCAAAGAGCACATGAGTCAGACTGTGCACCACAGATGCTGCTGATAAGAGTACACTCCATTTGGGAATATTAGCAACCCTGCAGAACAGAGACAGCTAAAAAAACAAATCCCCATCCACTGACTCCCAATCAACTATGCCAGTAAGTGCCTGGTAAATGTCACTGGCTTTACACTTTGTATAAACATCAATCTTTGGATGGTCCAGATTAACTCAACTCCTGCAAGATCGGAAGCACACGCCTTATAAACGGGCAGCAACCGCGTTGCACCTTCAGCATGGAACAATCAGTGCCTGTCCCAGGGGTGCTCACTGTACTTCTGTCCCAACAAATACCACAAAGATGAAAAAGAAGATATGTAACTTATTTTCACACAGCAACCTTACATAGGCTGGATTTTTGCTGTGTATAATTTTCCAGAGTAGCAAAAGCAAAGCAATTAATATTCACATGGACTCTAGTCATAGCAGAGAGCTCAAGCCCTGGCCAGCTGGAAGCTTGACCCCACAGACCAGCAGCTTTGCTCTGGAAAAGGAATCTGACAAGCTTAAGTAAAACAGCACCTACTGTAGGTGCTCTCACCACTGGTTTGGAATCAGTTTACCATAATAGAATTAAACTAGATAAAAGGAAACACTTCAGTGCATGTAAATAATCCTACTAAATAAAACTATGCATCATTAAAAAGCCATCAGCTTCAGTGCTGATAAACCTAGGCAGGCCCTGACTGCAGTGTCTCCATCTCACCGCAGCTCCCAGCAGATCTTAATGCTCCTTTCAGGCACATCTGGAGAACTATCCTATTATCTAAAAAAAAAAACTCCAAACAAAACAAACCAGAAAAAACATAGTGACCCAGTTTGAAGTGTACAACTTGTCTATTTTTGATAGAGCACAGAGCCAGCTGCAGTGCAGACTGTCCTGACCAGAGGCAGAAGTCATCGGCACACAGCAGCAGGCTCTGTGCAACAAGCTGCTCCTTCTGCATCAGCCTGTTCTGCTTGTGCCAAACTGTTCTTCTAACGCTCACAAACTGGTTCTGCAGAATCCCACAGTTAGAACAGCACCATGTATACAAATGCCACAGATTAAGGATCAAGAGCTCCTCTGCTCACAAGAGTGGGTTTTTTTTTTTAAAATCTTCCAGATTCAGATTAATTTGCATGTAGTGTGTTTTGAAGCCATGAACTTAAAAGGAACGGAGGAGCTTCCAACAAAAATGGTCAGCCTCCTTACATACAGCCTCTATAGAGCTCAGGCTGCATCAACCTAAAGATCCATTGTACAAACCTGCTCATCCTGGATAGCAGCCAGCAGGAAAGGAAGGAAAATGTGCAAGAAACCAGGCAGTCCAGCTGGGCCATAGCCACTGTTTTTATGATTTCTAAAGCTCCAGGACTTATAATGATTGGAGGCTCTTCCCTTATCACCACTGTATCTCATCTGTTCCTTCCAACACAGGAAAACAGTTATACAGCACTCACTCTGTGCCCACAGCTGGACAACACTCATCTGGAATATTAACCTCTGCTGGAGGTCTGAGTGTGCTGAAAAGGCCAATAGAACTGAGAAACACTGAAAGACTCTAGAGGCAACACCACCATAGAAAAGCACTCAATTGCAGATCTTCGTTTTCCCACCTGCACTCCTAGCTACCACCTTCCTTCCCTGTGTGCTCTACTACAGCATCTCCTGCCTTCTCTGTAAGCAGTGGGAGCTGGAGCTGCTACTGGTAACGTCAGGTGTTGCAGCTGCATTGACTGCATCCGAGATCAGATCTGCCTCTAGCAAAGTGTCATGAC
Organism: Sagittarius serpentarius; assembly: GCA_034782735.1. Taxonomy (NCBI): domain Eukaryota; kingdom Metazoa; phylum Chordata; class Aves; order Accipitriformes; family Sagittariidae; genus Sagittarius; species Sagittarius serpentarius. The sequence continues at coordinate 41,767,121 of JAVKLA010000090.1, forward strand.
AAAGGCGTGCAGACAGCAGATTTTCTGCAGACTGAGATCTGCGGCTGTTCTCCTGCCTGAGCAGGAAAGGGGCAGGAGAAAAGAGGAAAGATCAATTCTAAAGGAACACTTTTCCAATTAACAAAAATTCGCCAGCAAATCTCGTGAGTTTGATATACATCTCTCTCCATCAGTATCTAAACAAAATATTTCTCCTATAGATACTAATTTAACAGCATAAAGGCCTTGAAATCAACTTGTACTTTCTAAATCTTCTGCAGGTCTGGGTCAGTGGAGGTGGACACAGCAAGCAGCCAGCTGCAAGCATTGCTAGGTGTCAGGATCATAGTGCTGCCATATAAAGAAAACAGAATATAGTCTGTTCGAAAGGGAAACGTCAGGTACATCCAGGTAACCGGCAGAAGCGTCTGTGCTGTGTCCAGACGTCCTTTACACAGACAGCAACCTTGGGTTCTGTGCAGCCTCCACATGAACCTCCGTAACAACTAGTGAAACACAAGCAGTGTCCTGGTAAAAAGTATTAAAAGCTTATCTTTTAGACAGAACATGATTAATTGTTAAGATTTAGGTATACTGGAAAGGGAGTGATGGATAAAATAGATGTAAACTAGTCTTTACATGACTTAAGTCTTAAACATACAGGAGAGGATGGAAACATCTTGCTTTACAGATTCACACTAGTGTACCTCTGGAAGAGGCTGTCATGTTTCAGGAAGCACCTAATGTTCGATCAGAAACTGCACTGGATTCACTGTTTTTGTGCTGCTTCCTGCACCCTGCCAGACAGGACCAGGGCAGGCAGCAGGATTATCTCACCTTGACAAACAGCAGCCCCGTCAACTGCACATAACAATGTGATGAGGCAGAGCTCTCTCAAGGTGGGAAAGGGGTGGTATTACAGATGTTTAGGCCGGTTGTGTACAAACAAATCAAAGCACAGGCCAGGTATACTTTGAGGCAGCCTCTTCTGCTGTGCCCCAAAGTACCTGGAGCTAACTTCCATGGCTCACCGCCGCTGCTGTTGCAGAAGAGATACTTGTAAGACACCACAGATCTGTGCAATTTCCTAGATGCCTGGAAACCAAGGTTTCAGCTTTGGTGTCTTAACTGAATGTTAGGAACAACCACGGTGCCTGGCTATTGAAACTAAGGAGCATTGGTAAGCAACTAAGCATGCCACTTGGGCTTTGGCTCATTGTATCAGCAAGAGAAGTGTGGTTTGTTATTTCCTCTGGGCACAGCCTAACACTGCCACTGAACAGCTACTGCCTGACAAATGGCCCCGCGGTCACCCAGATAAACAACAGCAGGTCCCACGGTCATCAGTGTGTGCTGCTGTCGCTGTCAGATCACTGGGCTAAGGCTCTACAGCTTTTGTTTGGGGAAAAAGAGCACTACCTGGGAATCAGCATTAGCCATAAGGCAGATTCAACAGCAGCGCAGGTTCAGCAAAAAAAATCAAAATATCAAAAGTTAATGCATCACAGGTCTGCACCAAGAACATGTTCTCTCACCTCTCCAGGTCTACGACAGCCCTAGTAAGGTGAGATAGGCTAAGCATGTCCATGGACTTGAGCAGAATAAACTCACCATCAGCACAGCCATGTGGTTAGTCTTCACTGCTGTAACTTTGTCTTGTAGGGACAAAATATAATCTGTTGGACTCATTTCCTATGTGGAAGATAAGCTTGTGTCTACCCTCTGACTATTTTCACTGATGAATGCAAACAACTCTTAATTAAAAGCATTGGAGTTAAGCCTTCATCACATTTTAAAAGAGGCAAAACCAGGAATGTAGCACGCTTGAGTCATACAGCAGGTTGTACAGCATCATACCACCAAAAGTAACCCCACAGTTGTCCTAATTTGCCTTTCCAAATAATAAATGTTTATAATAAATATATCAGCTGCTTTTGTCTTGTTTAGCAGCTGGACCATTAGTTCAAGATTGGTTCAAGGTTGAACACATGGAAGCCTTTCAGTTACCTTCCTCCACCTCAAGCTTGGTATTACTTCTGTGCCTGCTTATATAGGACACCCTTTCTTGCACAACAGCTTTGAGTCTTGAGAATTCGAGTTTTGCTGGATGTTTGTGGATCCCACCACCAGCTGTCACCTCTTTAGGAACACAAAAAAAAAAACCACAATAAATTTGCAGTTAGAGAACAAGTCTTTAAATCAGACACTTTCAAAAGCATGCAGAGCTAAGATCTTACAAAAATGTTAGAAGTGGGCTCTCAATGGCAAACTAATTATAAATTTATCTTAGTAGTACATTAAACACAGCAACTTCTTTTGCAAAGATGAAGGGCCCCAGGCCTGCTGAATTTAGAGCAACACACAAATGCTTTTGTATATTCTGGCAACAAAAAAAAAAAACACAAGACAAAAAAAACACAAGATATTTCTGGACCATGGAAAATGGAGCTCCCCACCTAATTTATGGCCTTGCTAACAATGTGGGAAACTCATTACAAGAAACAAACAACTGAGGTGTGGCTTGCCACTTCCCACCTATCCCAACAAGCTCCATCTTAAACTACTTCCCAACTGCTTCGCTCCTCTGGGAAGGTAAATAGCCCGACGGGTTGATCCAATACACCCTGTGGGTCCTGCCTCAGGATCAGCCAGCTCCCCCACCACGCTCCAGCCACACGGTACTGACAGGGACAAGACCGGTGTGAGCCGGCCCGCTTCAGGAAATGCAGCAAAGCTGTTCCCGCACCCCTCGTTCCCACGGACAGGAGAGCGTTGTACCGTGTCTCATTTCAGCCGACCCTAAAGGATGCAAGAGGACACAGGACAAAGCCTGCAAACCCAAAACGCAACTTGCAGGTGTAGCAGCTTGTAGACTAAGCACAGCACAGAACAGTTTGCACGGGCTCTTTAAATCACTGCATTCCTGTTTCTTGTGAAATGACCTGCAGACATCATGACAATTCTAAGAAAGCACATAAGCTGGATCGGTATCCTTTCTGAAAAGCTACTTCGCGAGTTCTTCATACATAAGAACATACTTTTATCAGCTCCAGAAGAGGAAAAAGCTGCCTAAGATGCAACTAACTCATTAGCTTTCCACCTAGCAGTCATCCACATAAACAGCCTGGATATGAAAAACATCTGAAGGCAAAACTCAAGTATCAATTTGTTGAATTAAGCTGCTCGCTTACATTCCCCTTCACAAAGTTTGAGCAGGATTAGAGCACTCAGCCTGTGCTGTGGACGTATGTGGACCCCAGATCATACCGTGAGCTCAGGGCTCCACGACAGGGCAGTAAGAGTAATACACAACCACAGTAAAAAGCTATTTCTCAGGCCCTGGCTCTGAACCGAGCTTCAGCAACGGTTGCAGTTCTGAGTATTTTTTTTGCTCTGCTTGGAACCGCGTAAATAGCATTTCTGTTTGCCATTAATCCGTTCATGCTTGCGCTTCCCAGAGTAACCACTGCTGGGAACAGACTTGTGTGTCTTCAGATGCCCAGGGCTTTCCCACCATGCCGACCTGCCAGCCCTGCAGAATGCAAAAAAGCCGCCAGCGCAGAAAACAGCAGTGGTGTCACTGGCGGGACAACAGGCAGAGCAGAGGCATCGAGGTTACGCTGGGGAACACAGAGGAAATTGCCGCAGAAAACAGGAGCGAGATGCCAATGTCTGGACATGGATAATCCTTCCACAAACAGAGCTTTATGGCATACGTTTGTAAGCTAACGACTATTAAGAAATTCAGTAGGCTTTTCTGTGAAGCCTCTGTAAACCAGAGATGCTCAGTGACAGGATTTTCACTTGGGATTTCACCCAGAGGAGATGGCATGCTGCAGGCATAAACTAATATATTCATCACTAAAATTCTACAGTAGGCACAGAAATAGCTGAAAACATTAAGGAATATTGTTGTTCTAACTCAGTCGTATCCTTTGCTGCTGCTGACCATTTTAATTGCCAGGTAAATTAAGGCAAAGCACACTCAGAACAATGGCATCTATACCTCTATTAATTTCAGTCTAATATTAAGAAGGAGCAAGCCCTGATAGCAATAAGAAAGGGGTGAGGATTAACAGAGACCATTAGCTGCACATCACCTACAACCTGCATTAACTCTGCTGTTAGAGGGAGGAAAAATAAAGCAGCTGGATATTACAAGAGAGAAATCAAACTGCAGAAATGCAGCCATGTGTTCTGAAGTGCAAGTTTCATACTTAGGAGTTCTGGAAAAGGATGTGGGAACAGCCTCCAGGCAAAAGCTGTTGAAAGAAAGAGGGTGTTTAGGCTGGAGTGGAAGGACACTGCATACCTGGAAGGAAATCCATCATTACCACTGGGCTCCATCAAAACCAGGAGCATCGGGCTAAGGCTGAAATGGATAAATTCAGCTTTGATTAAGAAAAACTGACAGCCAAGGGAATTACATTCTGGAACACTTTTCATACAAACTGTCACGGTATATTCGCAGGCGTCCAAAAGACGAGCAGGATTTGGTCTCTGAAGCACAGTTATCAGAGGCTCCAGGTGGCACAGCCGTAGCAGGGATGGCTGCCACCATGTGCCAACCAGGCGCTACCCACCAGCAGGTTTTAGGGTGCTCAGGCCAGATCAGCTAGTGACACATGAGAAGCATTAGTAACACAACTGAGTCCTAATTGAGTCAACCAACCACAGGAAACTCACTGAGTTCATCACCACATCTTCTCCCCCTCCCCTCCCATCGTGGGAATGGCCAGGGAGGAGACGTCCAGGAGAGCGGAGCGGGGCAGACAGACGACCTACCGAGCCGGGTAACTGCAACATGATTCACGCAGCCCCAGCCGTGTGAACGGCCTGTAAGCACATCGCTGCTCTTCCCCATCCAACAGTAAACACTGGACCTAAGCCATTTTATTTCTCTTGGGGAGACTCCCAGCGTTGTTTTGGCACAAAGACAACGGAGCAGCCATTTCCATTCTCCAGCTATGGCAGTTTACTCCAACTCATCTCAAGCGCTCAGCTCACCTCCCGTCCTGCTGCCTTTCAGGGTCTCTGAGGGACCATGACTACCCTTTTGCCCAAGCTCCAAACTCTCCAAAACCAACCGTGCTCCTTAAACTGAACTTGTTGGGCCTGTGAACCCTATTTCAAGCCATTCTTACCCAGTAATGCATTTCCCAGATGCGATGCTCAAATGGCAACCGGCTAGAAATCTGTTGGGGAGAAGACAGCTGTGAAATCCAGCACCTGACTGTGGGAAAGCCGAGGTCATTTCCCGAAAGCTAGGGAAAACAAAGAGGTGTCAACTCATTTAAAGAACGAAGAGCAACATCCATACCAAGAAAGACCAAAGGAAGCATCAGATCCGGGAGTGATGGGAAGACAAGAGGTCCCACCAGCAAAAGTAAGCAAGACTGTATGTATCCCCATGCAATGCATGCAGCTACTCCTCCACTGCAATTGCAGCATTTCGGTCATATCCATCTCAAGTATTCCACATCACTTCAAGCTATAATAGAGCAGATTTTTGGTGTTGATTGCACTTTTGCACTCCTGAACTCATCTGAGCTAACCGTGGGAGATGAGGGCAGATAGCCCTTATTGTTGTCTTGGACACACCTCTGAACCTGAATCCTTGCATCAGTTCTCCCCCCTCCTTTTTCCACGATTCAACCAAATAGTAAGATATCCTTGGACTGACATGCCAGCTCTGAGGAAGTAAGAGTAGCAGGTGCTATTAACTGGCATAACGTACTCGGTGCTCCCAGGGTGCACCCTCTCCATCCCTCTGGTCTCCCAGAGGTCTGCAACCGTCCCCCCCCCCAAAGGGCTGCACGCATCTCTTCAGGGTACCCAAAAATTCATGGCCCTGTAAAAGGCCCCCAGCTCCCAAGGCACAAACTTTCTGTGTAAGCTGAGGGATGGTATCGCATCAGGATGACCCTAGAGCAGCAAAGGAGACAGGTACGCAAACAAGCTCCTCTCTGTAAAGCGATGCAGGGTGAAATAGCTGGAGGGCAGCCAGGAGCTGGGAATGCATTCGGACGAGACCTACAGTGCTGATAAGTTTGCTGCAAAAGAATGTTTTAGGGGTGACTCATGATGGTGACAGAAGATACTGAATAGTTGTTTGGCATTCATCTGTAAAGCAAATCTATTCTGTTGAACCTAAACATCCAACTAAGCAAACCCTTACTCTGAATTTTTGAGGCAAAGATGTTTAACGTTAGAGTCCCAGTCTCTTCTCCTCTGTATACACAGAAAAATTCACAATCAGGCTGCAGTTCATGGAAAATTGACAGAAGGTGTGTTCATATTGGCAAATTTTAGTCTGATACAAACTTAACTCTGAAGGTGTCAAGACGTACAAAGAAAAGAGAAAACTGGGGAAAAAAAACCAGGTTACAAACAATCACAGAATCTCAAAGTACCTCTTAGGAGACTGAAATCTGAACAAGGCCACTGGAGAGAGAGAGAGAATCAGGACGTTGCCCCAGATCTTTTTTTGACATATTAAACTGGGATTACCTCAAATTACCAGAAAAGTCATACACAGAGACTGACACGATATCCAGTTTTCCCTTGCCTATCTGCACACCGCCAATTGTGTCTGATTAAAAACGCAGAGGACTTTTGCATGTGCTGCAGAAATTAAATTCTTAGAAAAGTGTTTCAAGCACATAGGCGGGAAGGAAAGCTGGTTTGTAAGTTCGTGTGTAGAAGAAGTGAAGAGAAGGGACATCAAAGAATGATCATCACCGACAAATTACAGACTGTGGGGAGAAATGTGATAACTCAGCTGTCAGCCAGGGACATGAGAGGGACCTTTTGAAAAATCAGGTGTCACTAAGTGGTGCTTGATGAGCATCTAACCTAAGACTTTGAGCACCTCACTGAGCTCAAATTAGATGTGCAGAACTGTAAGTCCTGTCCTGTTTCAAATGCAATTCAACTTTGAGCAGTGGCTGCTGCATTAGAAGTGTTTTTTTTAAATACGAGCACTAGAGACAGAGCACAAATTCACCTGTCAGCTTGACTCTGAGAGCAGCAACCCTGGGAAGGTACCAGGGCAGTCTGATTTTGTCCAGTCTTCTTCCAAGATTACAGCGTTCCCCAGCACACTTTCTGAGCAAAGGTGGCTTTAATGCCTGCCTTGGAGAAGAGTTAGTCACGTGTAGTTCTGCAGAGGCACACACCATAGTTAAAAAATAACTGGGTCCTCTGAGTAAGTCACTCTCACCCTCTGTTTCAGAGCTACACAGTGAGCAACGAGCAAGGACAGCCTTGACGCGAAACCACAGACCTGAAGACTGCAGCCCAGGTTCCTACACCAGCTCTGCCACAGCTTTCCTGCGTGATCCTGGGAAAACAACTGACCTTCTTTTCCTGTGAGGCCACTGTAAATTTTAACAAAGCAAAGCACTTAGACACAGACAGAAAACAGCATTTGTCACAGAGGAGACAGGATTCTTGTCAATGCTGATAAAGCTGTAAGCGTGCTTGCACAACAACCAGCAGCCAACCAAAAGAAATCCTTTGCACAATGCAGAAGTTAACTATTATTCCTCTACGGATCACCTGTTGCAAGATCTTGCATGACACTGCAAAAAGTACTGAGATAATTTCAAGCCATTAAAAAAACCCACCAAATATTTTGTAAGATACATTCATCGTGAGTAGGGAGCTAACTAATAAAAAACCCTCTGAAGAAAACCTAAAGGTTTGAATTACAACTTATCTCAAAAGCCCGCATAACACATTTGCAGACTGAGTAACCATTTTTGCTGAACACAAGGTTTTACTACAAAAGACGAACAACTTTCACTCTGTGGCTGCTCCAATGTGCAGCCGTGACATAAAAGCCCCCAGCTCTGCATCAGAGCCATCTCCCCTCCAACCAAGGACAGGGGTGGCTCCTTCAGCTGCAGACAGTCAAACCCTGGAGGGCACAAGCCCAAAAACTGAATTTCTGCCTTCTGAGCTAATCCGCTTTGTTTTTAAAAGGAACCAGGCTTCTTGGGGACAGCCCCAAAATACTTTCCGTTATTTCTTGTGCCAAAGCATGACAAGCTTCGGTCATCCTTGACAGATCTGAGCTTCTCAAAGCTTGTGTCCCTAAAGCTAACCCCACCAGCTCAATCACAGCAGCATTAAGAGTATGCTAGGATGAAGGCTTTCACCCTAGCAAACATTTTGTGCTGATTAATTCAAGTGCAATAGTCAGAAAAAAGAAAAAGGTTTCTTGTAGAGCTTGAAGAAGAGCTTGGATGTTTAGCTGCTGTCCCACAAAAACTAGCAGTTAATTTGTTTTTAGCCACTTTCCTTGAAGAGTGAAAGAAAAATTAAGAAGAGCAGGACTGGTTTGCAGAGGCAAAGACTTGTAAAAGCAGTTTACGCAACTCATGGGGGTTTTTTTTCCCCACACTGAAACCAGTGACAAGGGGCAGCAAGTGTTGTTCAGCATGCTAAGGAATCATTTCCTTTTGTTTCAGGGGTGGCTGCAACAGGATTAAAATTGGCAGTATGCGCCCTTCACAACTGCTCTGCAGAACTACCCTCTCCTCATCTCCAGTTTCAAAGTCAGGCACAAAAATCTGTGTATCGCGGATCTTTGGCAACCTCCACGCTTTGCATCGATCACAGTGCAGCGGGTGTGACTTTGGCAGAAGCACGCTCTTTACTGCAACAGGGAAAGGAAAAGGAGAGAAATTACTGGCAGCACGGGCCACTCCTGTTGGCAGAGCTTTGCAGCCGTAGCAATACTTTATAAGGAAATTTCTTGGATGAAACTCCCTATCCTCATGTTACTAAGGTTTTTTTGTATTCCATTGCAGATGCTCTACAAAGTTATTCTTAGCAGGTATTTTGTATAGAACCAAAGCTGTCCCCAGGCTGGGGACTATCTGCAGAAACACCAAAACAGATTTGAGATCTGCTGAGGAAATAAAGCATCCCTTCAGGTCAGAGCTACTGAAGCCAAGACCAGAAGAAGCAAAGACAAGTCCCAGTAGATTCAGGTTTAAGAAGCTCCTAGTACAGATGATGTAATATGGTTAAACCAGGCTTTGTCCTCCAACCTTTGGCTATTAACAGTCAGAGACCTGCTGGTACGCTTCCAAGTGCTGAGAATCGATTACATTTCATCATCAGGCTATGGTAATATTCAAATGGGAGGCTTCTAAGGAAAGTTCAGGTTCTTCATCTGTTTGTACTGGGGGTGCCTGTTTCTTCCCAATCAATGATTTACTGCACCTGGCACAGTCCTGGCCATGTCCTCATGGTTACACAGAAAGTCCAGATTTTAAAAAACTAGACATAAGTAGGTTTTTATTAAAGATAAAGGATTCCAACACTGCTGCCTTGATGCCTCCAGCCTGGGTTGGAGTTGAACTAAGTTCAGAATTATATCAAAGACACTGAGGAATAGGATGAATTGTCTGTGTTTTGGGGCTGGTTTGGTTTTGCCCCAGACAAAGGTTGGTCTGACCTGGAGGATGCGCATTATCCATTTCCATCAAATAGTTACCAGTAATAAATCAATCTGAGGAAAGCAATAGGTAGAAAGCAAAGATGCATTTCAGGTTTAGAAGCATGGCACCCAAACTAATTACTAATTTGGCTCCTTCTAGACACTTTTGCACACACATTTGCCCTGTGGCCTTGTACAGCTGGGAGCGTGTGACAGTAACACTGCGAGTCTCTCTGGGCTGGACCGGCAGAAAAGCTGAATTCTACGGAAAGAACAGCTCACATATGAGCTCCTGCATACACAGAGCAGAGAAGGAGAAACCCAAACCAGAGATTTCTCCAGTCCAAGCTGCCATCAAGACTGAAAAAAAACCCCCATCTTTCCTTTCAGATTTTTAACTAAAATAAGCAAACTGCAACTGCCTTTACTCAATCAAATGGCATTTGGGGATTCCAGATTAATTCCAGTGAAGTATAGGAACGAGCAACTGAAAGTTGCCAATACCCATTTTATTTTAATAAGTATGAACAAGATTAAGAGTGCCAGAGGGTGGGGGATTGTATGTACAACTAATAAAGGTGTCTGGTAGCTTAAGTGATCTGCAGACAGTTCTGGGATTGAAAATTTAAACAAATACTAAACAAATGAGCTGGTGCAGAGGAGCAGAGGAATGCTGGCCTCAGGGCTGAGGAATGCAAGCCTGTCCAGACGGCAGCAAGAGAGCAGCTGTATGTGCACCCTGCGCTGGGATGGGAAACCAGCTGGAAATATGTAAAAGTTAGTGCTGTTTAGGCACTTTTACATATATCTATACTTAGAAAAACTAGATAAAGAACAAGCAAACCTGTTTAATGACAATATGCCTATGCAACTCTGTCCTGCAACTTGAAAGCACAAATTCAAGGAGATTCAGACAAGAGATTGAGGGCTTTCACACTAGAAAGTTAGAAATCCATTATAGCAACAATTGACAGTTGGTTTATTCACCTAAATCCCCTGTACCCTCGCAGCGATTTGCATTTCAAACAGACCGAATTTCACAGCAGAACAGATTGGTTCCCCGTCTTGTCTGCAAGTTCACACAGGATTGAACTGTTCTTCCAGTTAGCCCACAACCAGGGCTTCCTATCTCACCAGCAAATAAAAGGTTTAGTTTAAGAAAAAAAAAAAATCACAGTAAGCATTTTTGCACATCGATAGAAAAGTGCTTAGGCAGCTCTAAACTTCAAAGAATTTATTACAGGCCAGACAAACCTGGTTTAGCACAGGCCAGCTCTGAGGCTCACTGACGGCGTGTGATACCCTGAGCAGTGCTACAGCACCATGGTTTTCTAAAAAAAACAAAACCAAATCCAATACTTATATGACCTGCACCATAGATGCCACCATATCATCTGATTAAACAGTGGTGGGTAATGTCTTGCATGTCCATCAGCATCTCCCACACCAAAACAAATGTCAGGTTTGCTCAGTCATGTGTGACTAACTTGGTCAGCTCCTCGGCCAGCAGACGACAGCATCGAGCACCTCCAGGTTGCATGCAATACTGTCAAACAATGAAACCTCAGCTCTGCAGCTGGAAACGACCATAAGGCTATATTCATGTTTACCCAGAGTTTAGGTGTTTCAAAGGAAAGGCTCATTTAATTAGCCTGGCTGTTTGCCAGTCTGGCAAAGGCAGGACAGAGCAGCAGCTTGCCCAAACTTCAGGGACCCACTTTTTCCTTCCCAGATCTCCAAGGGTCCTCAGCTAAGGCTCTTCCAAAAAACCTAGATTGTTATCTCAGGCCAAAGAGCAGGAGAATAGGAAACCAAGCTCTGTTTACTGCTAGCTGTTCAGAGGAAAGCCCATGGGGGCTGTCGCTGCTGAAGGTTAGCTCGGTGCGCAGGGTGGATCGTGTGGGAGGGCAGGAAGGACAAAAACCAGAGCCAGTAAGAACTGACTCAACACTCACCCCCTTTCATTATCTCAGATCTTAAAGCAGAAATGTTAAAATACACTTTCAAAATGAGAAGGCAAGCTGGAGATGGTTTATGTAATGCTGCTAGAAGCAGACAGACATTTTAACTCATGCAGGTTACCAAGAGCACAGATATATTGGGAAGCTGCAGATGAAAGATCGTATCCCGAGTCATGGACAGTAATTGGGGAGTGCAATCAGCTGTAACGTGCAGAGCACGTTTCAGGGCTTAGCGCAGCAGGAGGCTGAAGGACAGCCTTCCCATGCAGAAAGGGATGGGATCACAGCCCACATGACAGGAAAGGAGAGTCCCACCCAGCACCACCAGGGCAGCAAAGGACAAAGTCTTACTCCTGACTGTCAACATCAGCTTGAACACTATGGCTTTGCAGACACCACAGGCTATATAGTGTGTTACTGTTTCCCCTGAAAATAGCTTGAAAAATGCTTTAAAGAATTAACTATGCCCCAAAACCAAACAATACTTAGTAAAACAGGAGTAACATTGCAATTTAAAAAATACAGACTTTTTTTTGCTCTCTTAGGTAAGGAATAGAAACATCAAAGCTGGCAGCCGCTGGCATAGAGAGGCCACCAGGGCCGGCTGAAGGGCCACCATGAAGAAAACCGACAAAACCCCTGCTGTACTTGTTTTTCCATTATCTAATATTAGGCCATGTAGGTATTTATGAACCATTCTGCAGTGCATTCAAGCTAATTCCCAGAAAATCATGTGCCTGTGCAGTGAATTCAAGATTAGGAAGCTTTCCAATGTTTTCTTGAGAAGAGATGTGATCACCATGCAGTACTAACAGCAATTTGAAAATCTGCCTTGTTGGTTGGCTGCCAGATACTGACCCAACGAGCATCTTTAATAAGCCTCCAGTCATCTCTTCCCAGCTATTTGTGTCAAACTGTGTGCTCTGAGACTCTGTGAAGAGTCTAAATCAACTTGAGACTGGGGGCAGAAGGACAGATATTAATTACAGAACCACATTATAAAAGATTTGAAGAAATACTAAGTGCTCAGAAATTAGTGCTCATACAACAAGTACATGACAAGAGCCTCTCTGGTCTACAGCTGCAAGAGTAAGTCAGTAGTCATCAGGCCTGAAAGGCTCATTTAATTTCTCTGTAAAAAAAGAAAGAGTAAAAATGCCACAGACATTTCCAGCCACTTTGGACAACCAGTCACAATCAATTCCCACCTCCTTCAGCCTAGGACACGAAGGGCATGAGTCACACAAGCCACTGAACAGGGCAACACCTCTGTCCAGATTTGGCAGCCTGACGGGTAAAGGCACTGGGTCGCTGTACCCTCTAACCCTTTTTTTCCTCGGGATGTACACTTATAGTGCTCAGAAACCAAAAAATGCCTGTTAAGTCTGCGTAGTGATGTTGTATTTAACAGAATCCATGTAGAAGCCTGTATGGACAGCCCTGCAGTGACAGGGACAAGAGCTACTGGCCGTTAAGTCTCTCATTTGAGCAACATTAGCCCTTTATGCAGCCTGCCTGTTCCACTTCTGGACAGCTGCTAAGGGCAAAAAGCACTCGGGCTGCACTGATTAGCTATCTTCAAGGAAAAAATCATGCCTAGAGGGCAAGGCAGCTGAAAGCTACCCAAAAGCCTTGCTACAAATTTTTGTATGAAACAGCACCTTATTTAGACAATTTGAAAAATGTTACAGAGGGACACTAAGGCTGGGAATTTGCATAATGGGCGTCTACATCTTGCTTACCTAACAGGAGAAGAATCCTGTCTGTCAGTAAGTCTAGACTGTGGTGTTGAATCCAGGGGACCAAGGAATCTCCCAGCCAGAAACAACAGCCGGTGCAGGGCAGGGTGCTGCCATCTGCCGACACCCACCGCTGGCACGGCGAGGCGGCAGAAACCTCGCTTTTTGTAGGCATCTCTGGATCGGGACTGCTCTGCCCAGCCAGACTCACTGCTAAGAGCAGCAAGAAAAGGCATCCTCCTCCTTGCAAAGCCTAAGCTGACTCTTCCAAGCGCTCCAGGGAGACCTGCAAGGACTCGTGTCCCCCGCAGTGCCTCGCTCCACTGTGCTGGCTGGACCGCACCGTTAGCTGTAGCTGCAATTAAAGCAATGGTAGCGTGACAGTCTCTTTTATTAAAATGTATATACATTCTTTAATATTAAAAGGCCACAGCATAACGACAGTTTTCAAATTTAAAACACTCCAAAGGCTTAGGTGGCTTAACAGAGACCTCTGCAGTTCAGACCAGCTCACTGCAGGCAGTTACTCTAGACGCCGTTTTTCCCACTGACCTGGGTTTTAGAAGATAGGATACCCAAAAGGCAGAAAGGTGTGTATTTAGCCACCATTTCCTCCTCCAAAAGCCTTGCTGCGACACACACAGAATCACAGGACCACTGGCTTTGGAGTCACATAGATCTCAACGCTTCCGAGCAACTGCAGCAGAACAGCAACCGTTCCTCATCCGTCCAACTTCTCTTCCTTCCATCACTTCCTGACCCACTTCCCCCAAAGCCCCAGTGGGGATGTCAAACACCTCCCAAAAACGGGGAGGTTTGAAACGTGCTCAGCCTCCTGCCCCTTCAGTTCCAATGGGTACACTAATAGAAGCAAGCAAGGCTCCTTCTCTTCTTTGAAATACAGCACCCTTGATCTAAAGATAATCCATCTCTAGGACAACAGAAGTATGTGAGCAAGATACTCTATTCTCAGCTATGGATTTGTCATCTCACCAAGCTTAAGTTCCTTTACCTTGCTGGTATTTCACACATGGAATAGGAAATATAGGATTTCACAAAAGGACTGCTGATGCACGAAGGGACTTTTGAGGCTCCACAGAAAGCACTCATGCCAAGTATTACACTACGAAGATGGAGGTGACCAGAGAAAGGGGACACCAACACTCACATACTGCAGTCCGTGTCCCACTGTGAAATATTCAGCTATTGCGTGTTCCAAGCAGCAAGAGATACCTTTTCTTTAAAGCCTACTAAAAAGATTTATAAGTATTTCATATAAGCAGCTGCACTTAAAAGTCAGCATCTGGTGACCAGCAGGGCAATGATGGACAAATGGGATGTGGTTGGACCCAACTGCACCACATCATGCGTGATGCCACAGAACTGCTGTCCGTATGGCAGTCAAGATTCGAGACCTTGGAAGAAAAAGATACATGAAGACAAGGTTGTATGAAAAACTGCAGAAACTATTTTGGAAAAGGAAGTAGCGGAAATACATCGGTGAAATGCTGTTTCTAGGAAGTCAGTGCAGACCAAACACCATGCTTAATCCCGCTGTCATTTCCTTCAAGCACACTGAAGTTCATTTGTCCATTGTGACCTCTCCTCTTTACGCAGTGAGGTCAGTGAAGCTTACTAGAAGGTGAACTACAGCTACAGCCATCATTCCAGTTTATATCAAATTTAAATATTGTATTTGGGGGCACACAGAGAAAATATCAACAAACTGGTCTAAAACTTTTAGAACCATGCTACTGATTTATTCTGTGCTCTGAGATCACACAAAGCGCTGCAGGGCAATTTAAAACAGAACAACCGATATTTTTTTCTTCTATAGAAAAGTCATGAGGCTTTAATCACCAAACTGCTTCATTAACTGGAGATTACTAATTACATGATTTGTTAGTCAGCATTACCAGACAATGTTTTAGTGTTGATTGTTTGTACAGAGAAGACTGGAACTGACGATTTAATAATTTTAATGGAATACAAGGTGATTTGCAAGAGCTGTCATCAGCAGAATGGACAGAAGTCATTATGGTTGTCACATACTTCCGGAAAGTAACAGCTTCAGTGTGATCAATGTGAAGCCAAAGATGAGAGAAAACAGCACAGGACAAGTGAGGCACGCACCTTCACTCACATGTTCAGTCTCCTGCCTCTACCCTTAACCATTCTGCTTAGAGGGCAGGGAGAAGAGAGGTCATTTGCAGCATGTAATATTCCAGCACAGAGCAAAACCACTATTATACAGAACGAAAAATCCATCATTTGCAGTATCTCCTGTTCGTGTGCTACTGGTTAACACGTACATACATTCCAGCAAAGGCTATATAAAAAAGGAAACTGAACTTCATCATCCAGCTACAGCAGTTAAAGCTTGCTGCTTCCCTTGGCTCCCAACAAGAACAAAGGCTCCCACACACACCTCACGCCTTCTGACTAAGAGGGACATGTCTTCTTTGGAATCTATAGATCTTCTTCCCTAATTAAGGAGGTGGATTACTGTTACATAACGAGCAGAACATCGCTCCACGTGGGCACCGAGTAATCACCAGCCTTTGTCTCAGACCAGCAGGAGCACAAAGAGTCAAATCAGAAGAGCACCTCGGAATAGCTAACGTAGTTGGGCAAACACAACAGTATTATCTGCTGTGGCATCTTCCCACTGTAGCAGGTAAAACTTAACCATCAGTGGAAGGTAAATTAATAATGAAACGATACTGCAAGTTTCAGAAGGGTAGAGTTCTTCTTACTCACCTTCTTACTGCAGTGGAGCAGTTTCGGCTACCGTCTCGTAGGGTGCGCTTGCTGCCAGGGATCCCAGTTGTAATTCCTTCTGGAAAGGAAATGAGAATTCAGGAGATCCATCACTGATATACTAAACAGATGGTGCATTATTAATGAAGTTATAATTTGGAATAATATATTTTTACTCCATTGACTGCGATTTTATCATAGCAATATTCACTTCAATAATTAGTGTAATAAGGAAGGCACTGCATTTACTGCACTTCTGTTTTTACCAGTATCAGTTTTCCATACTGAAGAACTAAATATCACAGGTACGTTTTGAAATTAACATTGTTTTGTTTGAATTTTATAGTGTTTCCAAGCACATCTTTGTTGCATACAACAGACACACATTGACAGGGAACCGATTTTCCTTTGTTTTTATAAATAACACACACAGCCTGGAGGTCACGCTGTGTATTTCAGACACTGAATGTGAATGTGTGGCATCTGAAACTGGAGATAACTAATGCTTCAGCTACTGGATGAGAGTTCACTTAAATATTCTGCTCTAGATTTCGCTGCTGTCTAACTACTGGACTACAGTCAACAGATGCTGAGCGTAAGTCCCCGACAGTGGGAGAGGAGGAAGTGTTTGCACCTTTGTATTTTTGGGGGGGGAATGCTGTAGAGCAGCATTTTAGCAAAGAAGCCAGCAGGGTCCTCTGCCTAAACACAGGCATACTGGCAAGTTTAGTTTTCAAGAAACAAGCACAAAAAAGTGGCCTAGGAATGAGCTGGCCTTAAGAACGCATTAAAACACCCTGAGAAAACCCAAGTCATGTTTAGCTTGCTTGCATGTTGGGATGCTCCCCTGCCACACCACGTTACACGGCTCTGCAGGACGTCCTCCTTCCTGCTTACCAGTAAGACATTGCTCAACCCTCCTCCGGTCAGCCCAGCTTACCACACTGAAGTCAAAGCTGTTGTGAGCGAGAGCTATGGATTAATTCCAAGAATCCATCTGAGCTGAAATCCAACCCTGCTTGTTTTCTCCACTTACTGTCTGAACACAAACAATTTTTTTTTTTTTTTTTAAAGGAGTAAAACCCACGTCATTTACTCTCCACTGGGTTTTAGGCCACAGCTCGCCTTGCCTCTTTCACCTCCATCTGCATCAGATTTCAGTAAATCAAGGGGAGAGGAACAGCCCTCTTGCCAAAACAATCAGTTTAAAATAAATATTTTTTTTTTTCTTTAAGAATAGCAGTTCTCACAAATACCATATTCCAACCAAGAGTGGCAAATGCGAGCTATCCACACAAATGTGAAGGTGAGAGCAAGAGAAACAGCCTTACTATGAAACAGAAGAACTTGCATTAGGTTAGGAGACCAAGAGACCAAAAAGGAGCATGGGGTAGAAGTGTAAACACTTCAGAGGCAGAGCAGGTGGCACCAGGTTTGCAGTCAGCCTCTGAGCGGCTCCTGGTCCACCGCCGCTGATCCATCCCGCCAGGATCAGCAAGCCACTTGCTGCTTTCTCACATTCCCCCGCTCGAGGGAAGCTTTCCACAGCGTGGTCCACACGCTCGCCCTGAGGCAGCCCCGGGACCCCGCCGAGGCTTCCGCCGGAGCGGAGCTGCGCCCGGGGAGAGCAGGTGGAGAGGAGCCTGTGCCTTCCTCCCGGCCCGAAATAGCAAATGCCAGAGCTGGGGCCTCGCTCATTGCAATCGTTCCTGCTAAAGCACCACAGGCCTGCCTGATTCCCGTTCAGAATTCGGTAATAAACCCAAAGGGACTAAAATTCAGGGGAATTTGTTGACCAAGCGGCATAGCCCTCTGAAAATACAGCACGGGAGATAGGCAAGGAGCATGCACAGGACTGTGGAGCTGAAAAACAAGTGCAGCAGCATCTGAAAAGTCCTGCAGGCAAGAAAGGCCACCAGCAACATGGGAAAACACATCCTCAGGAGCAGCGCTTTCTGGGAGCCCCCTGCTCAGCCTCCAAGAAGGTATTTCCATCACAGTTCCTGCCTCTCCCTGCAGTACAGTTTAATAAGCCTCTACAAAAAGGGGGTGTGATGAGCAGTCTGGAGGAATTCCAGCTCTCAGTAAGTCAATATGCTCTTCAGCCCCTTCCATACAGGATGGTGTGCCTTTTATAAGGGGAAATAAATTAAGATTACTTTCCCAATACCCTGCTAATCACTGAAAAAGATGAACTTGGCCCCTTAAATCACAGGCTGCACTAAGCCAGCCTTCAGCTGCAGTCCCTACTCCATTGCCTCCCAACTCTTCCAACTATACGTGATTTCATAGCATGAAAAAATAATTACAGCTTCTAAATTGCAAACAGATTTAAATAGCAAGTAGCTTGGCCCCATGAAGTATGTGCAGTTGTTTAAATGCCTCTGGTGCTCTGTAAGAGCTGATAAATGCCAAGCTGCTACAGGAATCAGCCACCACCTCCAAGCTGCAGGAGAGAGCTCAACGCCTCATTTAAAGACAAGCCACCCAAAATCACATCTACCTTTTGACTAAATGAAGTCTTGAAGCTGTAACTAAAGTGAAAACCTGAAATGACAATACACACATTCTTTATTTTTTATTTGTATTGTTCTTCCTTGAACTTTGCCAATGCACCTGTCTTGATTGCTTTTCTTTCCTTTTAAAAATCAACACAGGGACTTCTGGACTGCCAGTTTAATTTTTTTTTTTTTTTTTTTTTTTTTAACATCGGTCACCATTTTAAGAGCCGCGTAGGTTTTCTGCTGGCACTACTATTTCAGGACTATTCCAGAACCGCAGCAGAAGTCTGCAGCTGAAGGCAGCCCTTCCCACCAAGAGCACCACCCTCCCTGCAACATACCTAGTTTTGACAAGGACATTTAACACCTCATCATCCCAGCCAGTCCACCTCTGCAGTACTGGTTTATGGCCTCTGCAAAGTAAGTTGGGCAGGAGACATGCCTGTAGGCAGGCCCTTTGCTGGAAAGCTACCTGTTATAGGCTGGAGTCGAACTCTGCACACATCAGCACCGCTGCAGGAGCAGCCTCTTGCCTGAGCTTCTCCCAGCTTCCCCCTCCTCCAGTTTGCAACCAGTGCCAGCTTTGCAGAGACCCCAAACTATGCCCGATGAACATCATTAGCATTTCTCCTACACAGACTTTTGAACTGGAAGTTAATACACATGGAACAGTTTCCAGCAGGGAAAAAAACAACCCAACAACTTTCCAGATGAACACAGTGCCATCTTTGGCTTTCCGCAGAAGCAAGCCTTTTGTTTACAGGCTTGCAGAATCTGACTCCAGGGGCTGGTCTGTTCTTGCTCAGAGAGGGAAAACAAGCCTGACCTCAGCACGCTGGAATAAACTCTGCCCCCTCCTTCCTTCCACGCTTCTCCCAGTGCAAAGGTAAAGAACACGATATCCAGCAGCGTGACCAAGCTCGCCGAGCGAAGCGTGACCGCACACACTCCTGTTTACTGACATCAAAACCAAGACTACTAGAGCCAAGGAGGTAAACTAACTGGACATACTCCTTCTGCCATTCACCAGGCTACGCCAGCCGACACTTCCCAGCTGGTGAGAGGTCTTCAGTAAGTCAACTGGCCTCCGGTACATTAAGTACAGCATTCACCATTTAGCAGATACGTCTCTGTGCATGGACAGCCACGCTCACAGTGAACACTCCCCTATCTCCCACTTGTACCGTTTCCTACACGGTTGATAAGCAGGCTGCAATTTCCTCCAGGCGGATATTGCACACCAGCACTTGCCGGCAACAAAGCCTGAACAAAGAACCTAAAAGTCGTCATGCAAGACTCGGAGTGGATCTACCATTCTCATTAGAAACAGCTGCTCATCATGGGAATTTGTCACACCAACAGGTTTGGAAAAAAACCTTGTCATATTTGGACCTTCTTGACCTATGTCCTGTTTACGGTGCGGGCCAGAACCCCTTGCTCAAGCCTGCTCTGCAAACGTGCAAGCGGCTAGCAATGCAAGTACCAGCACTTTAAGAGATACCTTGAAGTGAGTGTGGGCAGCAAGAAGGGGAATTCCTTTCCTAACTAACTGGAAGCGGCAACAGTTGGTAATGCAAAGCATCTCCCAGGGCCTGAGCCTGCAGCTGCCAACGTTCCCTCAAAGTCAGGGCAAGGCTCGAAGGAAGCCAGATCATCCATTCCAGCCCACCAGAAAACCAGCAGTGCCAGGAACTCTGTGGGAGGCAGTCTCTGCAGAAGGGCCTTTCCACAAGGATTGTCCAGCTCACCGGCAGGAGGAACTTGCTATACTTCCCTCGGACACTCCAAGATCCGGCAGATCGTGGAGCGGGCAAGCAGCCAATGCTATCAATTATTCCAACTGTGATTAATAAAAAGTTCTATGAAAATATTAGAGAGAGCTTAGGAATACAAGATTCAAAGACTCATCCTTCTGCAGTGAGTGACTGCTGATGGTGCTACTAGTCCTTAGTATTTTTAAGGAACCCTTGAATACATGGCCAAGCATAGAAGTGAAAGACGCTGCATTCATGCAGTGAACAAGACACCAACCCTACCACCTTTGCAAATGAAGGTCGACGTACAATGTTCTTCACAATCTGACTTGGAGTTTTAAAGTAAGAACTAGAAAAAACTGCATTTGCACAGGCTCTAAAGACTAACTCCAGCCTGCAGTCTGCTCATTTTGCTATCAGAGTTCAAAGATTGTGAGCACTAAAGAGCCATGCATTCTAGAAAAACCAGAGCCAGTCAGCATACTATTTCTGCAGAACAGCCTCAACGTTCCCGTTCCCGAAGGGAGCCCTGCTCCGATACGAGCAGTGTGATACAGCCCGCTGCAGGCAGCTCAGCGGCGGGGCTGGTATGGAGGCCCAGTGGACCACACGACCCCGTTCAGCACCATTAGGTAACGCAGAACAACTCATGGAAAATGAAGCTGTCAAATGCCAAAAGGCTCTTTTTAAGATGCCTGATGGATCCCTAATCAAGGAACTTGGGAACTGTTACATACCGTACCACAGGGCTAAATTAAAGCATTACTGGCAGGTACTGCTGACCGACAGATAACAAACCGACACTGAGATGCATCAGCACGAGATTCTGATTCAGAGCAGTGCTGCAATTATGAGGTAACGACCTGCTGTGCAGCATAGCGCATCTTGTCACTCCAGGCAAGTAGGGCGCAGACCCACACCAGAAGTTCAGGTTCCCCCAGTGCTGACATGTTAGTGAAGTTAAAGGGAGAGAAACCATTACTGAAGGTGAAGTTGCTCAGATCACACTCGAAATTAAATAACCTTAATGGGATAACCAACACCAGGTTTAATTCTGCTATTTAGTACTCTAATAACAGGCAAAAGATCTTGGTCCAGAGGTAGACTTTGTCAGGTCTCTAAAAATATAAACCTATAAATAGTAAATCATTATCAAAAAATTGCATCTGGACAACCAATGCAAAATATCCATGGTAAAGAGAGAGCTTGTAAAGTTTAACTTTTCCCCATTAATTCCTCCAAGGGATGAACAGATTCATTTTTCCTTGTCCACAGAACTCCTGCCATTTTCCAGCACACAGCCCAGGATTTTTGCTAAGTAACAGCTGCCACAGCCAATGCACATTTGCTTTTGGAAGCAAATCACTAATTGTGAAGTTGCTAGGAAGTCTGTTCTGGCAACTTGCTTTGGAACATTTTTTAAAATGCTCAAAAAAAAAAAAAAAAATTTGAAAAATTTAAAAAAGGACAGTAGCTTGGCTGTGGCTTGGGGAACTTTTTCATTGCC